>OY755252.1:58727840-59099945 GCA_963576725.1 Azorinus chamasolen
CCTTTAGGATTTGCAATACAATGTAGATCCAGATCAGTCGCCACGTGGCATCTATTCAGGTTCTGCACTGTTTGACACCCACCGTTTTTGCGATTTCATGTGACAACAAACAGTGTGGAACCTGATAGATGCCAAGTTTTAACCTTTAGTCTGCTAAGTAAATTATTTTTGCAGAATTTTTCACATACATGTACTACATTTTCAAAATTGAAGTTATAATCAATTTGTCTACCAATGTGCAATCAGAATGACAAACAGTTTGGATCCTGATGAGACGCCGAGTTACTCGGCGTCTCATCTAGATCCACACTGTTTTCAAATGTATACACCCATCCGCCTATAGCAGGCTAAATGTCAAATTCAGTTGCTGATTTGGTTCGACACTGTTTGCAAAACCAAAAGGTTCATATTCGTATAGCAATGCCCGATTACACGACAGAAGTACTTTCTATCACTGTAAATAATTATTGCTCAGGATAGGCTGAAATTGCAGAAATTCCGTTAACCCTTACAGTGCGGGACCCGAGTCACTAATGTCCTTTGCAAACAGTGTAGACCCAGATGAGAGGGCTCCTAGGGGAGCCCTCTCATCAGGGTCTGCACTGTTTGTCATGTTACACTTTTCTTTAGAAAACATCCCTAAATATTCACCATAAGCTTGACCTATTTGAATTTTGGAATATTCCATTTGAAAATTCAGCGTTGTAAGGGTTAAATAGGTCATCGATCCTAGAGTAGAACACAACATATGGCAAACCAATCTTTATTCATGATATTCTCCCGTAGTTTTGATATACAGTAAAACCACTGTCTAGCGACCTCAAAAAAAAAAATCAGGCATAAATCTGGATTTTAACCTCTTTCCTCATATAAACGCATTTTCATGCATTTTGCAAACAGAGAAGACTCAGATCTGACAGTCCCTTCATTAGTTGTCTGATCAGCTTCTGCTCTGTTGTTTGTTAACTCTTTCCCTGTTCTATGTTTATTCCACATTTTGATACCTACTGAATATTCATGGACAAAATAGTTATAATGAAACAGGAAGGTGGAACGTTGTAGATCTATCAAATTCCACCAGCAAATAGAGCAGACCCAGATCAGACGGCTCCTCTAGGAGCCGTCTGATCTGGGTCTACTCTGTTGGCAATTGCGTGAAAACACGTTTATATAAGGGAAAGGGTTAATGGGCTTTTATAGATCTAATGTTATAGTTTCCACTATGGTGAAAATTTCCCTTTTCCATGTTCTATTTCACTGATTTTGTCCATGAATGGGATTTGGGTTAAATGCAGATGGTAGCTGGAATCATGAGGAAACTTATACAGAAAGCTCCCGTCAGGAGCTTTCTGTATTATTTCTCTCCTTCATTAACCCGTTCTCTCATATAAACGCCTTTTCACTCATTTGCAAACAGAGTAGACCCATATCAGATGGCTCACGTACAAGAGCATGATCAGGGTCTACTCTGTTTGCTTTTGATATGATATAGATCTGATTGTCCAGGTTTTGATAAAAGACAATATTTGATTTTTTTTTTATAAAACATCATTTTTTGTAGCATGGAATGGATTAACCCTTCCCTCCATCGTTACGCCTTTCTACGCTTCTGTAAAAGTCACTTTTTTGAAACCATTATGATAAATAGAGCATTTGCTCCTATGGAGCAAATGCTCTATTTATCTCAATGGTTTCAGTGCTACACAATTCCATCATTTTCCTTTTCTCAAGTTAATGCTCCTTTTTTGGTAGATTTATTCAAACAGGTTTGGTCTAAAAATAGCCAATGAGGAAAAGGGTTAAAGACGTGTAGTCCTACACGTGGCACGTGTCCTACTAGTAATATAACCCTTTACTCCATGTAAACAATGATGACGTCATGAATATTGATTAGATTGGTGTGTTTTATACTGGTACATGAACCCATGAAACTTTGACAATGGCAGAAACTGTAGAATCACATCTATTTTATTTCATAAGCAAACAGGATAGACCCTGATCAGACGACTACTTCATGTGCCGTCTGATCGGGACCTACTCTGTTTGCAAAACCATAAAAAGGTGTTTTTATGGAGTAAAGGGTTAACACGGTAACATGTTTTCTGTTTAACCCTTTTACCGCCGGAGTCGCATAAATGCACCACGACAAATAGTGCAGTCCCAGATCAGACGCCGCCTTTTAAAGGCGGCGTCTGATCAGGGACATCACTTTTTATCTTAGTCTCTATTTCCATATTATTTTGTGCTTTATTCCTTTGAAATTTGCATTTATTTATCTCAATTCTTTATTTTACCATAATGATTTCACAAAATTCAATTGCAGACGATAATTAGAAATTTGGCGCCAAAAGGGTTAAAGTTGTTCGGATCGACATTTTGTTGAAAGTGAGCACATACTAATGAACCCTTTATCTGATTAATGTGCATGTAAGAAATAATGACAAAATGAATATTTATGTAAGAAATATAATGACATAATGAATATTTATCAGCTGAAATGTTATAATGATAAAAGAACGCATGCTATTTTGGCCATGACACAAACTGTATACATGTAATCATATCTATGTAAGTTCATAAGCAAACAGGACAGACCCTGTTCGGAAGACCCCTGCTGATCTAGGTCTGCTCTGTTTGCAAATGCGTTAAAATGCGTATAATTATATACATAACCCAGAGTTCCAGATAAAACGCGTAAATTTAAGTATTTTCAAGAATAGCTCCTTTATTTCTTTGAGACGATTCTAAAGAGTGGTCACAGTATTGGGTTTGGTGGAGAAATGACGAGAAATGGCGATTTTAGCAGTTGGGTACGCACGGTATCTGTAGCTCTGTAGAGTTAACCCCTTGGGCATACTCTATAACAATTTACTGCATGCATATTCATCTGTTCATGTCAGACATAAATGTGTGTATTAATTAACACATTATCTTCTAGTGACGTATTTGTGCGCATCTATAGTCTGATCTGGGTCTACTCTGTTTGCAGATGCGTCACAATGCGCTTACATAAGGGAAAGTGTTAAGGTACATGATATTGCCTGGCTGGATGCAGCTCTGGGCATGGTTGAATGTGTAGGTGCTATAACTAACAGTAATAGTGTATCCCTTGAGAAATTAATTCAGTTATGCATATTGTCCAGTTACTGTATAATCGAGTGAATGATTGCTAATAATGAAGCAATTTTGACGAGCAATCTCTGATTTATATTTCAATAACAGCTAACTATGTATTACTAGATTCTATCACGCCATGCCTGATTCCGAATATAAACAATGAACAGGCATAACGATGTTCAAATTAGCAATATATCACTGCACGTGCCACATTCGATCTGACTGTTATATTACCCCTGTGCTTATTCTATAACAGGAACTCTCCATAAGCTATATTTTCTCCCATAGACCTTGCAATCTGGAAATGTCTGCATTCCATATTATTAAAGTTATATTCTTTCCATTTTTCGTAGCAATCAAACAACACCGAACATGTGCACAGATGCACACACGCACATACTGTAGACTAATATCTGCATTATTTCATAGACAAACAATGTAGATATTGGTCAGAGGGCTCCTACAGGAGAAAACACGTTTATATGAAGGAAAGGGTTAAACAGACAAAAAACTAAAGGTCAGCTACACGCTCAATGAGTATAACGAAACCACGCGGCATTCTCCACTTACAATACAAATGTCATTGTTTGACTGACAAATGAAACACTTCTGTATATAGTAGAACCTATCCTTATTGAACACAGAAGACTTAAAATTCAATTGGCTGCTTAATGCAGGGCAAAAATAATACCTTTGACCTGCATTAAGCAACCACATACCTTACAGACCCATAATCATGCCCCCTAGTGACGCATTTTTGCGCCTCTATAAAATTCACATTGTTAAACCATTGTGATAAATAGAGCATTTGCTCCTATAGGAGCAAATGCTCTATTTATCACAATGGTTTCAAATTACAAAATTCTAAAAAAAAAAATTAAGATGGCCGCTTAAAATGGGCTCTACTGTAACACTGACGTAGGTTTATGGGATTCTATTTTTTTGTCTTCTCTTTTGTTTTTTATCCGTTGCCATGACATCTAAAATGCCACAACCTAACATGAACTGTCATTATCGAATTATTTGCATATATTATCGACGGCGAGCAATTCATGGAAACAGCGCGCGCTGTGCACGTAGTACAATGCATTTTATTCTCAACCTTTTGCATGCTTGGCTAACCCCATACTTCATCCCCAGTGTTGTTATATTTTCGGGTCATTTGGGATCATTAGTTTGATTGTTATTAGTTTTGAAAATTGAATACCGCGGAAGCCGGTGCTAGGGGGTCGTGAGTAGTATTGCACTTTTAATAACCGCTCATGAACAGATTCAATAAAACCGAATCTGTAATTTTCTCTGTTTTGCATTGCTGCTTGTGCTTTCGAAGGATCTTCTGCTTTCAGAATTTACTCTGATTCATTTGTCTTGTAGAAGCGCCACTTCAAATGGACAGATGCTGTAAACGGATGTATGTCCCGTTGGGAAATTAATTTGTCTCTTAACATTGTCCTATAAGTACTGAGGCAGGTGTATAACGGACAATAATGAAGCAATTCTGACGAGCTGGCTTCGATTTTCCTTGTCATACTACCAATACAATAAAACCTCTCTATAACAGCCACTAAATTACATCAAGTATTTTGTGTTAAAGGCAGGTGGTTGCTTAAAGCAAAGTGAAAGTAAAACAGAATGCCCCTATAGGAGCGTTCTGTTTTACTTTCACCTTGCGTTAAGCAGCCTCCTGCCCTAGATACCAACTAATTAACACACTATAGTGGCCGTTATAGAGAGGTTTTACTGTATCAGCTTGCAACAGCTTGCGAGCTTTAAAGGGACACATCGGAATGTTTACAATGCATCTATGTACAATATATCTACTCTGTTTGCTTTTATTTTATATATCTACTTCTCTACAGTTTGCCATGACAAAATAAAGCTTTTACCAGGGCAACAGATACGCATGCGCACTCAAGTTCTAAAATCGTCATTTCTCCACCAAACCCTATGTTGTGACCACTCTGTAGACGATTCTAAAGAGTATTCACAGAATAGGGTTTGAAGGAGAAAGAAAGAAGTTATTCTTGAAAACGTTTTAACCCTTTACTCCATGAATAATAATCTTTATTAATGTAAGAAATTATGATGTCATGAATATTAATAGAGGCATGGGCACAGAATGTTTGGCCATGACAGAAACTGTAGAATCATATCTATATTATGTCATAAGCAAACACTGCAGACCCTGATCAGACGGCTCCTATAAGAGCCGTCTGATCAGGGTCTACTCTGTTTGCAAATGCGTAGAAAGGCGTAATACTGGTATTATGGAGTAAAGGGTTAATTTGCATATCTATTTCTCTACAATTTGCCATAACAAAAAAGTTTATACCAGAACAACAGATAGCCATGCGTAATAAAATACCAAAATCGTCATTTCTACACCAAACCCTATGTTGCGACCACTCTTTAGAATCGTCTCTTCGAGACGATTCTAAAGAGTGGTCGCAACATAGGGTTTGATAGAGAAATATAGAAATTATTCTTGAAAACGTTTTAATTTACCCATCTTATCTGGACCTCTGGCTTTTACATATGTTTAGTATTGAATCAATTAATATTCATATATAGGACAACTTTGCATGCATATTCACCACGTGTAGGATTAACCCATTTCCTCATAATGACGACTTTTGAGGACTATGTAAAGACCACTTTCTGAAACCATTGTGATAAAGAGAGCATTTGCTCCTATAGGAGCAAATGCTCTATTTATCACAATGGTTTCAAACTACAAAATTCTAACACTTTCTCTTTCTCTAGTTAATGCTCCTTTTCGGTAGGTTTATTCAAAGTGGTTGTCTCTAAAAATAGCATATGAAGCGCAATGGGTTAAACACATAAGTTGAAGTTTCTAAGGGAATGTCCCTTTAACCTTTACTCCATAAATACGCCTTTCTACACCTTTGCAAACAGCGTAGACCCGGATCAGACGACTCCTGTAGGAGCCGTCTGATCAGCGTCTAGCTGCTCTACTCTGTTTGCTTATATTACGATATAAACATAGATATGTTTCTACAGTTTCTGCTATGTGCAAAACATCCCGTGTTCATGTGCTATTATAACTACATGTATTAATCTTATTCATATTCATGACGTCATGAAGTTTCTAAGGAAATGTCCCTTTAACCATTTACTCCATAAATACGCTTTTCTACACATTTGCAATCAGGAACCGTCTAACCAGCGTCTGCTCTACCTTGTTTGCTTATGATATAGCATAGGTATGTGTCTACAGTTTCTTCCATGTCCAAAACTTCCTGCGCCCATGTGCTATTATAACAATTAATCTTATGAATTCATATCCTTGACGTCAATATTTCTACATCTAATATTCACGGAGGATAGGACGAGCAGAAATATTCGAAATGCATCTTTAACCCATTACCTCATAGGCTATTTTAGATACAACCTCTTTGAATTAATCTACCCAAAAGGAGCATTAACTAGAGAAAAGGAAACTTTTAGAATTTTGTAGTTTCAAACCATTGTGATAAATAGAGCATTTGCTCCTATAGGAGCAAATGCTCTATTTAACACAATGGTTTCCCAAAGTGACTTCTAAAGAGTCGTCAAAAGTCGTCAATATGAGGGAATGGGTTAAATAGGAATACTGTGAATCTAAATTCATTACATTTGGCCATGACACAAACTGCAGGAACTGTTGTCAATATATTCGCATGTGACAAGCTCATAGAGCTTTACCCATAACTTTAATTATATTAACCCCCTGCCAAATAAATATGGCCGCCAAAATCCAGATCAGCTGTTAACTTTACATGTATCCGGTTCGCTCTTTTGTTGAAATTACTAACCGAAGATTTAACAGATTGGATCCTGATCTGATGCAGTATGGCTCGGCGTATCGTCTTGATCTAGGCAGTTTGCAAATGACGTCAGCAGGAATAAAGGCTAACTCTTTCGCTGCTTAACTTTGACGTCTGCAAACTTTGTCGTCTGCTACAATTTTCATTTTTATTTTTTCTTCATTTTTGTTTCAAAAACAGTCACAGTAACAAACTGATTGGATCCTGATGAGACGCCGAGTTACTCGGCGTCTCATCTGGATTCAAACTGTCTGCATGTGTAATCGCATATGCGACACTGGCAGCGAAAGAATTAAAGGCATCCATTAACATCGATATTGCTTTGATATTCCTCAGTTAATAATATCTTCTTAGGAAGAAAACGGTTTATTACATAGCAATTACCCGATCAATATCAATAAGCTGATTATTAAACATACAGTAAAACCTCGTTATTTTGAACACTCAAATACAATAGAACCTGTCTTAAGCGGCCATTAAAAGAAGTCTAAACCTTGATTTCTACAATCGGTGGTAGCTTAATGCAGGACAAAATTGATACAGAAAGATCCTATAGGAGCTTTCTGTATCACCTTTACTCTGCATTAAGCAACCACCTGCTTTTTAAGACTCCTGTGTTCAATAAATAAATGACCATTGAAGACCGGTTCTTCTTTAAGTATCATTGTCGCTTTTATAGGACAGGGGGAAGCTAAATGCAGGTTGAAAGTCGTGCAGAAAGCTCCTCTCGGAGCTTTCTGCACGACTTCCACCCTGCATTAAGCAGCCTCCTACCACAAAAGATTAAAAATATTCTTGCTTTAAAATTCGATTTTTATCAAGGCTTTACTGTATTGGTTTTGTTCGTCTTATTGAAATGGTGGACATAATTTGTCATGACAAAAAACCTGACCAATAAAGAGGATTTATGTTGATCCCATTACTTCTCATGTTCACATAAAGGTTTCCAGCGTCACAGATAAGATCAGTTACAAAAATTGTCATTTCTCTACCAAACCATATGTTGTTACTACTCCTTAGAATCGTCTCGAAGGTTTGATTGAGAAACCAAGCTGTTTTTCTTGGGGGGGGGGGGGGGGGGGGGGGGGGGGGGGAGAGAAGTTTAATTAACGCATTTCAGCTATGATTCTAGTGTGGAAAACGTCTTTGAAGCAACTGGTTGTTTTTGTTTGTTCGTTCTGTTGACGTATAAAGGTTGGCAGTAAAGGTTTAAAGCATTAGCTTTTTGATTTCCCGGATTTAATTAGCCCTTTAGTCTATGAATATTCATGGTGAAAATAAACGAATATTAATTAGATTGATTTTAATGATAGGACATGGACACAGGAATAAGTGTCAGAAACTGTGGAATCATCATAAGCAAACAGAACAGACCCTGATCAGACGGCTCCTATAGGGGCCGTCTGATCGGGGTCTACTCTGTTTTCAAAGGCATAGAAAGGCGTATCTATGGAGTAAAGGGTTAATAACATCTTCAGGAGAAAACTGTTCGTTTATTACTTAGTAATACAGTAATAAACGAACATTTGACCTGCATTAAGCTACCACATGCCTTACTGACTCATAATTAGTCCTCTATTTAATGGTCGCTTAACACAGATTTTACTGTATACAGTAAACCCCTCTACTGCGATCACCTAATAGAGGTATATATGATTCTGGGTGGAAGAGCAGGTGGTTGCTTAATGCAGGACATAAGTAATGCAGAAAGCGCCTCTAGGTATAAAGACACCCATGTTTATTCATTAATAAGTCACATTAGAGGAGTTCTACTGTATATATGATTAAAGTGGAAGTCTCTACAATAAATGAATATTTTCAATAATGTCATAAAACTTGGTGTTTTTATTTTCAATCATTATTATGAAAATTGTCAACTTATACTTAGGTCGAAAAAACAAAACCTGTTATACTAAAATAAACCGTTTTCATCGATATTTAGTAATTATTGTTCTACAACGAAATTGTATCGCCTGGTGAAAAGTTAGCGAAACTAAACGCAACCCGAATACATGTACATGTACATATATAAATGCATTGCCGTATAACGGCGGGTCTTCGATATCAAATTTGTCTTCTTCGGTGTTTATTGGTTTTCTTGTGATATACTTCTTTTCAGCATATAAACAAACGGATTAGGTAATTGTTAGGCATTTTCAAAACACGTTGCCGGTACAGACTTCCACTTTAATGTCAATTCAATTTCATGTTGGTATTTAAAATATGTCGTTTGAGTTTCTCGCTAGTACCATGTAAATAATACATTAAACCCCATCCAAAGACCTTCGTGTTTATTCATCTAAAGGTGGCTTTAGAGAGTGTCTACTGTATACAAAAGAACATGACTTAAGCGGCCATCAAAAGAGGTCTTAAGGAGGTCGGTCTTGTAAGGAAGGTGGTAGCTTAATGCAGGTCAAAGTAATGCAGAAAGCTCATAGAGCTTTCTGTATTATTTTGTTCTACATTAAGAAACCACCTGCTTTTAAAGACTCCTATGTTCAATAAATGTCTGGCCGCTTAAGACATGTTAAACTGTAGTCCAATATTGAACGTGATACTTCTCGTTCGTGCGCAATATCATGATTTAACCCTTTACCTAATGAATAATTATGCATGAACTGATCACTTCATGAATATTCATCAACTTAAATTCATTACGGTAAGATTTTAAGCGTGTTTTTGCTTAGACTTAAACTGTATGATTAGATCTACATGTATATAATTTCATAAGCAATCAGAGTAGAACCTGATTAGATGGAATCTACAGGAGCTGTCTGATCTGGGACTACTCTGTTTACAAAGACATGAAAAGGCGTTTATATGAGGGACATGCTTAACCCATGTTCTCCCTCGCGATCAACCAAGTTATTTTCTTCCTAGGATCACTTATTATATTGTGAAATGCACGTCACTAACAAATACGTGGTGGGAGAATCTGTGTTGTAGTCTATGCTAGCTATACTCCTAACCCTTTCCTTCATAAATACGCCTTTCTTCGCCTCTGTAAAAGTCACCTGTTGAAACCATTGTGATAAATAGAGCATTTGCTCCTATAGGAGCAAATGTTCTATTTATCACAATGGTTTCAGATACTTTCAATTTCTCTAGATCTAGTTAGTGCTCCTTTTCGGTAGATTTATTCAAAGAGGTAGGATCTAAAATTAGCCTATGAGGGAAAAGGTTAAATCCTTCGCAGCCACGTATTGCCGTCTGTAAAATTTGTCGTATGCTACTATTTTTCATTCAAGTATATGTGTGCGTTTTCGTTACAAGACATAATCACATCATCAAACCGTTTGGATCCAGATGAGACGCCGAGTTACTCGGCGTCTCATCTGGATCCAAACTGTTTGCAAATATGATCAATGTTTCACTGATTGGCAGTGAAAGTGTTAAGCTGTGCTGCTCACCAATTATCACAAAAACACAACAAACGTTTATTTATTTTTCCACAATTATCTTGTTGCCGTGACATTTTGTTTATATTGTTGTTTCAGGTTAAATTTCAATATCGTGCAAGGGAAATCACTCTTTTGCTTTGCAGATTTGTTTAACTTTGGAGTTAACTCCCTTACAAGTTTTTATACCCTGTAAGACCGTGTACCGTATGAGTTAATGCTATTTTGCATTGGGGCAACACTTCTCTTACTTCGGTTCACATGTTTGCATTTTGCAAGAGGTGGGAATGTATACTTAGACGGACTCCGGCTAATTTAAAAAACATTAAATACATTTATATACCCAAATCTGCAAGATATGGAGTTAGTTTAAGTATAGATTTTATACTGGCACCACGAGAAGTATATTTACTTTAACCCATTACCTCATAGGCTATTTTTAGATGCAGACTCTTTGAATAAATCTACCGAAAAGGAGCATTAACTAGAGAAAAGGAAAATTTTAGATTTTAGTAGTTTGAAACCATTGTGATAAATAGAGCATTTGCTCCTATAGGAGCAAATGCTCTATTTATTACAATGGTTTCACAAAGTGACTTTTACAGAGACGTCAAAAGTCGTCAATATGAGGGAATGGGTTAACGCAATACCTGATAGAGACGACTTCTCATACCTGTCAAGCAGAGTTAGACCCTGACCAGACAGCTTCCGTAGGAGTCGTCTGATCATGATCTACTATGTTTGCTTATTTACTTATAGACGAAGTACATATTCTATATTTTCTTCCATGGTAAACAATACTTCGTTCATGTGCCGTAAAAACTCTCTATAACGGCCACTAAATTGTGTTAATTAGTTGGTATTTAGGAAAGGTGCTATAGGAGCGTTCTGTTTTACTTTCAAGTTGCTGTAAGCAGCCACCTGCCTTTAAAACAAAATACTTGATGTAATTTAGTGGATGTTCATTAATGTCATTATTTCTATAAAATGATTATCATGTGGAAGGTTTGAGCATAGTTGATATACTATTTATGTTTCATGTGTTGTGTTGCATGTGACACACTTACCGTAGAATGTTGTATGGGGGAGGGCCGTAACTAATGTTGGTCGAACTTGTGGCCCGACCCTTTTTTCATATAATGATATATACTGTACTGTACTGTACTGTACTGTACTGTACTGTACTATACTATACTATACTATACTATACTATACTATACTATACTATACTATACTATACTATACTATACTATACTATACTATACTATACTATACTATACTATACTATACTATACTATACTATACTATACTATACTATACTATACTATACTATACTATACTATACTATACTATACTATACTATACTATACTATACTATACTATACTATACTATACTATACTATACTATACTATACTATACTATACTATACTATACTATACTATACTATACTATACTATACTATACTATACTATACTATACTATACATGTACTATACTATACAAATTTCCCTGTAAATTATATCTATAAAAGATGGATGTGAAAATAAAGATAAACGCATTTGTTGACATTCACTAGTTTATTGTTAAATATTCTTAACATTTCAACAAGATATATTCCTTTTCTTCCTTTACATGCACTCACATTGCGATATTCGCCGTTTAAGCTCTAACATGTTGGGCTTAAAACCGTGATTATATTTGCAAACAGTTTGGGTCAAGATGAGACACCAAGTAACTCGGTGTCCCCTTTTCTCATTTAGCTACCCCCTGTCCACAAATTCATAATTAGACATCTTCAACCCATTCCATCATAGTTTATTTTTAGACCAAACCTCTTTGAATAAATCTACTGAAAAGAACAATTATTAGAAAACGGAAACCTTTTAGAACTGTGCAGTTTTGAAACCACTGTGATAAATAGAGCATTTGCTCCTATGGAGCAAATGCTCTATTTATCACAATGGTTTCAGAAGGTTTCAAAAGGTTTCAAAAGGTTTCAAAAGGTGTCTTTTACAGAGGCATCAAAAGGCGCCACTATGAGGGAATGGGTTAAACGGGCATTTAAATACAGGATTTATTTTCCTGTATTTGCAATTTCTTTGCTCGATTCGTGTTAACCCTTTGCCTGTTTAATATTCATGTTAGAAATAATGACATCACGATTATTTATTAGGTGATTTTTTGATAACGGTACATAAACACGGGTATTTTTTAGCCATTGCAGAAAACCAAGAATATGACCTACGTAAATCCCATAAGCAAATGTAGCAGATCCTGATCAGATGACTCCCACAGAAACCGTCTGATCTGGTATACTCTGTTAGTAAATGTGTTAACCCTTTACTCAATAACTACGCCTTTCTACGCCTTTGCAAACAGAGAAGACACAGATCAGACGGCTCCTATAGGAGCCATCTGATCAGGGTCTGCTCTGTTTGCTTATGATATAATATAGATCTGATTATACAGTTAAATTCCTATGTCCATGTGCTATCATAACACATTAATCTAATCAATATTCATAATGTCATTATTTCTTACATGAATATTCATGGCGGAAAGGGTTAAAAGAAGGCGTCCCTATGTGGTAAAGGGTTAATCGACCTCTGCCCACGATTCAAAGGAGACACGTGACCTTTGATTACATTGTCTGTAATTCTTGATTTGTTTCTTGATTTCTGGAACACACACTCAACATTGCCATTTAATAAACAAAATCAGCATTTACATTAAAGCGCAGTGCCATGACTAGACTTAACAATAAACCACGACATGGACAGCTGAATGGGTATCAGTAGTCCGTATTAGGGTGTTATCACACCAGATGTGGGTGTCAGTGCACTGTGTGTGTCAATGCCATGTTTGTGTGTCAGTGCACTGTGTGTGGATGCCAGTGCACTGTATGGTGTTATAATTGCGTTACAGTAGAGCCCCTCTAATGGGACCACTTAATGAATAAACATTGGTGTTTTTAAGCAGGTGGTTGCTTAATGCAGGACAAAAGTGATACAAAAAGCTCCTCTAGGAGCTTTTTGTGTTACTTTTGTCCTGCATTAAGCTACCACCTGCATCTAGAACCCAGAATTATACCTCTTTTAGGTGGTCGCATTAGCGGGGTTTTACTGTACATTAAAGCGCAGTAACATGACTAGATTTAACAATAAACACTGGTACGGACAGCTCAAGGGGGTATCAGTAGTCCGTATTAGGGTGATGTCACACCAGATGTATACATTTGTGTGTGGTTGTCGGTACACTGTGTGTGGGTATATTTTCATCATGTGTGGATGTACACTGTGTGTGGATGCTAGTGTTCTGTGTGTGAGTGTAATATCATGACATATACATTGTATGTGGTTATCGGTACACTTGCTGTGGGTGTACTTTCACTATGTGTGGATTTACACTGTGTGTGGATGCCAGTATTCTGTATGTGAGTGTAATATCATTACATATGTGGTTATCAATACACTTTCTGTGGGTGTAGGCCTACTTTCACTATTATGTGGGTGTTGATGAGTGACAAAGCCATGTAGACATTGAGTCTACTCCGATGTCCGGAAAACTCTTCTCCATAATATCAGTCGCCCCAATGTATACATATCTGTGATATGTCCGATACCCATGGTCTACATTTCATACAAAACACACTTTTGTAATAATCACTCGGATGATATAATACTGACACAATGAATACGATATAGATATCTTAACCTTTTACTCCATGAATATACTTGAAAGAAATAATGTCATCATGAATATTTATTAGTTCTTTATTAGACACATTCATTATTTCTCGCGTAAATATTCATGTAGGAAAATGTTAAGGGGGTATAAGACAGAAGTAATGCAGAAAACTCAGCAAAAGAGCTTTCTGCATTACTTTTGCCCTGCATTAAACAGCCACATGTTTTTAATGTCTTTAATTAGTGGTTTCTTATATCTTTCACCAGCGAAGTCACCACAAAGCAACTTACAGTGAGTCTATGATAACCTTTTCAAACAGTTTAGATCCAGATGAGACACTGAGTAACTCGCCGTCTCGCCAGAAGCCAAACTGTTAGACACATCAGTTATGTTTTGAAGAAAAAAAAATGGAAATTCACTCTTAATCCATTCCCTCATATTGACGCCTTTTGACGCCTCTACAAAAGTCACCTGTTGAAACCATTGTGATAAATAGAGCATTTGCTCCTATAGGAGCGAATGCTCTATTTATCACAATAGTTTCAAACTACAGAATTCTACAATTGTCCTTTTCTCTAGCTAAGGCTCCTTTTCGGTAGATTTATTCAAAGTGGTTGGATCTAAAATAGATTGTGAGGGAATGGGTTATTCGTAATACAGACCACATTGTACAAAGGCGAAAATTATTTGACGTCAAAAGGGTTCAAACATGTTCTATTTTACTGATTATATGATTAAGTAATTGCTCACAGTGTTGAATGTGGTAATTCAGTTACTCTTTGGTGACCCGCCTTTCATCGACTTAGTTAAATAATAAAACCATTTGCTGCCAACTGCCTTCGCACGTGAAAACAGGTTCCAAGATCAGTTAGCTTTTAACACTTTTAATAACACAGTCGAACTTCAAGCGACCATACAAATTATTTTGATATAAGAGAGGTTCGAGTTATCCGATTTCTAATTTGAACACTTTCTCAAGATCACCGCTTAATGCATGTCTAAAGTAATGCTGAAAGCTTTAAGCTTTACTTTCGACTTGTATTAAGCTTTTGCGTGTACATTTTGTATTTCTAGATATGCATAGTGATAAATTTTAGAACAATTCTGTATTGTAAAATTTGGAAGGACCGAATATTTACTTCGAGTTATCCGAAGTTCGAGTTATCCGAGTTCGAGTTATCGAAGTTCAACTGTATCCTTGTCACTTCAAACAAACTAACTACGAGAAAATGCTTACATTTAGGAAAGCATATTTCAAGAAAAGCGATGATTGCAACCAGTTGCCTTATTTACAATGTTTAATTGGCAGATATGGTGGCAAGAAGCCAACTAGCCATAGTTCCTCCTATTGTAATCCTTGCTGAATATTGATGAATATTTTTAGAATTATTTGTACACGTTTATAAAAGTTGGCACTAATTTATGCACACCTCAAACATTCTACAAAGCATATCGAGGGCTTGGTGCAAAACTATTGTAACTCCTTCACAAAGTGAAGGAGTTACAATAGTTTTGCACCAAGCCGAACTCTTTCGCTGCCAATGTCGCATTTGTGAATACCTATGCAAACAGTTTGGATCCAGATGAGACGCCGAGTAACTCGACGTCTCATCAGGATCCAAACTGTTTGTTACTGTGACTGTTTTCGAAATAAAAAAGAAGAAAAATAGAAAAAAAAGAATTTTTTTTGCAGACGACACAATTTGGCAGCAAAAGAGTTAAACAACAACAACAACAACAACACATTTAACCCTTTACCTCATGAATATTCATTTTAGAATTCACGACTTCATTTATATTCATGGATTTACGTTTTATAATGACCAATTAACAATTGAATTTTTGGGTCATTTTAGAAACTGTAGATCAGACATAAACCCATAAGCAAACAGTGCAGACCTTGAACAGACGCCTCTTAAAGGAGTGGTCTGATCTGGGTCTACTCTGTTTGGAAAGGCATGGAAAGGCGTATGTATGATGTAACGGGTTAAACAATAATACGAGATAAACCTATCAACAATTTGTGTCAAACTGTTAATATATTGTAACAAAACGATTACATCGCTAAATTTATTGCACAGTCGAAATACATGCTTTGGCATTTGTCAATATATTTCTCGAATATGTCATGATGTTTTCGGAATAACAGCCCAGCTCATTGTCCTGTATTGAAAAAATTACTATCGCTCATATTCCAAAAGTATCACCACGTTTCTGTATCATCAGTATCTCCCGCAAGTGACAGCACTCATGAAAAGATCTGCGCACTCAGACCGGAACTTCCGGTCGCAGAAACCGTAAATGATTGGGTTCGCCATATTGTTTATCACGAAAAATCGCAAAAATAGATTATACAGCGCCACTCCCGCGGGAGACAGATCGTCTAAGAACTCAGGATGCATTGAATTCATCACCATGAGTATGAGATGTGGTATGAATGAAAAAATAAAGACCACCGTGATAATGAACAGCATAATTGTCACTTGCTTTGTCCGCAGACTGGGTCCAGTTTTGAAAGACTTATCACTACGCGAAGATTCCAGTCGGGTTCTGGTAACTTCATTTTTGCCGTTTTGATGAGGCGCGGGGGAACTTGATCGCGACCTGTCTTTAATTTTCACAACCTTTTTCATCAGGTCCCCGTATGGATCCTCTTTTGGTTTGACGTCATCGAATCCTTCTTTGACCGGCGAAGATTCCCGAGAGCTGACGTTAGTCTTCTTCGTAGTGTCGGTAGCGCCTTCGGTATCGTTCGCCTTGGAATCGTTGGCCTCCGAGCAGAGACTATTTTTATGACCATTCTTGAAAGAGAAGCCTTTACCTGTAAAAAACAATAATTGAGTTAATAAGGAGACAACAGATACATGTACAAGTGCGTACCGCGAGAGCTTTCAGCATTACTTTAGACCTGCATTAAGCTGTTACATGTGTTTCTAGATATACAGTAAAACCTCTCTATAAAGACCACTAAGTTACATCAAGTATTTTGTTTTAAAAGAATGTGGATGCTTAAAGCAATGTGAAAGTAAAACAGAACGCTCCTATAGGAGCGTTCTGTTTTACTTTCACCTTGCTTTAAGCAACCATCTGCCCAAAATACCAATTAATTGACACAATTTAGTGGTCGTTATAGAGAGGTTTTACTGTACATGTATTTAGCGATACATATTAGAACAATTTTATATTATAAATTTTGAAAGGACCGAACATTTAGTTCGAGTTATCCCAATTTCGAGTTAATGGAGATCGAGATATCCAAGTTAAACTGTAGCTATAAATATGAATGTATGTCAGACATCGGATATTTTTTTTTGTATGAGTCAGATTATGACAAAAAAGGTATAGATACATCTATAATGTAGTGTTGTTTTATATGTACAATTTAAATAGCAAACTGTGTAGACCGGGATCAGCAGATGCGTTTGATCAGGATCTACACTGTTCAAAACTCGTCCGCGTCTACCGTTTTCATTTGTTTTTCAATCTTGATTGACTCTGACATTAAGACATGACCTAGTCTAAATATTTGGCTGATGAGCGGGGCCTCTTCCCTAGTGAATATTAATGTAAGAAATAATGACTGTATGCATATATATTAGATGATTGTTTTATAATGGCGTATGAACACAGAGAGATTTGGTCATTGCAGAAACTGAAGAATCATATCTATATTATTTCATTCAGGCAAACAGAGGAGATCCTGATCAGACGGCTCGTATAGGAGTCGTCTGAACTAGCACTGCTTTAGTTGCAAATGCGTGAAAATGTGTCATTTTGAGTTGCCGTATTGGAGTGGCTTTACCCTTTCCCTGTTGCATATTCATATAAGAAACCATGACATCATAAATATTTACCCTTCGCTTGCTGAATTTTTAAATACATGTCTCCTTCTTTACCCATGCCCTGTTGTATAATTACATATATTTTCACTGTGTACAAGTATTTCACTGTGCAATCACTGCTGCGGAGTACGCTGGTCGCACAATCAACTTGTAAATAGTGCAGACCCTGATGAGACAGCTCCTGCAGGAGCTGTCTCATCTGGGTCTTCACTATTTACAGGTATGTATATTGACGTGAATAGCAAGCGAAGGGTTAATAACATTATTTTTTTATAATGGCATATGAAAAGAGAATAATTTAACTCAGGCAGAAACTGTAGAGTCAGACCTATATTACAGTAACACCTCTCTGAACCAGACGTTAAATTTAGTATTAATATCGGCCTTGGAAACAGGTGGCAGCTTAATGAAGGGTGAAAGTTATGCAGAAATCTCCTCTAGGAGCTTTCTGCGTGACTTTCGCCATGCATTAAGCAGCCACCTGCCTAAAAGTATCTTAATTTTCTCTACTAGAATTCCGGTTTAGAGGGGTTTTACTGTATACCTTAAGCAACAGAACAAACCCTGATCAGACGGCTCCCACAGGAGCCGTCTGATCTGGGTCTACTCTATTTGCAAATGCGTGAAACGGCGTTTATATGAGGGAAAGGGTTAACTCTGTATGGATTTGTCACGCCCTTCAAATATTTTTGCGGTGACTTTGTAATTCATCATGTACACTTCATTCATTTCCTATCAAACACGTTCTACATTATTAATGAATTCATAATTTAAATTAACATAATACATTTCCTTAATTAGCGATGGCTGCATAACTGATTCACTACCGTAGTGTTAGAAATAAAGAATATATGAAGATAAATAAGCTTGTATTGGCATCATGAACATGGATAGAGGCTACCGACATGTATATTATTTCATAAGCGAACAGCGCAGATACTGGGTCTCCTCTATTTGCAACGGTGTTTAACCCTTTCACCGCCAATGTCGCATAAATGCACCACGACAAATAGTGCAGTCCCAGATCAGACGTCGCCTTTTCAAGGCGGCGTCTGATCAGGGACTTCACATTTTGTCTCAAACTCTATTTCTATATCTGTGCTTTAATCCTTTGTTTGCAAATAAATAATTAATTGATCTCATTTTCTTATTTTAACGAATGGTTTAACACAATTGGTTTGTAAACGACAATTAAAAATTTGGCACCGAAAGGGTTAAAATGCGTCTCTATGACGGAAAAAGGGTTCAGTAGAGATAATTAAACAGATACTCCATTAATACACATTACTTCGCCTTTACAAACAGAGTAGACCCAGACCAGACGGCTCCCGTAAAAGCCGTCTGATCACGGTCTACTCTAATTTCTTATGATATAATATAGATATGATTCTACAGTTTCTGCCATGGCCAAAATCCTGCATTACAGGTCCGTAATTTGTCCTTTTTTGATTGCCGTTTAAGATTTTTGTACACCGATACACTCTAATCATGACACATTCTCCCATATTGACGCTTTTTGACGCCTCTTTCTGAAAACATTGTGATAAATCGAGTATTTGCTCCATAGGAGCAACCGCTCTATTTATCACAATAATTTAAAAACTGCAAAATTTTCCTTTTCTCTAGTAAATGTTCGTTTTCGATAGATTTATTCGAAGGGGATGAGTCTAACACTAGCATATAAGGGACTGGGTTAAAGAATATGTTTGCTAAAATTTAAACATTTTCTCCGCTTTACGTTTCAGGCTGAAATCAACGCAAATGAACACCATCAACACTAATACAGTCCATCCGTTTTTAACCATAGAGTTAACCCTTTCCTTCAAACAAACGTGTTTTCACGCATTTGCAAACAGAGTAGACTCAGATCAAACGACTCCTATAGGAGCCGTCTGATCAGGGTCTGCTCCGTTTGTTAAGGGACCGTGAAATATCTGGTTCTTTACTTTCTAAAATGGCTACAATTTTCTTCCTTTCATATTCCGTTATAATTATTTTGTCCATGAACATTCAGTCCGTATGGAAATTTGGAATAAACATCAAACAGGGAAAGGGTTAACGCGGTATGGAAAGCTTAAATGTGCTAGAAGATTATTAATTACCAACAACTGGCAACAATACAGACCCTTATCACAGGGAAACTCTAGGAACTCTCTGATGTGAGTGCACACTGTTTGCAAATGACAATGCACACATGCATGTCCCGCATACAATGGGACAATGGCAGTGTACATTCTAGTTCAAGCTCACTTAAAACAAATTGGTTCTTCTATTCCATTCATTTCAATTGCATGATAACCCTTTACTCCATGTAAGAAATAATGACATGCTGGATACTAATTAGAATAATTGAAACTGTAACACATAATTGTAACAGAAACTGTAGAATCATATCTTTATTATAGCACACGCAAACAGAGCAGACCCTGATCAGACGGCTCCAGCAGGAGCCGTCTGATCTGGGTCTACTCTGTTTGCAAAGGCGTAGAAAGGTGTACTTATGGAGTAAAGGGTTAATATTTGCAGAAATTTTAACGCTGACGGGTTCTCAATACGGTTATTCACTGAAACATTGCCTTCCGTGCAAATTAATCAAATGCCTTAGCACTCGAGGACACTAAAGAAATTCCACCAAGGGACAGACATCAGTTATCTCCCTTGAATTACCCCGTTTGAAGTATCTCCCATAAGAGCGTAGCTGAATCAGAATGTAATTAATGTACGCACCGTGACTAAAGGGGCCTGGAGCAGGAAAAAAAGGATGTTATACTCAGAGGCATATGTATGTATATGTATATGCCTTTGTTATACTAGATGCATGTTAGTGGATGTCAGAGTATATTTCAGTATTATTTCACGGCACATATAACCGAATAGAGAAGTTTAACCAAATTCCCTCATAGGCTGTTTTAACCCTTCTCTTGCTGAATTTTAAAATACATTTCTCCTTCTTTACCCATGCCCTGTTGTATAATTACATATATCTTCACTGTGAAAAAGTATTTCGTTATGCAATCACTGCTGTGGAGTGCACTGGTTGCACAGTCAACTTGTAAATATTGCAGACCCTGATGAGACTACTCCTGCAGGAGCTGTCTCATCTGGGTCTTCACTATTTACAGGTAGGTATATTGACGTGAATAGCAAGCGAAGGGTTAAGATCCAGCATCTTTGAATAAATCTATAGAAAAGAGCATTTACTAGAGAAAAGGAGCGTAGTTCTAAACCCTTTGTGATAAATAGTTGTTTTAAAGGGTGATTTTAAGGCGACAGTTTGAGGGAATGGGTTAAAGCTTACATATGACATAAATCTTCCCCCGCCTAGCCTTCCACTTTTGTTCCATTTTGGCCATAATAATGTTGCAACCTTTCATATTGAAGCTACGCGCGTGTGTAAGTACGTATCGTTATCTACCCCCCCCCCCTCCCCCCCCCCACCCCACCCCACCCCGAGAGGTTTAACTGAGTTTATTCTGCATTTCAAATGAAAAGTATTTCTGGTGAATACTTCAGTGTTTAACGCCATATTTGATAATTCCGCATTTTTGGGCACGGTCCGCCCTAGTTTTATTACAAGTTGCATATCTGACAGATCTGTTTCTCTACTGTTTGCCATGGCAATACATTTCTTCTTTGTGCAAGAATTAAATTAGTAAGTAGTCTTAACGAAAATACTCTTTTATGAATATTTTTCAGGTAGTTGGACATGCAAGATGATTGAAAGTTGTTCCTCATTAAATGCACCAGGAAATATATATTTTTAGAGTCTAGACAAATGTCACGTAAACCCGTAACCGTAGTGACGTATACAAACAGCTTGGATCTAGATCAGACGCCGAGTAGCTCGGCGTCTGATCAAGATCCAAGCTGTTTGACACCCAGTATTTACTAATTCTACATCAAAACGTTAAATAAATACGAATAAAATATCAGTAGACGAAAAATTTGTAGACGACAGTTGCATATCTGTCTTCCAAAATGGTATACCTGGACCCGTTGGTGACGTCGGTATATAGGTATTCTCCCGGATGAACTGGTGGTGCTGGTAGATTTTCCTCCCTATCCGGTAGTAGAATATTCCTAGCACAACCATACAGATAATACACATGCCCAACTGAGCAACGAAATACAGTTTCGGGAAACTTGTGTCTTCGAATTTAGGATCAATGAAGCATTCGTATCCTGTTATATTCTGTACCCCAGTTTCCACTTCCGCTTCGCCATAAACCAGTATGGCGGGTATAGCAACAAGACATCCGAGGATAGACGCCACAAGACACATTAGTTTTATTTTCGCGGTTGTCATTTCATGTGAAAATGGCGAACAAATTCGCCTATGTCTTTCCAGGGCAATTGTTATAACGATAAAAGCCGAACTAACCACGAAGAAAACGTGTAAAAACCGCAACGTCTTGCACGCAGGTTCGGATGGAAACATATACGGATAGAGCATACTGACAATTAGCAAGGGTTTCCCAACACTGCAGGCAATAAGATCAATCCAGGCCAACCACAGGATGAAGCACCGGTGAGTGGATGGGTGGTACTTCAGGGTATAGACGTACAGAACCAGGCCATTACCGAAGAATCCAACGACCATCAAAATTGAAATAAACACGATGGTTGAAATGTGCAACTCGACGAGAAGGTCATTCAGCTCCTCCAACGTCACATTACCTTCAAAGTGTCGCCACTCCTTCGGAATTTTCGTATACATTTTAATTTTTTTTATTTGTCTCCCCTTTCCAAAATTTCCGATATTAATACATAGTTCTTGAACAGCACTCACATGTACTGGACTAAATATGCTGATTTATAATCCTCCATGTATATCAGACACAAGTGGTTTGGTCAAGATATCACTGATAGTTACTGCAACAATTGTAATAAAATTGTTCTTTTATCACAATATCTATTGGTTTTTGTCAAGTCTTTTTTCTTTCATCAAACGCCATAGATTTACCCTTTTATATCTTCTTTCCTACTTACTACTACGACAATCCGACCAAATGAGTGTCATTTGTTTTGAAAAACGCACATTTGTTTTGTCCTTTCTGCAAGTTCAGTTCTTTTCATAGATAATTTCTAAGATGATTTCAGAACACAGATAATCACAAAGCTGATTTTCTAGATATTTATTCTAGAAACTGGAACACTTTAATCCACCATTCTTATTACACAATATTGTTATCCTTAATCCAAGCCTCTCTCAGTGACATTAAACACCTGCCTTTTTTCTCCGACTCAACCTCCGCCGTAATTCATAATTGTTTAAGCAACCTGAAATTCCTATGACAAGGTGTGAATGAGGCAATGGTTGCTTTGACTTTGGGACTGTTTACATCATCAGTACACAGCCATCCCTGTTTTTTCCAGAATAAAAACAGATTTTTGCGCGGTCTCACGCTGGATAAATCCTGTCATGCGTTTCAGCTCCCAGCAGACGCGTATGTATTGCTCTTCTGTCTCAGGGATGTGGTACAGTTAGCATAACCTGAAAACACAGCAGAAATAATAACCCAATTAGTATAACTCTCTTTCGTATAATTTTGCTCATACAGTAGACCCTGTCT
The DNA here is from genome assembly GCA_963576725.1 of Azorinus chamasolen. Taxonomy (NCBI): domain Eukaryota; kingdom Metazoa; phylum Mollusca; class Bivalvia; order Cardiida; family Solecurtidae; genus Azorinus; species Azorinus chamasolen. Next base: position 58,751,285 of record OY755252.1, read on the forward strand.
TAAGCGGCCATCAAAAAGATGTCTAATTATGGGTTTGTAAGGCATGTGGTAGCTTAATGCAGGTCAAAAGTAATGCAGAAAGCTCCAATAGGAGCTTTCTGCATTATTTTTGCCCTGCATTAAACAATCACTTGCTTTCAATAAAAGAATGACCGTTTAAGACAGGCTCTGCTGTATTTAATTAATGTTTCGCTGACAAATATTGTCGTCTGCTACAATTTCCGTTTATTTATTTTTCTCCCATTTCCTTTCAAAAACCATTACCACAGTAACTAACAGTTTGGATCCTGATGAGACGCCGAGTTGCTCGGCGTCTCATCTGGATCCAAACTGGTTGCGCACTAGCAGGTAATTACAGATGCACCATTGCCAGCGAAAGAGTTAAATCTCAAACTTGTAACAATTTTCACTAACTTCCGGTTCGTTCAATCTTTTGAGAAACTCTTGACTGAGTCTCAAACAGCTTAAATCCTAATGAGACGCTGAGTTACTCGGCATCTCATCTGAGTCGAGGCTGTGTGCAAATGCTAGTTAGATCGCGCCAGTAGGCAAAACGATATTGAACCGCGCCAAGATTTATTAAATTACCTCCACATCGTCAAATTGAAGAGGGCACGGCAGATCAACCGTCTTAACCCATGTACTCCGACAAATGATATGTTCTTATGCTGTCTACAAATTTTCTTCATTGGCAATTGTAAAAAATCTTATCCAATCACTACCTAGATTATAGTTAACCCTTAAAGTCGTGAATATTCATATAAGAAATAATGAGATCGTAAACATTCTAAACTGATATATGAGCACATGAAAGTTTGGCCATGGCAGAGACTGTATAATCAGATCTATATTACATGTATTCCATAAAGAAAACAGAGCATGTATTTTATAATGGCATAGAAACACAGAACAGTTCGGCTCAGACAGAAACTGTAGAATCAGATCTAAATCATACCATAAGTAAACGGAGCAGACCCTGGTCAGACGGCTCCTACAGGAGCCGTCTGATCTGAGTCTGTTCTGTTTGCAAATGTGTGAAATTAGTGCATCTATGAAGTAAAGGGTACGCAGATACTGTTTCTAATATACGAAGAAATATTGATACAATATGGAAAAGCTGTACAAATTCCAGGCAACTATTTGTTCTGGCGGTTGTTTTGCTTTGATAAAATATACAAGTACCTACAGTAGAACGTCTTTAGTCCTTTTTTCCCTATTGAATATTCATGAAAGAAATAATGACATCATGAATATTCATTAGATAAGTTTTTTATAATAGGATATATACATATGATGTTTTGTTATTGGTAGGAACTGTAGAATCAGATATGTTACAATTAAACCCTTTCACCACCAATGTCGCCTTTATGCACCACGACAAATAGTGCAGTCCCAGATCAGACGCCGCCTGTTCAAGACGGCGTCTGATCAGGGACTTCGCTTATTGTCTTAATCTCTATTTCTATACCTGTGCTTTATTCCTTTTAAATTTGCATTTATTTATCTCATTTTCTTATTGTACTAAATGATTTAATAAAATTGGATTGCATACGACAATTAGAAATTTGGCGCCAAAAGAGTTAATAAGCAAACAGGATACTCTGATCTGACAGCTTTTATGCGAGCCGTCTGATCATGCGGGTCTGCTCTGTTTGCTTAAGGAATTTTGTTGGTTTGAAATTACAGTTTCTACTATAGTGAAAACAGTTCCTTTCCATGTTTCATTTTATTGCTTCTGTTCATGAATATGAACGAGGTGATGGAATCTTGAATGGGAATGGGTAAAACACGCATCTGTTTCAAAGATCAAGAATATGTTTTTCATTAGTGGTTAATATAGAGAGATATGACAGTAACAGCATCGTCCCCGTTCACATATTGTGAAAGAAACAGTTATCTTCGTCTCCTCGATTGTAATAATCAAATTCAATTACATAAGATGCGCTCGTGCAATGACGTCATATAGCACTGAATATAGAGTGTACAATAATCACTGTCTAAAGTGATCCCTCGAACGTTTTATTTGTCTATTCTCAAATATATACATTATGAAAATTCATGTTACACTGCATTAATATTAATGTAAAAAATAATGACACCATGAATAATAATTAGATGATCATGGCGCATGAGAGCACAGGGAATTTTGCCCATGACAGAAACTGTAGAATCAGATGTATATTATTCAGTTAAACCATTCCTGCATATTGACGCCTTTTGACGCTTCTGTAAAAGTCACTTTGTGAAACCATTGTGATAAATAGAGCATTTGCTCCTGTGGAGCAAATGCTTATATTATCTCAATGGTTTCAAAACTACACAATTCTGAAAAAAAATCCTTTTCTCTAGTAAATGCTTCATTTTGGTAGATTTAAGCAAAATATGTTGGATCTAAACATAGCCTATGCAGGAATGGATTAAAAGGCATATTTATGGACTACCGGGTTAAACGACTTTATGAATATTATTTAGTTCAGGTCGCATTCTGTCTAGGTCTATATTGTTTGCAGTTTTACTAGTGTATATATCCCATAGAATACATTCTATGTACTTATTATCTTCACACAAACGATGCAGTTATCCGGGAAATGAATGAGAGGGTTTGAGTGCGAGTGTACTGGCATTTGCCAACGACGAAAACCCAGATCATCCTCTGACCAGAGTCTGCACTGTTTTTAATTTAGACTCATCATGCTTATTATACATATTCGTACTTAATGGACCTTATCATTGACCCATTCCCTCCTACTGACGCCTCTATAAAAGTCATTTTTGAAATCATTGTGATAAATAGAGCATTTGCTCCATAAGAGCAAATGCTCTACTTATCACAGTGGTTTAAAAAATGCACAACTCTGAAAGTTTCCTTTTCACTAGTAAATGCTCATTTTCAGTACATTTATTCCAAGAGGTTGGGTCTAAAATAACCTAGGAGTTAAACAATGGCGTACTGTGGCTAATTATCTAATGAAACACTGGTTTAGGCAAAATTGCCGCGGCTATATATATGAATAGACCTCAAAGATAACGAAAACATTCTGGAAATATAGTAGAATCTCTTTCAAGCCGCCGCTCAGTACACATAACACACCTGTCTTAACAATACACCTAATGAATATTTCATATAATAATTAATATTTAATATAAGAAATGTTGACTGTATGAAAATTAAATAGTTGAATATGTCGCACTGGAAATATCTAGCATGGCAGAATCTGTAGTATCACATATATATTATTCCATAAGCAAACAGAGCAGACCCTGTCCGCACGGCGCCTACAGTATCCGCATGATATGGGTCTACTTTGTTTGCAGATGCGCAAAACGGCGGATCTATGGGATAATGTTAATATAGAATGAAACGGATGCAAAAGGCGCAGTTTGGGAGATTCCTGCATTTTCTTCGCCCTATATTATGTTCTGCCTCTCTTAACCCTTTCGGCGCCAAATTTCTAATTGTCGTCTGCAATCCAAGTTTGTTAAATCATTCAGTAAAATAAGGAAATGAGATAAATAAATGTAAATTTCAAAGGAATAAAGCACATATATAGAAATAGAGATTGAAACAAATAGTGAAGTCCCTGATCAGACGCCGCCTTGAAAAAGCGGCGTCTGATCTGGGACTGCACTATTTGTCGTGGTGCATTTAGGCGACTGCGGCAGTGAAAGGGTTAACCAAATACCTCATGGATATTTTATGTAAGAAATATTGACACGGTGAATATTAACTGGTTCACTGAAGAGCTTGCCTTAAGCTGTCATCAAAAAAAGTCTACTTGTGGGTCTGTAAGGCATGTGGTAGCTTAAGGCAGGTCGGCGCTTTCTGCATTATTTTGCCCTGCATTAAGCAACCACTTGTTTTAAAGACTCCTTTCTTCAACAAATGAATGGCCGCTTAAGACACGTTATACATGTATTGTACTTTTAACAATGGCACGTGAACACAGAAACTTCTCTACCTGAGTTAATAATTATTTACTATATAAATAGTTATGTAAGAAATAATGACGTCACGAATATTAAATGGCTTATGATTTTATAATGACACGTAAACACAAACACTAGAATCAAACCAGTAGAATCTCCCTGTATATAATTCCATAAGCAAACGGGACAGATCCTGATTAGACGGCTCCAGAAGGAACCGTCTGATTCAGACCTTCTCTGTTTGAAAATTCGTGAAAAAGCGTGCCCATTTGGTAAATCAGAAAATATAACTCTTTAGTGTTTTCGCTTTAGTGAGGCCTAACTGTAATGACATACTTTTCTGTTAACATTTTATCATACTAAGCGCGACCTGGCTCGCATTTGCAAATAGCTTGGATCCAGATGAGACGCCGAGTAACTCGGCGTCTCATCAGGATCCAAGCTGTTTGACACTCGGTCAACAGTTGCTCAAACAGTTGTAAGAATCAGAAGTAAGTAAAAACATGCATTAAAATAGAGTTTTGGCAGACATATTTTTTCAGCAGGAGAACGGTTAATAGCTCATTATGTAGGCAATTCTAACAAGAACGCATTTTGCTTCAATCAGTCAAAATTTGCTGCCACTGTTGGATTCCGCGATTTACGCTGTTACAAAAATGTCGTCTGCTAGAATTTTTGAAATTTCAACAGTTTGGCTGACGTATGGTTAGGTCAAATTCAAACACCATAGACCAAGATCGCATGATTATTTAGCCATTCGCTTGCTATTGACGTCAATATACCTATCTGTAAATAGTGAAGACCCAGATGAGACAGCTCCTGCAGGAGCTGTCTCATCAGGGTCTGCACTATTTACAAGTTGATTGTGCAACCAGTGCACTCCATAGCAGTGATTGCACAGCGAAATACTTGTACACAGTGAAGATATATGTAACTATACAACAGGGCAATGGGTAAAGAAGGAGAAAGGTTAAGGTGGCAACTGATCAGAATACCTAGTTCTACTGAATAAAATACAATAAGTCTGCTCTAGTCCATTTATCTTACTCCTATTCGTGATTTGACAAAACAGTGACCGGGTTGCCAAACAGCTTGGATCCTGGCGAAACGCCTAGTTACTTGGCGTCTTATCTGAATCCAAGCTACAGTTGTACTTCGATATCTCGAACTCGGATAACTCGAACTACGAGATAACTCGAACTAAAAGTTCGGTCCTTCCAAAATCTTAAAATAGAGAATTGCTCTAAAATGTATCACTACGCATATCTAGGAAACACATTTCACAGCTTAATGCAGGTCTACAGTAATGCTTGAAGCTCCTACAGGAGCTTTTAGCATTACTGTAGACCTGCATTAAGCTGTGAACTTAAGAAATTGTCAATATCAGAAATCGGATAGTTCGAACTTCTGTTATCTCGAACTAATTTAAATAGTCCCTTGAAGTTCGAGATATCAACTGTATTTGTAAATGTGAGTCAGGTCGCGCTTAGAGCAAGGGGAACATGGACTCCGCTGACGTCACGCATGTTTAACAATTTTCTCCATTAATGCGCTTTTCTACCTCAACAAACAGAGAAGACACAGATCAGACGACTCCTTTTTGAGCCGTCTGCTTAGGGTCTACATTTTTTACTTATGAAAAATATACACGTACATGTAGATATAAGTATACAGTTTCTGCCATTATACAAATCCAGTTAGTAAATATTCACGAGATAAGTATTTCATGAGTATTGATCAGGGGGGGGGGGGGGGGGGGGGCGTAGATTTTTATGTTTGATAAATAAATAAATAGTGTGTTTGTAATGCATGTTGAAAACGAGCTTAATTGGGTGAGGGAAATAAAACACTCCTACTGAATCATTGTTTTATTGGTTTTTAGTAGATACAGTAAAACCTCTCTATAACGACCACTAATTTACATCAATTATTTTGTGTTAAAGACAGGTGGCTGCTTAAAGCAAGGTATAGGTAAAACAGAACGCTCCCATAGGAGACTTTCTCCTTGCTTTAGGCAGTCACCTGCTCTAAATACCAACTAGTTAACACAATTTAGTGGTCGTTATAGAGAGATTTTACTGTATATAGATCTAAAATATTACTAAAAAGAATTGTTTTGGCAATTTTAGGGGGCGTAGGCCGGCTCCGCCCCCTCTAAATCCGCGCCTGCGTCTTGTAGGATCCCTCTGATCTGGGTTAACACTATTTGCAAATAATAATACATACGTATCCGGGTTGAAAGGGGTTTAAGTAAATGGCCAATATCAAATGTCAAGTACATTGTATGTAGAGCGATTTAGACACAGATTAGACACTAAGTGTCTCATGTTTGCAATAACCAACGACAGTCAATTGACTATAATCGTGCTGCAGTAAAATCTCTCTATAACGGCCACTAAATTGTGTTAGTTAGTTGGTACATGTATTTAGGGCAAGTAGCTGCTTAAAGCAAGGTGAAAATAAAACAGAACGCTCCTATACCCTTCGCTTGCTATTCACGTCAATATACCTACCTGTAAATAGTGAAGACCCAGATGAGACAGCTCCTGCAGGAGCTGTCTCACCAAGGTCTGCACTATTTACAAGTTGATTGTGCAACCAGTGCACTCCAAAGCAGTGATTGCACAGCGAAATACTTGTACACAGTGACGATATATGTAAATATACAACAGGACATGGGTAAAGAAGGAGAAATGTATTTTAAAACTCAGCAAGAGAAGGGTTAAGCAGTCATCCGCCTTTAACCCAAAATATACGTGATGTAATTTAGTTGCCGTTATAGAGAGGTTTTACTGATGAAACCTAGAGTTAGTTACTTGGTGTCTCATCTAGATCCAGTATCCTTGACACTCCATTAACACTTTCTGAAAAGATTGAACGAATCCGAATAACCCTTTCATTCATATAAACGCGTTTTCAAGCATTTGCAAACAGCGTAAACCCAGATCAGACGGCTCAAAAAGGAGCAGTCTGATCAGGGTCTGCTCTGTTTGCTTATGAAAATATAATACATCTGATTCTACAGTTTCTACTAATACCAAAATATTCTGTGACATGTGCCACACTACAATAAATAGCTAATGCCATTATTTCAATAAATATGGAACAGGGAAAGGGTTAAGCAAAAACTATTATTATATCACAAATATTTTAACGCAGCTTTCAGCACTACTTTCGACCTGCATTATGCTGTCTCATGTGTTTCTAAATATGCGTAGTGATACCTTTTTACAAATACAGTAAAACCTCTCTATAACGGCCACTAAATTACATTAAGTATTTTGTGTTCAATGCAGGTGGCTTCTTAAAGCAAGATGAAAGTAAAACAGAACGCTCGTTCTGTTTTACTTTCACCTTGCTTTAAGCAGCCACCTGTCCTAAATAACAAATAATTAACATAATTTAGTGGCCGTTATAGAGAGGTTTAACTGTATTCTATATTGTAAATATTGGAATGACCAAACGCTTACTTCGAGTTATCCGAAGTTCGTGTTATCCAAGTTCGAAATATCGAAATTCAACAGCATCTGATTTTACGTGTTTAATAAAAGCAAAATATCACTTGCTACTCACTGTTCATATGCTACTTTACAACTTCAGTTAATTGATATTCAAAAAATCGTCATTTCTTATATGAATATTCATTAGATGAACGGTTAACCCTTTAAATGCAGGAAATGAGTTGACTGCCGTTTGCAAACAGTGTAGACCCAGATCAGAGGGCTCCTACAGGAGCCCTCTGATCTGGGTCTGCACTGTTTGCCATTAAAATATCTCTTACAGATCATACTGATTGAACTCTACCTATGGCTTATTTCTTTTTTGAACATTCAGCATTTACAGTATAACCTCTCTATAACGGCAACTAAATTATGTTAATTATTTGGTATTTAGGGCAGATGACTGCTTAACAAAGTGAAAGTAAAACAGAACGCTCCTATAGGAGCGTTCTGTTTTACTTTCACATTGCTTTAAGCAGCCACCTGCCTTTAACAGAAAATACTTGATGTTATTTAGTGGCCGTTATAGAGAGGGTTTACTGTATATGGTTAAGTGTTGTTGAGTAGATACTCAGCTCTATATAGTGATTGATGACTGAGCATAAAGACATCGTTTTATTAGTCAATTATGACCTGTCAAAATGAAACACTAATTCAAATATATTTACGCATGCACGTGTGTGATTATAGCTTCCTTGTAAATATTACTAATCAGCATGGCCTTGAGGGGGAAAAGTAGTTCGTTTTTTACATAATGAAATTGGCCTACATATTTTCGCCAATCGTTTCCTAGAAACACTTTAAAAATAGTTTTAGTTTTAATCTTTTATTTGCAGAGTAAAGATTGCCCCTGCTTAAGGACTATTTAATAACATAGCTATACAGTAGAACCTGTCTTAAGCGTCCGTCAAAAAAGAGGTCTAATCATGGGCCTGTGGTAGCTTAATGCAGGTGGTAGCTAAGCTTAATACAGGTCAAAAGTAATGCAGAAAGCTCCTATAGGAGCTTTCTGCATTACATTTACCCTGCATTAAGCAACATTCTGCTTTTTATGACTCATATTTTCAATAAATGAACGGCTGCTTATTAACACAAGTGCTAAAGTGCTAATGTACTTGTCTATTTCTTGCAAACAAACAGTCCGTGTTTTAAATAGTTCTAATGACCGCTATTACTCAGTGTCTCATCTGGCCCCAAGCTATATCCGAAATTAACATATCATGTCAGATTTTCAAGATGCACTTTAAATATGATGCCGATAGATATGCAGCAAATTGCAATTAAGTTTGTTGGGCATACTGTTTTAAAACAGGGAAATGTATAAAACGAGAATAGAATCAGAAATACATTTTGATAGACATACAGTAAAACCTCTATTAGGCGGAAACCATCAAATGTCTAATTATCGTGCTACAGTAAACACTCGTTGTAACGAAACTCGATATAATGGTTATAACGACACTCGATATAACGAAATGTTCATTCTACCGACATGAAGTTTGGTCCAATCTTTCTTTTCCTTTCATTTATCGGTCTAATTAATCCTTTCATCACAGGACGTGCGTTTGCAAACAATGTAGACCCTGATCAGAGGGCTCATAGAGGTTTAAACCTTTCATACTGAATGGACTCTATAGTTAAATACTGATGGGCTATTCCACTCTGATGGATTCGGGGTTGACCCATTACCTCATATGCTATTTTTAGATACAAACTTCTTTGAATAAATCTACCGAAAAGGAGCATTAACTAGAGAAAAGGAAACTTTTTAGAAATCTGTAATTTGAAACCACTGTGATAAATAAAGCATTTGCTCCTATGGGAGCCAATGCTCTATTTATCACAATGGTTTCAACATATGATTTTTACAGAGTCGTCAATAGTCGTCAATATGAGGGAAAGGGTTAAATAACACTTACGAAGACTCACGAAGTGGTTGATTTAAAGGATTTTCTGACTATATAAATTATGTTGCCACTGTAGACAATGCTTGAAAATAAATTACTTTTTTTTCTTCGGGAAAAAAAAGTTGAACAAGATGTTCTTCCCAGGTTAACTTGTAATATGTCTGAAACAGTCTAGTATAACCTGTCAACAAAACATGTGACCCGACGCTTTGCCAATGGTAGGCTAGTTGTCAGAGGTCAAAGTCCATAACCCAGCTTCTAGTATTTTTATATCATACCAATAGTTAACCATTTGTAAAAAATAACGTCTGTTTAGGATCAGACATCGGTGTTTGTTTTTGCAAAATGACTTAACAAATTACATTCAAGAAACACTTAAGAATGTTAAACCATTAGTATCCCCACCAAAATCTTCATCCTGCATTAACTCATTGCCTTATAGGCTATTTTTAGATACAACCTCTTTGAATAAATCTACCGAAAAGGAGTATTAACTAGAGAAAAGGAACATTTTAGAATTTTGTAGTTTGAAATCATTGTGATAAATAGAGCATTTGCTCCTATAGGAGCAAATGCTCTATGTATCACAATGGTTTCACAAAATGACTTTTACAGAGTCGTCAAAAGTCGTCAATATGAGGGAATGGTTAATATGTCTTATAATTATACACGCGTTTTTACGCATTTTCAGATCCAGAATACACGCAGATCAGACAGCCCATGCAGAAGCTGCCTGATCAGGATCTTCTCTGTTTGTTTATGAAATAATATAGATAAGAGTCTGCAGTTTCCCCCACTCATGTCTAAAAATCAATCCATTTATAATCAAGGCGGCATTATTTCTTATATGAATATTTATTGAGTGTGTGGATAGGTGAGGTGTTATTGTACACGAATAAGTAAGTAAGTAAGTAAGTAAATATTTTATTATAGTGACATGTGTACATGTACAAGAATAACATATTTTCAAAAATATATGTAAGACACCCGGCCCACTGGGCCTATAAGTCACCTGAAATATAAGTACTAATATATATATCTATACATAATACATATATATATATATATATATACAAATGGCATGTATATTAAGTCCAGTCTATCATGAATTAATGTCATTATGGCGGCTGGTAGAGGTTGTTTTTTCATGATTACCATGATTAGAATATCTTGAATATGGAAAATAGATAACTTCAATTCCCTTAGCGTGTTTATTCAACCTTTAGAACGTTGTCTAGCTACTCTTTTCCCCTCCACTTAAATTTCTAAAAACATTTCCCTAAAACATACTAACAGTGTCAGGCAGTTTGATACCAGATGAGATGCCGAGTGTTTCGACATCTAATCTGGGTCCAAACTGTTTACAAACACCCCGACACATTTATTTCAGCGTGCTAAAGGTTAAATAAGACGCTTCGGCGTCTGTTAAAACTCTTCATAATATACTTGGCAATTTTCCTCTGCCGCTTTTGTAGTAAGAAAATGAGTTTTTCAGTATTACTGTCTATGTGATTAGGTATATCATGAGTTATCTCCCGTCTAAAGTCATTATATAGCGGACAGTGCAATAAAAAGTGGTACTCGTCTTCAACGCACCGTAAATCGCATAAATTACACAGTCTTTGATCTGGCGACTCAGCAACATATCGTCCAGTTTCAATTCTTAAAGGGAGAACACCACAACGGAACTGAGCTAGGAAAGAGCGTTCACATCGTTTCAAATTTAGATTTAGGTAAGATTCTGTTTCGAAAGTGTTCTTAAAAGACACATATGTCCGTAATTTCCGAACATTTAATACATTACTTCCCCATATTTGACTATAATATGCGTGTACTCTTGCTTTTACAAGTCCTATATCAACAACAGCCTTTGAATAAAAAAGGTTTTCCATGTTTAACTGTACAAATACTGATTTGATATCACTACACCAGTTGGAGCACATGATGTAATCTGCATTGAAAACTTTCTTTGTGAGACGTTCATCGGGTAAGAGGACAAGTCTATTCCAATATCGCACCATGTTAACCCAGCGACGATAAGTACTTGGCAGCCATCCAACTTCACCTGTAATTGCCAAGTTTGGAGTGAATCTATGTACTCCGAGAAAGAAACGCGCTGCCCTATTTTGGACATTGTCGATCGGTTTGTAGGTTTTATAACCCCAGACACTTGAACAATAGTCTAATATGGGAACGATGCACGAGTTGTATAGCTTATCGTATGTCTTAAATCCAAAATCTTTTAAATGTCTCAACCTACTAATGACACTACCGAGGGCACGACTTCCTGCTTTTGCTAATGTTTCACTGTTAAAAGAATAGTCACTTTTATCGTTCATGATCACCCCAAGGTATTTATATCTATCAACGATCTCGAGCTGATTATTCCCAATCTTGAAGATATACTCTGTTCGTATACTCCTACCTTTTCTAAAGTGCATACATTTTGATTTATCGGTATTGATAAGTACACGCCATTTTTTACACCAATTATTTAATTTATCAAGCATTGCCTGTAACCCATCTTCACTTAATGAAATCATCACAATGTCGTCTGCGTACAACAGCATTGAAATTTTACTGTCCCCAACCTTAACACCAAGGTCAAGGTCATTTATTTCAGCCACAAGGTCGTTTACAAAGACAGAAAAAATTGTCGGCGATAAATTATCTCCCTGCTTGACTCCGGTCTTGCAATCGAACCACTCTGTTATTTTATCGTTTATCTTTATGCATGACACTGAATGTTGATATATGCTCTTAACAGAACTATACACCTTACCGTCAATTTTATTAAGCAAAAGCTTGTATAACATCATATCTCTGTCTATGAAATCGAAGCATTTTCTTAGATCAATAAATGCAGTAAATACCGATCTATTGTTTCTGACAATGCTATCGAGAGTATACACGTGATCTTCGCACGAGCGATTCGCACGAAACCCATTCTGTTCGTCAGCTAGAATGTCATTATCGCTTAGATATTTAACAATTCTTTTGTTAAGAAATGCACTGTACAACTTGCTTACACAAGAGAGTAGGCTAATACCTCTATAGTTCATGGGTATACGTTTGTCAGACATTGGGTCTTTCAATATAGGGCATATAACTGCTTTACGCCATTCTGTCGGTATTATGCTTGTATCAAAAATCATTTGAAACAATCTATGTAATACCGCTATTACTCCGGGAAATTTCAAAGCTGCGTATGGTATGTTGTCATATCCGGAAGCACTACAAGAATTTGAGCCCATTACTATCTCTGCGATCTCTTCAATACTTATATTTTTGTTGAGAGTAACATTCGGGGTATACAATGGGTCTATAATATCATGCTCCAGCAGATATTTATGCATTTTAGCTTGCTCGTAAAAAGTTTGGTCAAAATTATCCACGTCACTTACGTTATACAGGTTGCTAAAATCTCGTTTCCATCTTTCAAAAACGAGGCTTTCCCCGCATTCCGTTCCCCCATTTTCATTAATCACTTGTATTGGTATTGAAGTGTCTTTTCTAGGCCCTAGTCGACGGATTTTATCCCAAAAATCATTCGGGTTTTTGGTCGAGATCTCTTCTATTTCTATAGCTTTTGTTTGCCTGTATGATCGCTCGGTACGTTTCAGAGTTTTGTCGAAACTGTTCCTTGCATTTATGTATTCCTGTCGCAATGAGTTTCGCGCGCGCCTGTTGCCGTTGGATTTCAGGAATAAACGCTCTTTTTCGCGCATGTCTTTCCATAATGCAGACAAATTATCATTCCAGTATGGCTTTTTATGCCTGAATTTCCTGCGCGATTTCGATGAATTATTAAATGTCGGTTTATTGTGTTCGAAGTATCGAACAGCTGATAAAGGTCGCACATAATTCGCATGATCAACACATGATCAACACATCAACTATTCTAACACCATATGTCAGTTTGATCACCGTTCCAAACAGTGTAGATCCAGACCAGACGCCGAATAATGACCGTCTCATCTGGATCAAAACTGTTTCTTACTCTGATAATGCTTTTGAAAAGACAATGACAAAGACAAAATACACCATGATACAGAACAAACAGATAAAGGTGCGTACACAAGTACTTAAATCGTCATATCGCCACCAAACCCTATGGTGTGACCACTCTTTAGAATCGTCTCGAAGAGACGATTCTAAAGAGTGGTCACAACATAGGGTTTAGTGGATAAATAAAGAAGTTACTCTTAAAAATGTTTTAATTTATGCATGTTATCTTGACCTCTGTTGATAACTGAAGCGGATGAAAAGCTTTGCTTATGCCGAAGTGGTTCATATGCTTGTATCATTACCATATGACAGTGCCCGAGAGAATGCTCATTTGCATAAAATTACAAAATATGCAAATTGATTTATTAACCATCATACGTTCAGAATTAATGTGTCAATTAGATTTAATATTCTTTCTCCTAGGCTGACACGCCTTGCATTGTTATTATGGATTGTAATTCAGTAGATCCACTGTCTAAAGCGGCCTTCAAAAAGTTGTCTAATTATTGGTATATGGGGCAGGTGGTAGCTTAATGCAGGTCAAAAGTAATACAAAAAGCTCCTATAGGAGCTTTTTGCATTACTTTGGACCTGCATTAAACAACCACCTGCGTTTTAAGATTCTTATGTTCAATAAATGAATGGCCGCTTAAGAGAGATTCTATTGTACTGGAAATGCTTCACCGACAAGATATTGACAACTATACCACTCCTTAACCCATTCCCTCATATTGACGACTTTTGACGACTCTGTAAAAGTTACTTTGTGAAACTATTGTGATAAATAGAGCATTTGCTCCTATAGGAGCAAATGTTCTATTTATCACAATGGTTTCAAACTACATTTTTTTTTCTTTTCTCTAATTACTGCTCCTTTTCGGTAGATTTGTTCAAAGTGGTTGGATCTAAAAATAGCCTATGAGGTAATGGGGTTCATAATGTCACTTATTCTTCCATAAAATAACCATGGGGCAAAGGGTTAAATGCCACACCTTTCTTCACTCATTGGGAGCAATTAGAAAGTCTACCTATTTGCCAGAATACATCTTCGACCTCTAAGTTCTTTTTTTCCCTAGAAACTATGGCCGATAATTTATCACTCTGAAATATCTTACGAACGAAGTAGTTACACAGATGTTTCTGATTTTCCATACAGAAGTCATCTAGAGGGAATGTGTAACCGAGTCCTTAATCCATTAGCTCATGAATATTCATGAAAGGGTTAATGACGTCATTACTATTTGTCAGCTGAATTTTACAATTGAATATGGGACACACGGACATTTTTGCCATGACAGAAGCTGTAGAATAAGACCTTTAAACCCATTCCCTCATATTGACGACTTTTGGCTCCTCTGTAAAAGTCACTTTGTGAAACCATTGTGATAAATAGAGCATTTGCTCCTATAGGAGCAAATGCTCTATTTATCACAATGGTTTCAAACTACAAAATTAAAAAAAAAATTCTCTAATTAATGCTCCTTTTCGATAATTTAAATCAAAGAAGTTGTATCTAAAAATAGCCTATGAGGTAATGGGTTAAATACCATAAGCAAATAGGGCAGACCCTGATCAGACAATCCCTACTGGGTCTACTCTGTTTGCTAATGCGTTAAAAGCTGCATTTATCAGGTAACGGGTTAAGACATATTGTAGCTTAATGCAGGATATAATGAATGCAGAAAGCTTCCATTGAAGCTCGACGCTGTACTTTCCATCTGCGTTAACTCATTCCATACATATGTGTTCCCAGAATCCCTGATATGAAAAATGGACCGGTTCCAAAGTTAAGTGTTTTGGACGAATTTACTTTACGTATTATATATATCTAAGGTTAAACCATTTCCTCCACCGAGATGCCTTTGCACATAGAGTAGACCTAGATTAGACATCTCCTATTTAGGAGTCCTCTGATTAGCGTATGCATTACCTGCGTACAGAAAAAATTACAGTAAAACCTCTCTATAACGGTCATTGAATTATATCAAGTATTTTGTGTTAAAGGCAGGTGGTTACTTAAAGCAAGGTGAAAGTAAAACAGAACGCTCCTATAGGAGCGTTCTGTTTTACTTTCACCTTGCTTTAAGCAGCCACCTGCCATACATACCAACGAATTAACATATTTTTGTGGCCGTAATAGAGAGGATTTACTGTATGTTGGATCTGATGATATACTAAATGACTTAGTTAGGTATATATTCATTTGTTTTATATAACCGCAGAAAACAATCATTTCATACGGTTATATAATTTATAAGTTAATTAATGTTCATAAATGAGTCTACCGTGGATATTTACGGAATATAGATGTCACGGCCTCAGCTCATGTGGTAGTAATTGGGAACTTGTTGCCCTACACACTGTGACATAGAGTTAATCTTTCTTCATTCGGTGATTGCTAAAGACACATTCTACTTACGTTACGAACCCCCGTTTCGTCTTGCCAAAGCAACTTATCAACTACAATTAGCTCAGCAGTCATTTCCAATGGCCTATATGTCAACGTCAAGAGGAAAGCTATGACTGCTGTTTCTGGCTGACTTTGACAAAGAAAATGTCGAAGAGTTGGCAAAAAACTAGTTTCACCCTCATCGTGCTGGTATAATTCAATACGTTCCCTGTTGAACATTCATGTAAGAAACGACAACATGAAGAAATAAAGAAGTTATTCTTCAAATTGTTTAACCCTTCGCTTGCTGTTCACGTCAATATAACCGGTACCTACCTGTAAATAGTGAAGACCCAGATGAGACAGCTCCTGCAGGAGCTGTCTCATCAGGGTCTTCACTATTTACAAGTTGATTGTGCAACCAGTGCACTCCACAGCAGTGATTGCACAGCGAAATACTTGTACACAGTGAAGATATATGTAATTATACAACAGGGCATGGGTAAAGGAGGAGAATTGTAATTTAAAATTCAGCAAGAGAAGGGTTAATTTACGCATTTTATCCAGACTTCTGGAGACACAGGCTTTATTCATTTTCTCTAGACGCCTACTTACTCTGCATTTCATCTAGGTCCAATCTACAGTAAAACCTCTCTTAACCGGAATTCTAGTAGATAAGAATTTAGATACTTTTAGGCAGGTGGCTGCTTAATGCAGAGTGAAAGTCATGCAGAAAGCTCCTAGAGGAGCTTTCTGCATGACTTTCACCCTGCATTAAGCTGCCACCTGTCTCCAAGACCGATATTCATATTAAATTTAACGGCCGGTTAAGAGAGGTTTTACTGTATTTTCAGATTATTTGTCCCCAAAACATTCTAAAGGTTATTTTGGTAGAGAAATAACAAGATAATTCTTATAATCAAGATTGAATTTATTTTCTCATTTATCATAGGGTTTTGTTTGTTCTAGGTATCATAATAATTATCTTTGTTGTTTTGATATACCCATATTTTCTGCAGCTTTCGATAACATATCTCCACCACAAGACAAACGCACGTTGTTTATTACAGCCATTGCCCCTAGAACAACTACTTTTTTGCAGCAACTGGCAGCAAGTCTGCGATTTGTGAGTTCATGATAAGCCTTTACATTCACTTTTGATCTAGCTGAGACGACTGGTATCTCATCGACTAATCAAATTCCCAAATTGTTTGAACAGTAATCGCGCTTCTCCGAAAATAAATGCAAGGAAGTTTTATACGATGTTTGGACTCAAACAAGTCATTGACGAAGATGTAATCAATTTCATTTCAAAACGTAACATAATATTAACCCTTTACTCAATGAACATTCTTGTAAGAAATGAGGACATCATAAATATTAATTAGATTATCTTATTATAACGACATATGTATACAGGATTTTTAGTTTTAGTAGAAATTATGGAGTCATATCTAAGTTCATTAGCAGACAGAGCAGACCCTAGCAAACTCTGTTTGTTTATAATGTATAATTTATCTATTATTATTGTATACTTTCTGCCAAAATCAAAATTCCCTGTAGCCATGTGCTATTACAGTTGAACTTCGATATCTCGAACTAGGATAACTCGAACATCGGGATAACTCGAACAAAAAGTTCACTCCTTCCAAAACTTACAATACAGAATTGCTCTAAAATGTATCGCTACAAATATCTAGAAGCATATGTGACAGCTTAATACAGGTCAGAAGTAATGCTGAAAGCTCCTACAGGAGACCTGTATTAAAATGTTAGCTCGAGAAATTGTTCAGATTAGATATCGGATAACTCGGACTTCTGTTATCTCGAACAAATTCGTATAGTACCTTGAAGTTCGAGATAACAATTAACCTAATTAATATTCACGATGTCATGATTTCTTACACGAATATTCATGGAGTAAAGGGTTATACATGTATCTCTATGCGAAAAGACACGATAAGAGATTATTTGACATTAGTTTTCAAAATTAAATTTTGTCGTCTGCTACAGTTTTTTTTTTTATTCATTTTTGTTTCAAAGACCATTGTCACAATAACAAACAGTTTGCATCCTGATGAGACGCCGAGTTACTCGGCGTCTCATCAGGATGCAAACTGTTTGTTACTCGGTTAACACATTCTCAAAAGCTCGAGCGAGCTAGAAGTAGTTGAAATTTCACCAGAGCCCAATTTTAGCAGACATTATTTTTTCACGCATTTGCAAACAGAGTAGACCAGAGGCTCCTATAGGAGCCGTCTGATCAGGGTTTGCTCTGTTTGCTTATGGCATATATATATAGATCTGATTCTACAGTTTTTTAAGCCAGAAAAATCCCCTGACAAATTTACATTATAAAAATTCAGCTAATAGATATCCATGACGTCATTATTTCTAACATGAATTTATTGTACAGGTAAAGGGTCAAGATATGCACGCACCTGTCATGCAGATGCTTTTTATTCATCATTAGCATTTAATAACCACGTAAAATTAATGGGCTGGTACATTAATATAGATGTAATCAAAAAGGTGGGTATATCTTTTTATGCATCTAAGATTAAACTCATTTCCTCCTAGGCTATTTTTAGAACCAGCCTCTTTGAATGATTCTACCGAAAGGGAGCATCAAATAGAGAAAAGAAAATAGAACTGTGTAGTTTAGAAACCCTTGTGATAAATAGAGCATTTGCTCCATAGGAGCAAATGCTCTATTTATCACAAAGGTTTAAAAACATGACCTTTACAGAGGCGTCAAAAGGCGTCAATATAAGGGAATGGGTTAATATGAAATGCGTCCACCTTCACTCTAATAATATAAGCCCGGCCTCACTCCCGCAGTTGCAGGTACATGTAGCCTGGGTACGGATGAGACGCCGAATCACTCCGCGTCACATTGGGTATCAGTTTGCAAGCTTCCCTGCACTCGAGTCAGCAGTTTCTCAAAAGATTTAATGAATCGGATGTAAGTAAAATAACACAAAACCCTGTTGAATATTCATGTAATAAATAATGACGTCATGAATATTTATCAGGTGAATGCTTATAATGACCAATATGTACATAGAATGGTTTAGTATTGGTAGAAGCCGGGGTAGAAACAGTTTGCTGAAACCTTGACCCTTTGCATTTTTTACAAATATTTTAATCCTTACAGCGCTGAACAGGTCAAGCTTATGGTGATTATTTAGGGATGTTTGTAAAAGAAACAAAGAAAAGTGTAACATGACAAGCATTGAGACCCTGATGAGAGGGCTCCTCTAGGAGTCCTCTCATCTGGGTCTACACTGTTTGCAAAGTAATTTAGTGACTCGTGTCTCGCACTGTAAGGGTTAACTCTTTCACTGCCAATATTTGTCGTCTGCAAAATTTGTCGTCTGCTACAATTTCCATTTTTTCTTCACTATTTAAAAAACCCAGTCTCATCAACAAATAGTTTGGATCCTAATAAGACACCGAGTTACTCGACTTCCTATGGATCATGCTGAGACACTGAGTTAACTCGGCGCATCACCTGTATCCAAACTGCTTGCATATGTAATCACAGATGCACAGATGCGACACACAGATGCTATACACAGATACACAGATGCGGTACTGTTAGCGAAACTACTGACAGCGTGTAAAGCAGCTTGGATTCTGATGAGATGCCGAGTTACTCGGCGTCTGATCTGGATCTAAACTGTTCGCGAATGCCGACCAGGTCGGACTTGGCAGGATGAAGGTTTATTCTTGGAAATAATGTTACAGATATCCGATAATTTCGGATAATTGCCGCCAGTTATCGTTATCCGACAGTGCATCTTGATGCAAAACCGTTATACATACATCCTTGACTATCTATAAGACATTATGCTACATTGTATAACTTCTTTAACTATCAGTCTGCGGGAACCAAGTTAATAATACCTTTGCAAACAGTGTAGACCCAGATCAAAGGGCCCCAGAGGGAGCCCTTTGATCAGGGTATGCACTGTTTGTCATAAAGATAATTTTCTTCAGTGATGAATGTTGTTAAACTTCTTGCTTAATTAATATTCAGAAAGGGAGGAGCCAGCTTTTAATTATTCAGCAGGTTAAGGGTTAATTTCAAAGTAGATCTTTTATTCAAAACCATGCACAGAGGCCCAATCATTTTGGATCTTGGCGAGACGTCGGGTAACTAAATTCAAGTTTAACCCTTTCGGTTCCAAATTTCTAATTGTCGTCTGCAATCCATTTTTTGTTAAATAATTCGGTACAATCAGGAAATGAAATGAATTAATGCAAATTTCAAAGGAATAAAGCACATATATAGAAATAGAGATTGAGACAAATAGTGAAGTCCCTGATCAGACGACGCCTTGAAAAGGCGGCGTCTGATCTGGGACTGCACTGTTTGTCGTGGTGCATTTATGCGACTGAGGGTTAAAAAAGGAAGACAATTTGAGAATAACAACGCACATTTACGAATGTTTGCTCAGTGTGCTCATACTTTCACTGCCACGTTTTAAAAAAATCAAATATGGCCATAGTAGCAAAATGTCTGTTTGGATCCTGATGAAACTCCGAGTTACAAGAGTCCAAGCTGTTTGCATAGGTAATCACTAATTCGCCATTGGTAGCTAAGCAGAGGTCCAGATAAGATGCGTAAATCAAAACATTTTCACGAATAACTTCTTTATTTCTCCACCAAACCCTATGTTGTGGAGAGACGATTCTAAAGAGTGGTCACATTATAGGGTTTGGAGGAGAAATGACGATTTTAGTATTTGAGAAAGCATCTTTATCTTCTCTGGTTAAAGATTTAAATTTATGACAAAGTGAGTGTTCTTATCATTTCTAATGAAAACGATAAAGTTAAAAGTACTTGCAAACTTTATTGTCAGCTGTTTTCTAACATTAAAATAGGTTTTCACCCCGACTATTTTCAAATCATAACAGAAGTACGCGAAGACTTTAATTCCAGCCGTTTTTAAACACTGAAAGAAATTGCATACTTTAATTCCAATTTTGTTCCAATTCATATTTAAGACTTTAAATCCAACTATTCAAACGCACTTTGCATTGTAATCCTGTTTCCCATTTACAAGTGTTGTATACATGTACATGTGTTTGTGGTTCCCATTTACATGTGTAGTTCACGCGTTTCCGTTTTACATCTATAGCTTACATGTTTCCCATTTACACGTGTAGTTCACATGTTTCTCATTTATAAGTGTAGTTTACATGATTTTCGTTTACATGTACTTGCGTACAAGATTTCTATTTACATGTGTAACTTACGTGTTTCCCATTTATATGCGTAAAGTACATATTTCCCATTTATATGCATCGCATACATGTTTCTCATTTACATGTGTAGTGAATACTTTTTGCTTACATTTACATTCTATTCAAACTGCATCATCTGAATGATGACTAGACGGTTTAAATCCTTGAATTTTAATTCAGTAAAATAGCTCTAAAGTGACAGCTCAAAAACGGTTTAACCCTTTCCCGCATTTAAACGCCTTTGCAAAAAGAGTAGACCCAGATCAAGCTATGCTATGTTTGCTTATAAAATTATAACACATCTGATTCTACATTTTTTCTGACACCAAAACATCATGTGTAGGCTACATGCTTTTATAAAAATTCAGTTATTAAATATTCGTGATGTCATTATTTCTTACATCAACCTTCAACAAGGAAAGGGTTAAGCTAGGTGCTGGCTTAACCCTTTCCCTGTTCTGTATTTAGACCAAATTTCAATACCTACTGAATATTCGTTAGGAAAATAGTCAAATAAAATATGGAACCTGGAACGCTGTTGACATTCTAGAAAACAAAGAAAACAGATCTATCAATTTCTATTAGCAAACAGAGCAGACCCTGGTCAGACGGCTCCTCTAGGAGCCGTCTGATCTGGGTCTACTCTGTTTGCAAATGCGTGAACTCACGTTTATATGAGGGAAAGAGTTAATGCAGAACGAAAGTAATATCTGCATTTTCTATATGAGCTATCTGCATTACTTACGCTAGCAGCCATCAGCCATAGTCATTTATTTAGCGGCAGCCAGCTGCATTACCAACTGTCAACAGAGGTCCAGATAAGATGCGTAAATTTAAACATTTTCAAGAATAACTTCTTTATCTCTCCACCAAACCCTATGTTTTGACCACTCTTTAGAATCGTCTCTTCGAGACGATTCTAAAGAGTGGTTACAACATAGGGTTTTTGACGGAGAAATAACTATTTTAGTATTTGAGTACTCTGTACTATAGCATTTGTTCTGCTAAGGGTGTTCCAATGTCAACGTAATATACAGGAAAAAACCCAACAGATTTTGGAAAAGAGAACAACGTTTGTTGTTTTCACAGTCATATAGCTGGCGATTGAAAGAAAACATTCCTTTGCAAATGCGTTTAAGATGCAAACATACCTCCACCCCACTAACACGAAAAAAACTCTTTCACATAGAATAATACCTCCACAAAAATACCTCCCGACACCCTGTTACACGAAACCCCATTTAACACAGAAATACCAGATCAGCAGAACAAAAAACATATTTGCCTGAGAAATAACAGCTCGTGCTTAAAGATAATAAAACCTGACAGGATTATAATACCTACTGTTGAGTTGCGCTATGATAGAAACGGCATTAGCGCATTGCAAACATTATAGATCTAGATCAACCGCTGTTTCTCCGACGTGGGGTCAAATGAAGGGCTTACAGTGTTTGACAATCGTCAGATTGCAAGTGTAACAGTACATTATTATTCAGAGCTACAGATAAGGATGCGTACTCAAATACTAAAATCGTCATTTTTCCACTAAACTCTATGTTGTGACAACTCTTAAGAATCGTCTCGAATCGTTTTGCTAACCATTTTTCACGCAAAGCAACAGATAAAGATACGTACAGTACTCAAATACTAAAATTGTCATTTTTGTACCAAACCCTATGTTGTGACCACTCTTTAGAATCGTCTCGAAGAGACGATTCTAAAGAGTGGTCACAACATAGGGTTCGGTTGAGAAATAAAGGAGATAGTTATTCTTGAAAATATTTTAATTTACTTATCTTATCTGGACCTCTGTGTACATGGTACATGTATCTACTACAGTAGAAACAGTATTCGCCGATTACCTAATGCATATTCATGTAAGAAACAATAACTGTATGCACATCAAACACTTATAATGACATTAAGAACAAGGGAGATGTTGACCATGGCAGGAACTGGAGAATAAGTTCTATATTATTCGTTTACTCCATGAATATTCATAGAAGAAATAATGACATAATGAATATTGATTAGATTAACTTTTATAATAGAACATGGAGCCGTCTGATCTGGGTCTACTCTGTTTACAAAGGCGTAGGAATGTGTTTTTATGGAGTAAAGCGTTATGTCATGAGCACACATGTGGTACACTAACCAGAAGACTCCTACAATAGTCTACTCGGGTAGCAAAGTCTTCAACAATGAGTACTTCTGTGGTAAAGGGTTATGCGACAAGTATAAAACGAAGTCTAACAATGTGCCGTAAGACAGGTAATAGATTAACTCATGAATCTACCGAAAGGAAGCATTAACTAAACAAAAGGGAAACTTTAGAATTTTGTAGTTTGAAACCATTATGATAAATAGAGCATTTGCTCCTATAGGAGCAAATGCTCTATTTATCACATGGTTTCACAAAATAAAGTTAACATAAGCACAATAAGGCGTCCGTGGGAGAGTATGAGCTAATTCAGGAGAAAATAAGTCAGATATTTTGGAGCTGTCTGCATTGCTTTGTCCTGCATTACGATTCGCTTGTCTTCGTTTGTCTGTACATTATTACCGACCGGTGTAATTGAGAGACGGGACATCCATAGAAAAGTCACCCTCCAGTAGATATATAGTTGAATACCCAGGGTACAAAATCTATGTAGAATAACAACACCATGATGATGATGATGATGATGATGATGATGATGATAATGAAAGATAATAATAATAACGGTTATAATAATAAGAATAATAATAGTATGGAATGATCATAATATAATAGCAATAGTTACACTGATGATGATGATGATGATGATGATGATGATGATGATGATGATGATGATGATGATGATGATGATGATGATGATGATGATGATGATGATGATGATGATGATGATGATGATGCTGCTGATGATGATGATGATGATGATGATGATTATGATGAAGATGATGATGTTGTAA
Organism: Azorinus chamasolen; assembly: GCA_963576725.1. Lineage (NCBI taxonomy): Eukaryota > Metazoa > Mollusca > Bivalvia > Cardiida > Solecurtidae > Azorinus > Azorinus chamasolen. Next base: position 58,775,221 of record OY755252.1, read on the forward strand.
ATAATGATGATTATAATGATGATGATGTTGGTGATGATAATGATTGTCCTTTTCTCTAAAAAAATCAATTGTTTGAATCAGCTGACTTACCTATTCGCCTGCGGTACTCCTAACGTTTGAACAAACTTTAAAATAATTATGTTCTCTGTTAACGAAATGTGTGCAGCTGCATCAGCTTTCGTACGCCTTTGAAGCTTTTTATGTCTTATGAGTCCCATAAAACTATCGTCTGCTCTAGATGATAAAATCTGCCGTGAATTATGAAAACAATCTGTGCGCGTATATAGAATTTTACAACAAAGCAAACTTGGCTCAGAAATACGAGAATGACTGAAGATGCACAATTATTTATAATAATACAAGGCATGTGAGCTGGCTCGAAACAAAATGCACGTGCGCACACGATGAAGGATAATGGATAAAAAGTGGGACTCTTGTACTTCCGGTGCTGCAAATTTCCCAGCATGCCATCATCTTGTGTTTATCAATCACTTCAAGACATGTTTATAAGTTTGCTAAAATGGATTGTGCAAATTGTATATCCTTCTGCCGGGCGAAATGTGTCTTGTACTCAAGATTTGTGTCTGCTTTTCCAGTAAATTTTACCTAAGATTATTAGAATCACACTCTAAATAACAGAAAAATGCAAGAATTGACAGACTGTCTCACCCGGATTTCAGACTATAAACTGTTTAATTTACCCTAAGGATAAGCAATTCAACGGCGCTGTTCATTGTAATCCTCTTCCGGCTATCGCGAACTGATTCTCATTTGCCGAGTAACTCGGCGTCTCATCAGGATCCAAGTTGTTTGACACTCGGTAAATAGTTTATCAAAATTTGATCGAATCGGAAGTAGTCAAAATTGCAACAGATTCAAATTTCAGCAGACAGTATTTTTTGCACAACAGTGTGAGGGTTAATTGCACTCATATCTGATAATAAAAACTATTAACACTTTCGCTGCCAAATTTTGTCGTCTGCAAACTTTGTCGTCTGCTACACTTTTTTAATATTTTTCTTCATTTTTGTTTCAAAAAACATTGTCACAGTAACAAACAGTTTGTATCCTGATGAGCTACTCGGCGTCTCATCTGGATCCAAACTGTTTGCATAGGTAATTACGGATTCGAGATTGGCAGCGAAAGAGTAAACCATCTTCCTACTGAGAAAAAAAAATACTTAAAATTTGATCTGGCGCAATATGTTCTTTAAATTAATTCAAAATGTCCGGATGTCTCCGATCGAGTGTCAAACGGCTTGGATCTTGTTGAGACACCGAGTTACTCGGCGTCTGATATGGATCCAAACTGTTTGCAATTGCCGTTAAGTTGCACGTGGCAGGACAGGTGCTGAGGTGTGCAATAAATTAAATGATTTGTTTTAATTTACACTTATGGCCTCCGAATTAAGCTTAGGTGGAAGCATGTGTGCAGTTTTTGCTGAGCTGCTATCGATTATAGTTTAGTCTGCTTTGAGCCATTTTTCTCAGGAACAAATCTAGTGCCTGGTGCGATTGAAGATTTGAAGTAAACCAAGGGAAGAAAAACTTGAGTGATTATTAACTCTTTACTCCATGAATATTCATGAACGAAATAATGATATCATGAATATTTATCAGCTTATTTTTATAATGGTATAATTTTTATGTGTAAGAGTTTTTGGTATTGGCAGAAACTGTAGATTTAGATCTATTATATTTTCATAAGCAAACAGAGCATACCCTGATCAGATGGCTCCTATAGAGCCCTTTGGTCTTGGTCTACTCTGTCTGCAAAACATGAAATACGTTTTTATGAAGGAAAGTGTTAAGACAATTATTATATTGAGAAACAGGCATGAAAACAAAATATGATATGATCAAAGACCTATGTTTTATCATAGGTTTTTGATATGATTGACAGATAGGCAGAATGAACTGCAAAAGAAACAGATAGGCAGAATGAACTGCAAAAGAAACATGGAGTCAATATGCAGCCAATGAAACAACACGGGCAACAGATTGATAACTGGCAGAAAGAAGACCAGGGTCCATGCTTATAAAACTTTTAGTTGAGTCTGGGTTCGTTCTCAAGTTTTTGATTGGTCAGATTTGAGCCTTTGGCTCAAATCTGACCAATCAAAAACTTGAGAACTCAAATCTGACCAATCAAAAGCTTGATAACGAACTGAGACTCAACTAAAAAGCTTTATAAGCATGGACCCAGTTTATGCAAATAGTGCGTCCGCGAAGGAGCAGTATAATTTGGGTCTACACTAGTTTCTGTATTAGTTTGAGGAAGGGTTGAATCTAAGTAGGAAGAACTTGTTGTCCAATATCATTTCTACTTATTATGAAATAAACTATGTTTTACCCATTCCCTCCTACTGACGTCTTTTGACGCCTCTGTTTAAGTCATTTTTTAAATCATTGTGATCCATAGGAGCAAATGCTCTATTTATAATGGTTCTAACGCTATACAATTCTGTTTTTCATTTTTCTCATACGCTATTTTAGACCTAACCTCTTTGAATAAATCTACTTAAAAGGAAAGTTTAATATAAAAAAGGAAAAGTTGAGAATTGAATAGTTTTGAAACCATTGTGATAAATGCTCCATTTTTTTAAAATGGTCTCAAAACGTCAATTTTACAAAGGCGTCAAAAGGTGTCAATAGGAGGGAATGGGTTAACTTAATTAATATTCATCATTTCATTATATCTAAAGGTAAATGGTCAATTGAATATTCATCAGGTAAAGAGTACCTGGTACCGGCTGGTACCTGTCGCAAAGACCGACAAGCCGGTAACCTTCGTTATCCGATTAAGAACGGGTTTAACAAGAGGTCTAAATTAATAATGGAACCACACAAGACGGTGTTATACTCTATGAACTCTCATGGCGTTAATCACTCATCTTCATTGTACACTAGTAGGGCTGAAAGAGGCCTATGGAGTCCTATTAGTACCATCGCGGTTTCAGGAAGCACTTTTTTTTATACAAACCGCTGCATTCTTGTGATTTGTAATGCTATATTGTTAAAAAACCTTATGTATCCACTTGAACACTAACCCTTTCACCGCCAATATCGCAGAAATGCACCGCGACAAATAGTGCACTCCCAGATCAGACGCCGCCTTTTCAAGGCGGCGTCTGATCAGGAGCATCACTTTTTGTCTCAAATTCTATTTCCATATATGTGCTTTATTCCTTTGAAAGTTACATTTATTTATCTCATTTTCTTATTTTACCAAATGATTTAACAACAGTGGTTTGCAGACGACACATAGAAATTTGGCGCGAAAGGGCTAAACAAAAACGCAACAATGTGAAGTGAAATCACTGTTATACTCTTGTACATTTTGGCCAGATTTTTCAGACACTCTATATCATACCATTGTATTTCCACTTCTAAGCTGGAGAACAATATGACGAGTTGACCTATGAATCCAGACAATAGCGGTGAAGAGAATAAGACATACGGAAATTTTAATCTTCAAGTGGAAATGCAATGGCCTATTTTAGGATTTTGGAACAAGCTGGCAAAAATGCAAGAATGCAACAGTGAAGTATCGCAATTTTTCGAGCCATTCTAAAAAGGCGCGGCAGAAAACTGCGATGGCCCTAACAAGATTCCGTACGATGCTACTGTACGAACACTCATCATGCTAATCCATCATCTTAATTATACGCTATTAGGCCTGAAAGATGCCTATACAATAATTTGTCTTACACAGCTGATGTAAATTGTATGTAACAAACAACAGAAGCTACCTAAAGGGACAGTTTATAATAAGTATTATAATTGATCTTTATTCCTTTCAAACCTGAATTATAAAAGTAGAATTGTCCATCAGTGTTAAACTATAGAGTTTATTCAGAATGAAAAAAACTTAAAATTTACTAGAGGATTTTGAATGACAAACAGTGCAGACTCTGATCTGGGTCTACACTGTTTGCAAATGACAGTGCACGCATGTCCCAGACTGAAAGGGTTAACCCATTTGCTCCCAGTGGATTCTTCCATGCTTATATATTGGATTAGGCTATCTTTTATCTAAGGGATGTCTGATCTAAATTTTCATTTTTGTTTTGTTTTATATTGAATTTCCTATCAGCAAACAGTGTAGACTCTGACCAGACGCCGCATTATGCGGCGTCTGGTCAGAGTCGACACTCTTTGCCTACATCCCATATATGGGATCGTGGGAGCAAATGGGTTAAGATATACGATATAACACCTTAATGCTGGACACACGTAATTACAGTAATTTATATGTGTTTACCCTTTACCTGTTAGAGATGCATTTTTACGCCTTGGCAAACAGAGTAGACCTAGATAAGACGATTCCTGTAGGACCTGCTCTGCTGATTACATTATATATAGATTTTCGTAGACTGGTTCTACAATATTTGTCATGGCTAAACATTCCCTCCTTCATATCATATGCCCCTATAACAATTCAGTTAATTGATATTTACAGTGTCATTTTTTACATGAATATTTATGAGATAAAGAGGTAAGCGACAATGGACTGATTAGCCCCACCCTCATATAAACGCCTTTTCACGCCTTTGCAAACAGCGTAGATCCAGATCAGACGGCATCCATTCTTCATTACTAAACTTTTGAAATACCGAGTGTTTACTGCCGTAGCAAATTGTGAACGCCCTCGTCAAATTAATTTGCTTCTTCAGGGGTAGTTCCATCTTGGTCTGGTCAGATTCTGAACTATTTGCCTAACTTTTCTGTATGTCCGAATAGTTAAAGTAATTAGGATAAGCCATATGATAGGCGTGTTCAACTGAAACGGATTAATAATTTTTGATATACAGTAAAACCTCTCTATAATAGCGGACACTAGGTTGTGTTAATTAGTTGGTAATTAGGGCAGGTTGCTGCTTAAAGCAATGTGAAAGTAAAACAGAACGCTCCTATAGGAGCGTTCTGTTTTACTTTCACATTGCTTTAAGTAGCTATCTGCATTTAACACAAACTACTTGATGTAAATTAGTGGCCGTTATAGAGAGGTTTACTTACTTTCCGCGATTAATCACTGAATTATGCACTCAAACTCTGTAACTTGCCGGAAATAACCGAGCTGTTACAACTGGACAGACACTCGACCTTCAGTCCAAGGACTCTCGACACTTTCGATCCTTTGTTCAACGAGTTTTGAGCTTTCAGTCTGGGTATGTCTGGGTATGTCTGTAATCTGTGTCGCAACTATATACAATCAATGGGATAACCTCGTGACGACCTTTGCGAACAGTGTAGACCCCGTTGAGACGCTACACTGAGAAAATAAATATTTTGAATTCTTATTTATAGAGACGCTTTTTGACAAATTTGCTAACAGAGTAGATCCAGATCAGACTGCTCATTTGTGAGCCGTCTGATCAGGATCTGCTCTGTTAGCTTATGAAATAATATAGACATGATTTTACAGTTTCTGTTATGGTCAAAACGTCCCTAGTTCATGATGCTATTATAAAATTAATCTAATTTATATTGAAATATTTATTATTCCTCTCTTGAATATTCATGAGAGAAAAGTTTTGAATAATGCAGTTATAGATAAGATATGTTTATAGCATGTATATATACAGTCTCATGGCGTTCATTCGAATACAGGTAATCTCGTTACCTTGCCATTTCGTAACCGGACAAATCTAGTCACTTCGTAACCAGTTTCCTGGTCATTTCGTAACCGATCGGGTCATCTCGTAACCACTGTTATATATATATATATGAATTAATATATGTATTATTAATATGTTCATGGTCAATACTAAAAAGATGCTGAACGTAATCTTAGGAAAAGATGACAGCGCGTGCTATCTAATGCATTAATTGGGCTTGTGCCGTATCTACCTTTAATTGGACACGTTTGATAAACATGAACACGTTCAAAGTTAAGTTTTAACCTCTGTTCAGATATAATGAAGTACTCGAATTCATCTCTATGTTCCACTGACTGGTGTGCATATCTAAAAGGCGTCTTAGAAGCACTAGGGTAAATACTTTTATGTTAATTGGCGCAAGGTATAACCATACCTCGCTGAGACCACAATTTGACATTGTACAAAATTAGTGTATCAATTCATTTGAATACAGTATATGGCGACATAAAACACGAAACATAGAGCATATTTGAAGATATAATTGTAGTTGTTAACTAGCGTCTTTTTTACCTTTGCTTGTAGATATACTGGAATTAACTTGTAACAGCATGTACGTAATTAACGTAATCTAACCACTTTGACACAGCCTTAGGCTGTAGAATTACATGCCTCCTATAGGATCAGTCAGATCTGGATCTACTCTGCAAATGTGTATAAAGGCGTATTTATGAAGGAAATGGTTAATATTACAACTTTGTCCATGGCATATTACTCATTCACAATTCAAGTCCCTATTCAAAGGCTATTCGCTGTAAAGGGTTAAAAGATACACTGACATATGGTGTTAAATGTCTTTCTGGCTACTGTACAGTAGGGTCCGTAGCAAATCTGGTAAAATAATTTTTGAATAGGTCTAGATCAAATCAAGCTAAACTATCCTTAGATCTAGAATTCACTTTATCTAAATTTAAATAGACCTAAATCGTTGGGATTCAATTGTGCCTATAAGGTATAGATCTAGTCTGTCAAAATATAGATTTCTTCTAAAAAATATATATAGGGAATCTAACAAATCATAACTTTAGATAATTGGCACATATCTTAGTATGTCTGTCCATTCGTGTTACGTAATATTTTATAAGAGAGTATGTGCTTGATGGCAGTTGTGTGATCATTGTCAACTTTGGAGATTGGAGACCCTTGTCCCCTGCTGACTTTACTGACCATCTGGCACCTTTGATATTTTCTCCTTCCCTAGGTCTAGTTAGTGAATTAGCAATGATTAGACTGGGTAAAAATGCCACAGGTAAAAATGCCTTAGGTAAATATACCATAGGTAAAAATGCCACAGGTAAAAATGCCAGAGGTAAAGTGGTAAAAATGCCACAGGTAATAATGCCTTAGGTAAAAATGCCATAGGTACAAATGCCTTAGGTATAAATAGCGGTATTACACGTTTTATACGTTTAAAATGTCTGATGATATGCAATAGCATTGAAAGCGCTAACGCAAATAAACGTAAAAAACTGGATTTCTAATTTATTTTTTTAATATATATATATATATATTTGAATTTATAAAAGGAAAACTGTATAATATATATTATATCCTTTCATAATCAATGTTGGTGGGTGTCTGGGTCTACTCTGTTTAAATAATTGTAGGATTTGTTTTGCTTTTTTTTGGACTCAGACCAAATTCATATTTATTTGTTATTAAATATATTGTTCATACACCTCTGGCATTTGAGGGAAGGTGTCTTGGTCAACTCTGTTTAAATAATTTAGGAAAAATCATAAGAAACAGGTAGGTAAGATTTTAATATCTATCAAATTCCAGTAACAAACAGAACAGATCCTGATCAGACGGCTCCTATATAATCTGGGTCTGCTTTGTTTCTGCATTACTTGTACAATACATAATAGTATCTTTTGAAACAATAATGAAACAGATCTATCAAATTCCAGTAACAAACAGAGCATATCCTGATCAGACGGCTCCTATAGGAGCCTTCTAATCTGGGTCTACTCTGTTTTGCATTACTTGTGAGTTTTTTATCTGCAGTATGTTTCAATACATAATACTATCTTTTGAAACAATCATGAAACAGATCTATCAAATTCCAGATCCTGATCAGACGGCTCCTATATAATCTGGATCTACTCTGTTTTTGCATTACCTGTGATTTACAGCAATGATGAAACAGATCTATCAAATTACAGTAACAAACAGAGCAGATCCTGATCAGACAACTCCTATAGGAGCCTTCTAATCTGGGTCTACTCTGCTTTGCATTACTTGTGAGTTGTTGTTTTTTATCTGTAGTATGTTTCAATACATAATACTATCTTTTGAAACATGTTTTCGTTGTTTTTTGTTTTTTTTGTTGTTGTTTTATTATTTTTTTGGTGGGTGTGTGTGTGGGGGTGGGGTGGGGGGTGGGGGGAGGGCTATCGTCAAAACCGAAAATATCTCGATATCACCATAGATTGTACATGTGTGGACTAATCTTTTCTTCAATCTGTAATTATTTGTAACAATTTTACAGATATATTCTATGGAAATCACTGATAATGAGTGTACAGAATCTACTGATCACGAAATTGAAATTTACATCACCCACTATTTACATTTCAATACATAACTGCCCTACATTTGTCATTTATCGATGGTGAAACCCGCAACATATTTGACAGAAATTTCTTTCACTGTACGCATTTGCTTACATGAGTATAATAAGGTGAGTTAGTTTGTATTTATAATTACATAAATAGTTGTACAATAAATTAATCTTTATTCAATTTCAATCAGCAATCATCGCGTATTTTCATTTCGAGGAACTAAACCGGAACTCACCCAGCCGCGATGCATTATGAGTTACTGGAAACTCGAGAATTGTATTGCGACTCGAGAATTGTATTGCGACATTGGGTGATATTTTCTGCTCAATGACATTTGATCTCTGACTTGGTTTTCGTATTGGGATTCAATTACGGTCCAGACATGATCCAGCCATTTTTTGTTTACAGATCACTCCAGGAGGTGGTGTAATACCGCTAATTAACCGATTAGCGACCCAGAACTATTTACAAAACCATTGACTTTTGTAAGTAAGCATCTGGTAGTTGTGTACTGAACAAATACAATTTTATATAACGCTTCACTATATAAATACGTCTTTAACCACGTTTGCAAATAGAGTAGACCCAGATCAGACGGCTCCAGCAGGAGCCGTCTGATCAGGGTCTTCTCTGTTTGCTTATGACATAATATACACCCGATTCTACAGTTTCTATCAAGGCTTAAAAAAATATCAGTTTTCTTACATGAATATTCAAACAGGGATATGGTCAACATAAAGAAAAGACTTGTACAGTAAAACCTCTCTATAACGGCCACTAAATTGTGTTAATTAGTTGGTATTTAAAGCAGGTGGCTGCTTAAAGTAAGGTGAAAGTAAAACAGAACGCTCCTATAGGAGCGTTCTGTTTTACTTTCACCTTACTTTAAGCAGCCACCTGCCTTTAACACAAAACACTTGATGTAATTTAATGGCCGTTATAGAGAGGTTTTACTGTATAAGGAAATTTGTAAATTTGGATAATTATAACCGTAAATAATGCGTGCGTAAAATGTTTACTTACATTTCAAAGAACAGCAACACTACCTGAAATAGCAATTGAAAACCACATTTAGAAGAAAAGATCGACTCCACTTGCTTGTTGGAATTGTGGAAGGATATTCGAGTGGACATCATTAAGTCCCACTTTATTAAAACAGAAAATGCAATGTACACTACACTGTAAATGCGGGTGTTTTGAATCCAAACACTTCTGAAAACACATAGCTGTAACAGTTTGAAAACACGTGTTACGTGTTTTCAGCAAAAACACGTAAATAACAAAACACTAGTGTTTCGGGAGAAAACACGTTACAGTGTTTTGTTTGAAAACGGGTTACACGTGTTTTGGCCCTGTAACACTTTGAAAACACAAATACGCGTTTTAAGTAATCATAGTGTTTTATTTCAAAACAGTACAGTTTTATTTTAAAACACATTATCCGTGACAGTTTGGAAGATCTGCATTAATAATGACCTTACTGCACTGCAAAAAGTGTAGACCTAGACTAATCGTCCAATCTCAAGATATGGAATCTCAGCAGGTTTGAGATGTTAGCAGTTATACAAAGCACAAACTAGTGTTGAATAGACTAAACGCAAAAAATAGGAATGATATGGATCCACACTTTTGCAAAGCATGAAGATAACGTTTCAGAGAATTACATCAAGTTTTATTCAGAAACTAGAAGGTCTTAGACCCATATGGCAAAACATGTACAATATATATATGGCAGACAGTATAATTGAACAAATCAAAATCATACGTAATAATTGATAGTGGTAGCATAAAGGATGTGGCAAAATCCATTTACCCAACCAGAAGACTATATATATCGCGCTCAGTCTCAAATGCTTGCATTCATAATATTTGCATTCACATTTTAGACATTTTTTCATTCGATGTCTCATTTTGATAACTCACAGTTCTCCCAAATTTGATCAACATTTGTTTCGAAACGAAACTATAACTGTCACTGAAGGTGATGATACCCTAACTGAGGACTAAAGTCCAATCAGGAGCAGTAACTCTAAATTCTTTGGAGGATTTGCTAGAAAATTATGTCATTCACACATACACTTCATTACAAATGCAGTGAAATGCATATCTTAAATTTCATCTAAATCCAAGAAGAATTTAAGAGGTAGTTTGCGTCATGTGTGCAATATTTTGTCCAAGGACGAACAGACCGACAGACAAACCTATAGATTGACTCCTATATACCCCCTCTCAAACTTTGTTTGCGGGGGTATGATTACAAGAGTGACAATTGGATGAATGCAGATATTCTAAAATAGAATACAACTATATTTATCTATCAACGGACCATTAATCCATTACCTCATAGGCTATTTTTAGATACAACCTCTTTGAATAAATCTACCGAAAAGGAGCATTAACTCGAGAAAAGGAAAAATTTAGAATTTTGTAGTTTGAAACCAATGTGATAAATATCTATTTATCACAATGGTTTCACAAAGTGACTTCTACAGAGTCGCCAAAAGTCGTCAATATGAGGGAATGGGTTAATAGAAAGTTAAATACTGCCAAGTGCCAATATTAGCAGTAATACTTAAAATGGTATACACGTGACATCCGGCTAGACATATTAAATCATCACATGATCACTTATAACTTACTACAGAAAACCCCATTAGGAGCTTTTTGCATTGCCTCCATTATTCCTGGCCAGAAACCAATCATTTGGAGTCTTATCTGGATCCAAATTGTATGAAGTATATCCAATATTTCAAAGATAATTAACTGTTCTCCCACATTAGTCAACCTTGTTTCGAAACGAAAATACAAGAGTGACAAGTAGTTGAATGCAGTTATTCAATTTACATGTACTATTAATTTCATCTACACATCATCATGAACATGAGAAAGTTAAAATAGACTGCAAACAGTTACAGTGATACTTTGTCTTATATACATTATACTCAAATCCGGTTAGGCATTTTAAGATTCACCATTTCACCTAAATTACATTCAAGTTAACATATGTCGTGATCTTACATCATTAAACAGATCAATTTATTATTGGATGAAAGCAAGACAGAAAGCTCTTTAAGGAGCTTTCCACATTGCTTCCATTCTGCAGTAAGCTACAAATTGCTTTTGACTACATGTACTCATCCAAATTAATACACTTAACAATACTTTCCAATTTCAAAACCTACCGAATATTCATGCAGAAAATTATTTCATTTTAACATGGAAGATGGAATATTTATGCAAACAATTAACTATTAACTATTCTCAGTTGCAAAATAAATTGTGTTCTTTTTAATTTAGAATACTTTACTATTAAGTGTTTAGAAGACGTATCGTACCCTCTCCTTTCTCACTTAAAACCATCCACTTAGACTGATCGTAACTCAAAATGTGATGTGTGCACGCTTTATTTTGCAACTGAGTATATTTGCTCAGCTATATCTATTTGATTTTAACCATTCAAATACCAAGTAAATCTTGCAGGCTTATAGGTAATATGGAGGTAATTTCATTTCATCATCACTTGCTCAGATTCCAGAGCTTCTCTACTTTGTTCATGAACTGAACAAATGAGGCTGTCTTCTGGCACTGACACGGGTGTTTGATGATAGTTTGCTGGTAAAAACCAAGGAGCTGAGAGTATCATCTAGGATAATTCAAATCTATAATGCAATACCATCAAATCAGAAGAAAGAGCCCCTCCATGACTGATTTTGTGTCCGCCGGTATCATTGTTTATCACCTATTAGGTATATGCTGTCAATCTCGTTTTCCTCAGTTAGTATGACAACTAGACTTGGTTGATCTAATGGCCTGGATGCCAATAATCCCTGACAAATGCGACTCCTGAACCACCTGAAACAAAAACTTAACCATTTATTTTGTTTCAATAGACACAAATGCCAAACTATATCAATAAAAATATAAATCTAAGCATTAACCAATTTTAGATGAATGTAGAACCCAATATCCATCTGCATGAGTATTATAATTTGCTAGTTTTCAACTACACAGTGGATCAAAAGAAAATACTTTATTTTATAGAGTGAAAAGCAAAGGAAACTAGAATTTGTTTTAAAAAAAACAATGTAAGTCTCCCCAAATCCCCACCATCTTCATTTCAAGGCTGTTCACTTGTGAATTTGGGAAATAATTCCTCAACATAGAATATAAGAAGTTAGACACATAAGAATTTCACTATGTCTTATACACTACAGGGTTACCACAAACCTGAGAAACAAATTCCCTGACATTTCTCAGACAATTTCAAATTTCCTGACACATTACATTGAAACATTTGGTTTTTCTCTCATAATTTATTTAACATTTTTAGGAAGTCTAAAATATATTGCCTTAAACTATTTTGTTTTCAAAATTCCCTGACATTTGCCTATATTTTCAAATTTTCCTGACAGTTCTCGAAATTCCCTGACTGTAGACAAGTCCCTGACCTTAAAAAATCAATTTCTCTGACATGTGGCAACCATGTAATATATAATGAAGAAAATTTAGTTCCTAATTAAGGTAATAATGGCTGATATTGTATTCATACATTCATGGGATGTACATATGGATGGACAGACACGAGCATGATTATATGCCTCTTGCCTTGCTGCCAAGTTGCTGGGGGCATAAAAAGAAATGTACTATTTGTTTATTGGTGTTTAACATGACTTTTCAATGTTATGACAATGTTTTGTTAATTTCAAGTCAAGGTCTAGATAGATTTCTCTCATGCCCCTAATGGGACATTAACTAATACACAGCAAAGAGAGGCCTTGCTAATGTTCATGTATTTTGATGGCACCTTTTAAACCCTCTTTGTAATGGAGGTCCCTTCCCCTAAAGTGTTTTTCAAGTTTCAAGTTTGTCTTGAAATATATAATATTATATCAGTAAAATTATGAAGTGTTTGACTGTTTGTTGCATACATACTGTGATCAGGTATTATAGAGCTTAACCATATTAAATGCTATGTACAGTAAATAAATACAGGAGCCATCATACCCGTGTCTACTTTGTAAGCAAACGTATATCTACAGACTTTAGGGATAAAGAATGACTCATGTATGATAATGAATATTCTCACCTCCACAGTAGACAGCTTAGTGTTCTTCAAGGGTTTCCATTGCTTCTAGGTTCAAACCTGTCAGACAGTTGTTCCCCTTGACAAATGACCCAAGCAAGACTGCACTTTAAGACAGTTGACGCCATAGCGTAATGTGTATGGTGGCACCATCTTGCGAAATGGTCATTGTTCTGATGTCTGCAGGTGCAGAAACTGCACCAATAATCACCATGTGTTTTGCCTCCATCTGAAAATGTATGAACAGGACAACTAAAGATACAGATTGCTACCATACTACAGATAGTTAATTGAAGAAAACCCTAAAGTTACATGATGAATATTCAATGAAAAATAATCAAATCATGATTATTTATTAGTTGATTTTTTTTCACTAGGGGCAGAAACTACAATCATGTCTGAATAATTCCTTTGGCAAACTGAGCAAACCCTGATCAGATGGCATCATCAGGAGCCATCTGACCTGGGTCTACTCTGTTTGCAAAGGTGTTGGTTTAGATCAAAGAATCCATCAGTAAATCAAGTCTTTATTAACCCTTTACTCAATATACACATTTTACACATTTGCAAAAAGAATAGACCCAGATCTGATGGTTTCTAAACATGTAGGATCCACCTGAGGCTGATCAGAGTCTGCTCTGTGTGCTTATGAAATACATTGACATGGTCAAACATACCTGTGTCAGAGTGATATTATAACAATCAATCTCATTACTATTCATGATGTCATTTTTTTCTACATGGTGTAAAAAATTAAGTAGACTTAACTTTAATATCCATATTACATCATAACAGCAGTCAACATACATGTAATTTATCCCTAGCCTATAAATTCATTACTTAGGCTTACTTAGACAAAGGCTTATTCACATATTTTGCAACCAGTGCTGTTCCTGATCAGACAGTCTCTGAGCCAGTGTCATGAATAAGCGAATGGAACTGGATCAAACACTGATATTAAACTAAAGCAAAACCTATTTCAAAAAGCATTGAAAATAATGAACCCAAAAGATCAGAAAATCAAAAAATAACAACACTAAGAATGAGGTACAGAAGTTCAAAACATTTAAGATTTTTTTGGTCTCAATGCGTCTATTTATATAATAAAATGTTGTCTGATCTGGTATGATACAATATGATAATTTATGATACAACTTTCAGAATGTCTGATCAGGATCTGTACTGTCTTCATTCAGAATTTAATAGATTTTTCCTGTCTTCCATGTAAGATATTCCTTGAAATTAAATTCAATACAAGAAATGAGACGACAATTATTCAAAGGGGGTAATTATAAAGGTATGGTACATTTAATTAAGTCTGATGAGGTTGGTACTGAATAGGACGGTGACGGGCCAAAACCGCCCAATTTTTGTGTCACCTGCCGAGAGGCGTGTGTCACATAGGGATTACTTTTCCGTCGTCTGTCTGTCCGTCTGTCTATGTGACTTTTCTTATTCTAACACTTCTCCCTGCAGGTGACACATGTGTTTCTTTGAACACTCTTCTTATGATATATTAACATGTGTTACTTCCATGTATGAATATGTAAAAATAAATGTACATGTAATATGGTGAAAAAGTTGTGACTTGACTGAGACTCGAACCAATGGCCTCTGGCTTACCATGCCATCACTCTACCGACTGAGCTACAAAGCTACACTATCAACTGTTTCACTGTTTCTATCCGACTACATATGAATGATTGAATGAATGTATTATAAGAATATATCACATATCAGTGATTTTTTTCACTTTTGGGGGAATGGTGGCGGGGCCTTTTGATAGGGGAAGGGAAAATGCACATGTGAAGTTATTATATATATAAACATTATTTTATCTTAATATCTGAGCCTTGATCTGAAAAATTAAGCCTTAGTGACACTCAAACAGCTGCATTGTCCTTGATGTGGCTGCTGATCAGGGTCTGCACTATTTGGCACACACCAGTATCATTTTTTGAATGCAGCACATTAAACAGCACACATCATATAGTTAATATGTTCATACCAATGAATTATCACTTTTTTGACTGATTGAGGATGTCCCTTTCCAGACCACAGGGGGCCATTTCATGGGTCTACATGGTCTAAAGGTAAAAAAAACCAAATAATTTTTGGTCAATTTAGTGCTATATTATATACAATAGCACTAAATCAACCCAAATTTTTTTTTTTGACCTTTTACACCATGTAGACCCACGAAATGGCCCCCTGTGTTCAATACTTATAATCATTGTGGATAATTATTGGATGCTGTTTGAATTATTCAAAGAATGTCGCATCTTAAATGATCTAATCAGAATTTATGAAAAAAACCAAATGACTGTCTTTAAAATTAAATGTAAACAACATGGGTTCTTCTTCGAAGGTGTCATAATACATTATAGAGTCAAATATATATTACAAAGATTAATGATGATTTTCTATCAAATAAATTACACAACTTTATATTAGGAGTTTTAGGACTGTAACATTTTAACCCTTTACTACATGAATATTTAAGTAAAAAAATAATGATGTCATGAATATCAATTACCAGTAGATTACTTTTCAAACACATGAAATTTTGCCAAAGAGAAACTATAGAATCACATCTATATTATTCCATAAGCCAACAGAGCAGACCCTGATCAGATGGCTCCTATAGGAGCCATCTGATCTGAGTCTATTCTGTTTGCAAAGGTATATTGGCTCTTATAGAACTGGAGCCATCTGATCTGGGTCTAGTACTCTGTTACTCTATTTGCAAAGGCGTATTTATGCCGAGTAAAGGGTCAATTAAGTCTTTTTTCTCCTGAAAATATATTAGTTTATCATCAATACACAACAAGAAAGAAATTGTTATATAATAAGTAAGATCTCCTTTAACCCTTTCCTTCATATAAATGTGTTTTCACATATTTCAAACAGATTAGACCCAGATCATACGGCTTCTATAAGGGTCGTCTGAGCTGGGTCTGCACTGTTTGCTAATGGAATTTGAAAGATCTAAAATGGCTGCAATTTTCCACCTTCCATATTTTGTTATTACTATTTTGGCCATGAATATATTCAGAAGATCTACATTGAGGTATTGATATTTGGAATAAACACAGAAGTTGAACAGGGAAAGGGTTAAATGAACACTACAATATCTCATAGTCTCATCAATATAGCTGTTAAACACAGCATGCTAATTTTCTGATGGGTGCCGTCTGACGGAATATCGGGAAGTAGCTCAATATCACCATTTAGTAAACAATTTATGTGAAATATCATATTTATAATAATTTAACCAAAATATACATTATAATATACTACCAAAATGTGGGCCGTTTGGCATGGGAAAATCTGGTCTGAGATACGTGGGCCGTTTTGACCCACATTCAAATTCAATAGAATTCTTAATCAGATGGTAACTAGTCCGATTTGTTTTGGGACGAAATGATATCTGTAAAAGCATATTAAAAATTAGTCTACATATATATGCAGATCTAGATAGTTTATAATTTATATGTACAATTCGATAGGCTTCTTTGTCAAGAGAAATAAAATCTACTTACCAAGAAACACGGTCCCGTAAATCGTTTGAAAACTATTTCTGGCCATTTCGAGCAGTTCTGTCTCACTTCAGGTGCTAATGTGTAGAGATCTACGACGTTCTGATCATTAATCATTTGCCTGTCTTCATTATATTGTCTGTAACATTACTGATACGACAAATTCAAAAAATGCCTGTAAAGTTGAAACGGGGCTGTTTACCCCACCCACTTATTTACACACGCGAAGTCACAAGGTCACTGTACAGACGCGGATTATTGCTACCTTAAATATATCTATATCAATACAAATGATTTATTGAATGCAGCTTACGATCGAAGCACATATTGTTTTGTGACAGACTTACACGCAACCCGAATATAGGCTATAAATCATCTTATAAATGAAACTGGCGTGTTAGTACGCGGTTCTGAACTCAAATCTGCAGACGCTCTCATCAGACGCTTGACGCCTACGTCATCAAGACTTTCCCTTATGACGTAGGTGTTTTGTTGAGAAACGTGTTTTCTGGCGGACCGTTTTTAACTTAAACGCTTTGAAAATGGCAGTGTTTTAAAGCACTGTCTGTCTCTGAAAATATTTTCAAAATATCACTTATAGGGCTTACTTCAACAAAATTTAGTCTTTTTAAGATAAAACACACACAATATGACTTACTACTCTGAGGAGGGGATACAAATGTTAATATAACATTTCATTGTTACTAAGTGAAAACGTCGGCGTTTTAGTGACAAGCTTTAGTAAAACACGCGTGTTTAATTCCAAAACGCACCAAAAACGCCACTGTTTTGGTGCAAAACATTAGCGTTATTGAATCAAACACCTTCAAAACACGTTAGATGACGGTAAAATTTACAGTGTACAGTCGAGGTGATTCATCGGTCCACAAAGTACAACAGAAGTCCGCACGGGTTAACCCTTTTCCCCTAATGCATATCAATTTAAGCTTTTAACATATTAATATTCAGGACTGAATTTTCATAATTACACATTTAACAGTGAAAGGTTTGGTTGTGACAGAAATTTAGGAATCAGACATATATTATTCCATAAGCAAACAGACCAGACCCTGATCAGACAGCTCCTACAGAAGTCGTCTGATCTGGGTCTACTGTCGAAAATCGTTTATATATGTTAATACAGGGTTATAAGAGTCCTATATTAATAAACAGGATGTTGGCTGTCCGGTTTGACACGTGTGTGACGTCATTTTAGCCATTTCTAAATATTATTAAATCTTTACTTCAGGAATACACATTGGAGAAATTATTAATTGCATAATTATATATACAGTAAAATACCTCTAAACTAGAGTTCTGGTAGAGAAGAATTTACATACTTTTAAGCAGGTGATTGCTTAATGCAAGGTGACAGTCATGCAGAAAGCTCCTATAGAGGAGCTTTCTGCATGACTTTCACCCTGCATTAAGCTGCCACCTGTCCCCATACTAAGTTGAACGACGGGTGTAGAGGGCTTTTTTTTTTACTGTAGCCGTTTTTTATAATGAACACAGGTTGGATGGACGTTTTGCCCATGACAGAAACTGTGGAATCAGATTTATATTATGTCATAAGCAAACACAGCAGACCCAGATCAGACCCTTCCTGAAAAGAAAAAAACCGTCTGGTCTGGGTCTTCTCTGTTTGCAAATGGGTCTCTATAGGCTAAAGAGTTAAAACGACCGGAATTGTCGTCTGCTTATTCGTTTTCGCTCGTATACATGAATAATCGTTCACATACGATTTTGTTGTAATAATATCTACATAAGATTTCGTTATGTCCCAAAGGTTATCAAGTGCAATCCCATATCCATTGTCGAGAGTGTGTGCGTTTGTGTGGGTGGGAGGGGTACGTAATTGCATGCTTGCAAAACATTGCCAAGTTGGGAATATTGCAATTCGCCAGATTCGTATAGATCTAGCTTTAGGAAACGGTCTGCAATAAAACTGAGCCATGCATTCTGCAATAAACAGTCCTATGCATTAACGTTTAACCTTTGTAATACAGACTAACTTCCGCATGTGAAATAAATTGTCGTCTGCTACATTTCTATATATAACATTTTACTTACATTGCTTTTTTCAAAACAAAAGCGTCTGTGCATGAAGAAGTTTGGATCCTGATCAGACAGGGAATTTTTCTAAAGGTCATAAAAGATGGTCCATTGTTTTGGTGGGGTTAAGCATTTTGACATGATTTTGGCGGGGTAAGCATTTGCAGAAGCAATTTTGCGATAACCTTTATAAAACGGTTGGAAGTTTTTGCAGATGACAATATTGGAATTAGACCGAATTGAATAAGTAATGCCAATCATTCTCAGCGGATATCATAATGACACAATATTCATATTGCTATTCTCCAGAAATCACTGGCTGTCTACTTCCTGGATAGGAAATGTTTTTATTGTTTATTATTTTAACCCTGTGCCCAATAAACATTTCCACGCCTTTTCAAACAGAGTAGACTTAGATCAGACGGCTCCTGTAGGAGCCGTCTGATCAGAGTCTGCTCTCTTTGCTTACGTAAGAATATATATCTGAAACAACAGTTTCGGTCAAGATCAAATACCCCGTATCAATGTGCTATTTACAATTAATCTAATTAATATTCATGGTGTCATTAATCTTACATGAGTATTCATGGAGTAAAGAGTATGATGAATGGCATACATGTAGTATACATGTATCAAGATAATGTGCCCGGGTGTGGCTTAAACCCAGCAATATAGAAAGGCTGTGAAATAGGCCTGTAAACACTTTGTCCATACGTCTTTTAAAGCTTTTGCAAACAGAATAGACCCAGACCAGACTGCTCCTGTAGCATTAGTCATCAAAATATGAGAATACAATAGAACCTGTCTTAAGCGGCCATTCATTTATTGAACATATGAGTCTTAACCCTTCGCTTGCTATTCACGTCAATATACCTACCTGTAAATAGTGAAGACCCAGATGAGACAGCTCCTGCAGGAGCTGTCTCATCAGGATCTGCACTATTTACAATTTGATTGTGCAATCAGTGCACTCCACAGCAGTGACTGCACAGCGCAATACTTGTACACAGTGCAGATATATATAAATATACAACAGGTTATGGGTAAAGAAGGAGAGATTTATTTTAAAATTCAGCAAGCGAAGGGTTAAAAAGCAGAATGCTGCAGGGCAGAAGTAATACAGAAAGCTCCTATAGGAGTTTCTGCATTACTGTTGACCTGCATTAAGCAACCACCAGCCGTACAGATCCATGATTAGACTTCTTTTGACGACCGCTTAAGACAGATATGTTGTATCCACAACGGCCAATAATTAAGCAACAGACGACACTATTAAGAGCAGAGGAACCTTCTGCAACAGACGACAATATTTACAAAGACGGACCTTTACCCCTTGAATACCCATGTAAGAAATAATAGTGCTGCTATGAATATTGATAAGATTAATTGTTATAATAGCACTAGGTCACAGGAATGTTTGGCCAAGGAAGAAACTGTAGAATTATATCTTTCTTATACCATAAGTAAACAAAGCAGACTCTGATCAGTCGGCTCGCCTAGCAGCCGTTCTATCTGAGTCTAAGTATTAAGAACAGTTGAAGCTTCTACAACAGACTCAAATATTTACAACGGATTACAGTTCTGAAATAATACTGGTTATTATTAATCTTTATCCCGCTTTTCCATGTCCTGACTCGCATTTGCAAACAGCTTGGATCCAGATGAGACGCCGAGTAACTCGGCGTCTCATCTGGATCCAAGCTGTTTGACACCAAGTCGGTAAAAAATCAATTGATCGAATCTTAGTAGCCAAAATTGCATCAGATCTAAATTAGAAGACACATTTTTTATCATAACCGAGTAAATGGCTAGATTGTCTGATGTTTATTTCAGTGGACATGCCTGTCAATTACTGAAGTCAGACAACATAATAACGGATGAGTGATATACTCAATGAATAAATCCGTGATTGTCTTTTTTTCAAAGTGTTTCATTCCTGGTCAAAAAATTAATTAGGATCCAAACTATTTCTTTCACAGAAAATAAAGCAACATTCCACGCTTAGATAAGCAGACATGGATTAGTTTTCGAGTATTATTAGCAGATTACTACGGTGGCATATTTCTGCCACCGGTTACCACTTAGCTTTCGCGAAAAGCTTCCAGTTAATATCTGACATACTTATCTAATAAGTGGAAAGTGGAATCTTTTCATGAAAACCTGATAATTATCTTATCGCGTCAAAATGACCTGTTACCACGAACTGCCGCCACGTAAAATAAATAACGCGAATCTTTTCTTAAAAAACTGTCTTGTTACCTAATCTAAAATAGATAGCATGTTCTTCCTGAAAATTCGATGATGTTCGGTGATAGTATATGGTTTTGCATATCAATTGGCCACTGCCGCAGTCACCCGATTACACAATTTTCTATTTTTAGATAAGTGGTAACATGAAACTTTTCTAATTAACTGTCTGTTTTCGAGATAAATAACAAGTTAAGTTACAAGATAATGCTCTAAACCCATTTCCCTCATATTGACGACTTTTGACGACTCTATAAAAATCACTTTGTGAAACCATTGTGATAAATAGAGCATTTGCTCCCATAGGAGCAAATGCTCTATTTATCACAATGGTTTCAAACTACAAAATTCTAAAATTTTCCTTTTCTCTAGTTAATGCTCCTTTTCGGTAGATTTATTCAAAGAGGTTGAATCTAAAATAGCCTATGAGATAATGGATCTAAAAAATAGCTTATGAGGTAATGGGTTAAGCGATGACAGTCTAAAGCAGTATTATGATATACTCCATGTCAACATATTTATCTGGTTATCGTGAAAAGTTTCCAGGCTCCACTTTTCAGATAGTAACTTGAACAACTTGAATGTTTTCGTGTAAACTAGCTAGCTATGTATTTATGTGCGATATTAACAGGAAATGTTCGTGATAATTAACTGGCTAAGTGGTGTCATAAATATGCCACCATAGATTACGTTGTGTTGTGTCGTATAAATCATTATTTTATAAGCTTTCTTGAATTCTTTTAAAATTTGTGATATCGTCTGCTAGTAGATTATCGTCTGGTACAATTTATCGTCTGTTACAA
This sequence comes from Azorinus chamasolen, assembly GCA_963576725.1. Classification (NCBI taxonomy): domain Eukaryota; kingdom Metazoa; phylum Mollusca; class Bivalvia; order Cardiida; family Solecurtidae; genus Azorinus; species Azorinus chamasolen. The sequence continues at coordinate 58,797,172 of OY755252.1, forward strand.
ACTGTCGAATTTGTCATCTGTTACAAATTATCGTTTGTCACAATTTGTTTTACAAATTGTCGTCTGGTTCACATTGTCGTCTGCATTTTAGTTGCACAGTAAAGTCTCGCTAGTGTGACTATATAATATATTAACATAGGATGCTGTAAAAGCAGGTGGATGCTTAATGCAGGGGAAAAGGGGAATTACTTTTGCCCTGCATTAAGCTACCACATGATTTAAAAATCCAGATTTTTTAAATACTTCTTTTGAGTAGTCGTATAAGACTTCAATGTAATGTATTTTATTCATGTAACTAAAACAGATTGTAACTCATTTGCAAACAGTGTAGACCCAGATCTGAAATGTTTGAATACATGTACAGTTCGACTTCGATATCTCGAACTTCAAAGGGCCATACAAACGAATTCGAGAGAACAAAGGTTCGAGTCATACGATTTCTAATCTGAACAATGTTTTAAGTGCACAGCTCAATGCAGATCTAAAGTATTGTTGAAAACTCCCGTAGGAGCTTTCAGTATTACTTTATTCCCTCATTAAGCTGTCACGTGTGTGTGTCTCGATATGCATGTGGAAAACTTTTAAAACAATTCTGTATTGTAAACGTTGAAAAGACCTACCTTTTCCTTCGAATTATCGCGAAATTCGAGTTATCCGAGTTCGAGATATCGATGCTCAGCTGTATAAGGTTTTATTCTGAATAAACCGAGTTTAATCGACAGTGTGTATAGTGTTTATTGCTTCACCCACACTTCCAAGACGGACACTGATGCCAATATATCATCTGGATCTAAACTGCAAAGATTATTCCAGATTAATCCTTAGGGTCAAACTATAGTTTGTGCCATGACTTTCACCCTGCATTAACCCTTTCCCTGTTCTGTATTTAGGCCAAATTTCAATACCTGCTGAATATTCATTAACAAAATAGCTATAAAGAAATATGGAAGGTAGAACATGGTAGACATTTTAGAAAGCAAAGAAACAGATATATCAAATTCTATTAGCAAACAGAGTAGACCCTGATCAGACGGCTCCTCTAGGAGCCGTCTGATCTGGGTCTACTATGTTTGCAAATGCGTGAAAACACGTTTATATGAGGGAAAGGGTTAAGCTGCCACCTGTATCGAAGATCTATATTTATACTGAATTGGACATCAGGTTTAGAGATGTTTCACTGTACTTCCTTGTTTTGTATATAACTAATTGTTACAATAAGCTCTCTCAACAGCGACCGCGAAAAGTGCAGCAATTCGGGGGCCCTTAATTTTAAACTGGTGTAAATTAAATGCAGGGCGAAAATTATGCAGACAGCTCCAATTTGAGCTCTCTGCATTACTTCTGTTCTGTATTTAGCTCTTATTAACCCCAATGCATAATAATTACTAGTTCGCTATATAGAGTGACGTCACTGTATACGGAAGATACTGAAGTATTGACACTTACTGATGATGAATACATGTAACCCTTCTCTTGCTGAATTTTAAAATACATTTCTCCTTCTTTACCCATGCCCTGTTGTATAATTACATATATCTTCACCGTGTACAAGTATTTCGCTGTGCAATCACTGCTGTGGAGTGCACTGGTTGCACAATCAACTTGTAAATAGTGCAGACCCTGATGAGACAGCTCCTGCGGGAGCTGTCTCATCTGGGTCTTCACTATTTACAGGTAGGTATATTGACGTGAATAGCAAGCGAAGGATTAACTCTGACACTGCAAATGTCGGATATGTGATTACCTATGCAAACAGTTTGGATCCAGATGAGACGCCGAGTAACTCGGCGTCTCATCAGGATCCAAACTGTTTGTTACTGTAACTGTTTTTATAACAAACATTGAGAGAAAAAACACTTAAGAAATGAAAATTGTAGCAGATGACAAAGTTTGCAGACGAGAAAATTTGACAGCGAAAGAGTTAATATAAGAAATATGGACATTGGGAACATTTGTAAGATGATTGTTATAATGGCTTTTGAACACTAGAGGTTTTGGCAATGGCAATGGCAAAAGCCGTAGAATCTATAAACAAGCTCTATAAACTCCAGAAGCAAAGATCTATAAGCACCAGAAGCAAACAGAGCAGACCCTGATCAGTCGGCCCCTACGGTAGCTTCTTATCTTGGTTTACTCTGTAAAGGTGTCGTTACCAGGTAAAGGGTTAACCCTTTAAATTGGCGGAAACAAGTTAACAGGCATTTGCTAATAGAACAGACCCAAATCAGAGTTCTACTGTAAGAACCAACTGATCAGGGTCTACTTTGTTAAAATCCTCTAGCAGCGTGTTTTTCATGTTTAATTGATCCAACTGTTAACCATTTCCTTCACATAGACGACGCACAAGTTTGTTTTGTTGAGATACGCCATAAGTAATTTAAATTTATAAGTCAGATGGTAGTTTAATGCAGGACGAAAGTAATGCAGAACGCTCCTACAGGAGCTTGCTGCATTTCTTTCATCGTACATTAACCCATTTCCTCCTATTGACGCCTTTTGACACCTCTGTAAAACCACTTTTTAAAACCATTGTGATAAATAGAGCATTTGCTCATTAGGAGCAAATGCTCTATTTATCACATTGGTTTCAAAACTATACAATTCTAAAACTTATTTTCTATTAAATGCTTCTTTTCAGTTGATATATTCAAAGAGGTTGGGTCTAAAAGTATTCTAGGGGGATGAGTTAAACAACCACATGCTTTTCATGGTCATCAATGTCTATTTATAATGTAGTTGATTTAATCCTTTCGCTGCCAAACTCTGTCGTCTGCTAACTTTGTCGTCTGCTACAAATTTTCATTATTTGAATTTTCTTCATTTTTGTTTCAAAAACATAGTAACAGTAACAAACAGTTTGGATCCTGATGAGACGCCGAGTTACTCGGCGTCTCATCTGGATCCAAACTGTTTGCATAGGTAATCACAGATCCGGCATTGGCAGCGAAAGGGTTAAAGATACCCTTCTGCATATGTCTGATTACATAACGGAATATTTCAATTCATCCAAAGAATTATGAAAAACAACTCTTACCGCTGACAAGAGAACATATCCTCTAAATCCACGGATATTAAACCTGTTTACGTATAAATAATATCCATGAAGTATATTTTGTTTCTCTTCGGCTAAAGATGAGCTTAAGTCTCTATTAAAAGCAAAATGCTCTTGGGAAGCTGGAGCGACTCATTCACTGTATCGTTACAAAATACGAAACTAAATGCTTCCACTCAATAAACAACCCCTTATTCTGTTAAAGAGAGACTTGACTTGCATATCCAAACAGTTTCGATCCAGATGAGACGCCGAGTAACTCGGCGTCACATTAGGATCCAAGCTGTTTATCGCTACTTAGATCGTTCTAAAAATGATTTAAGGAACAGCAGCAATGTAAATATATAAATAAATAACAGAGTACGAGTTAAGCTGACAATATTTTTATCATTAACATAAGGGTGTAACAACTGTCATTGTGTATTTAAGTGCTCGATTCTTCACATGCGCACGACAAAAAGAAAAAAAATGTCGTCTGCTGTAGTTATGTCGTCTGCGGCATACACAGCTCAAATGATTTTTTCATTTTCTATTAGTCAATATGAGCAAGGAATGGGACCGGCTTCGTTCCTGATCAAGCTTTTTATAGGCGAATGATCTGTATCCAGACTATGCTTACAAGGAAACACTAAACTGATCTATGTTGTATGTTCTACTTAATCATACGTGAACACTACTCAGCTGTTAAAATTATTACCTTACCCTTTCTTCGCTGTAAAAAAACACATTGGCTGTCATAATTTGGATTTGGTTCAATTTTGACAACTTCTTTGATAAATTTTCCGACATTATTTGATCGAGTGTCAACAAGATTGGATCCTGATGAGACGCCGAGTTACTCGGCGTCTCATCTGGATCCAAGCTGTTTGCAAATGCTAGTATAAGGCCGTGATTGGTAGAAGAAGGGGTGAGAAGTGTGCATATTGAAAATTGATTTAGGTAATATTTTATTTTCTTAACCCTTTTCATGCTGATATATAACAGAGTTACAGATAAATATGCGTACTCAAATACTAAAATCGTCATTTCTCCACCAAACCCTATGCTGTGACCACTCTTTAGAATCGTCTCTTCGAGACGATTCTAAAGAGTGGTCATAACATAGGGTTTGGTGGAGAAATAAAGAAGTTATTGTTGAAAATGTTTCAATTTACGCATCTTACCTGGTACTCTGTTGATAAATAAAACAAATGAATACATTCCTTACATGACAAATAGTTAAGACTCAAGACTAAACTAGCGTAAGAGAACAGTGTAGATCATGGTCAGCAATAACCAGGTAGTTTGTCTAGCCCGTTAATTGATATTGACTGAGCTACTACTACCCAATTAACGAACAGTTTTCTTCTGCGGATGTTATTAACCCTTCTCTTGCTGAAAATACATTTCTTCTTCTTTACCCATGCCCTGCTGTATATTTACATATATCTTCAATGTGTACAAGTATTGCGCTGTACAATCACTGCTGTGGAGTGCACTGGTTGCACAATCAACTTGTAAATAGTGAAGACCCTGATGAGACAGCTACTGCAGGAGCTGTCTCATCTGGGTATTCACTATTTACTGGTAGGTATATTGACGTGAATAGCAAGCGAAGGGTTAACTCTCTACTCCATAAATACGCCTTTTCACGCATTTGCAAACAGAGTAGACCCAGATCAGACGGCTCCTGTAGGAGCCGTCTGATCAGGGTCTGTTCTGTTTGCTTATGAAATAAAATAGATCAGAATCTACAGTTTCTGCCGTAGTGAAAAATTTCATCGTTAATTATGCTGTTAAAGAATTTAGTTAATAAAGTCATTATTTCTATCATAAATATTCATCAAGAAAAGGGTTAAATGATTAACCTTTACTCCATAAATATGCCTTTATACGCCTATGCAAACATAGCAGACACTGATCAGACGGCTCCTATATACAGGAGCGGTCTGATCTGGGTCTACTCTGTTTGCTTATGGAATACTATAGATATAATTGGCAAACATTGGCAAAATTGGTAAAACGTCTATATTGGCAAACATTATATGTGTTATTAACTGAATATGCCATTTTAGAAATTGAAATTAATTAATATTCATGATGTCATCATTTCTTTCATGAATATTCATGGAGTAAAAGGGCTAAGAACGATAAAGGGTGTAGTTAAACTGAGACAAACAGTGTACACCCAGATCAGTCGCCACATCTGCACTGTTTGTCAGATTTTATTATTAAAACTGCAAATACTTTTCAGTATCAAATACTGCAGACCTGGATCAGAGATCGCTTTGAAAATGTGACGGCTGATCTGGATCTATACTGTTTGCTGCAAAGATCAGATGATGAATCAAAGATGAATTCACCATCGATCTAAATACAGTAAAACCTCTCTATAAAGACCACTAAATTACATCAATTAGTTTGTGTTAAATGCAGGTGCATGGCTGCTTAAAGCAAGGTGAAAGTTAAACAGAACGCTCCTATAGGAGCGTTCTGTTTTACTTTCACCTTGCTTTAAGCAACCACCTGCCCAAATTACCAACTAATTAACACAAATTTAGTGGTCGTTATTGAGAAGTTTTACTCTATGTGTTTATAAATACCTGCAAATTGAAGCAGACGACACCTTTAAAGCAGACGACAGAGGGGCGGTTAAATGTCATATTTTAAAACCAGTATCATTACTGTCACGCGCATTGTTTCCGCTAAATTAAGACATGCCGCAATTAAAGTCTCTTTTGGGTCAATTGGCGCCATTTGGGGCTTAAGGAAAATTTCCGCTATTTTCTTCTTTTGCTTTCACATGAAAATGTCAAATGTAATGACTCACTCGTAGTTATACTATTCCTCGTCAAGTTTAAATTTGATAAATAAAAAAACATAACTTCCTAAATATGCAGATATCGGTGTTGCTAATTCCTTAATAGCGAAACGCATGAATCCTCGAAACGCATGAATCCTCGAAACGCATACGCATGAAAAAATCATTTCTATTACCACTTTAACCCTTTCCCTCATATAAACGCATTTTCACGCATTTGCAAACAGAGAAGACCCAGATCAGACAGCTCCTATAGGAGCTGCCTGATCAGGGTCTGATCTGTTTGCTTATGGAATTTTAAAGATCTGTTTCTTTAGTTTCTAAAATGTTTGCAATGTTCCACCTTCCATAACTATTTTGTCTATGAATATTCAGGAGATATTGAAATTTGGAATAAAGGTAGAACAGGGAAAGGGTTAAAGCTGGTTAACCATTTACTCCATAAATACACCTTTCTATGCCTTTGCAAACAGAGTAGATCCAGATAAGAAGGGTCCTGTTGGAACCGTCTGATCAGAGTCTGTTTCTTCCATGACAAAAACTTCTAATGTCAATTTGCTATAATAAAAATTACAGCAAAACTCAATCTATAAACCGGAATTATTGTAGAGGGGTGGCTGCTTAATGAAGGAATAAAGTAATGCAGAAAGTTCCTAGAAGAGTTTGCTGCGTGACTTTCGCCCTGCATTAACCCATTTGCTCCCTTGAGCCCATATATGGGACGCAGGCAAACAGTGTTGACTCTGATCAGACGCCGCATGATGCGGCGTCTGATCAGAGTCTACACTGTTTGCTGGTAGGAATTTCAATATAAAACAAAACGAAACTGAAAATTTAGGCCAGGCATCCCTTAAATTAAAAATGAACTAATCCAATGTATAAGTATGGAAGAACCCACTGGGCGCAAATGGGTTAATCTGCCATCTGTCTCCAATACCGAATACATGTATTTATCTGCACTTACTCATAAAGTATTTTTCGCATGACGTCTGCACCAACGCTAGAAGTATTTTTTCTCCATTTCTAATGCCTTCTTCACCAACTCATAAAGTATTTTCCCTCCTTTTCTTATGCCTTCTGCACTAATGAAAAAGTATTTTCCCTCCATTTCTTATGCCTTCTGCACTAACTCAAAGAGTATTTTCCCTCCGTTTCTTCTGCCTCCTGCACCATCTCAAAACAAGTACAGAAAAACCTCTCTATAACGTCCACTAAATTACATCAAGTATGTTGTGTTAAAGGCAGGTGGCTGCTTAAAGCAAGGTGAAAGTAAAACAGAACGCTCCTATAGGAGCGTTCTCTTTTACTTTCACCTTGCTTTAAGCAGCCACCTGCCCTAAATACCAACTGATTAACGCAATTTAGTGGTCGTTATAGAGAGGTTTTACTGTATTTCCCATTAATTTCTTTCCGTACCACGAGGTCAAACAGTTTACATCTTATGAGATACTGAGTAACTCGGCGTCATATCTGGATACTAACTGTTCGCATTGATTTAACTCTTTACTCAATGAATATTCATGTAAGACAAAATAGCATCATGCATATTAATTTCTTTGTATACTGGCAAATAAACACAGCAGAAACCTAAGTATTATATTTATATATATAATATCCCATATTTATATATATCATCCCATATTTATATATATCATATCCCATAAGCAAACAAAGCAGACCCTGATAAGACTGCTCCTATAAGAGCGGTTTGATCTGGGTCTACTCTGTTTGTATGTAGTAAAGGGTTAACAGCATGCTAAATGTTATTTTGATTCGCCCATAGCAAACTACAGTAAAACCTCTATATAACGGCCACTTAATTATATCAAGTAGTTTGTGTTAAAGGCAGATCGTTGCTTAAAGCAAGATGAAAGTAAAACAGAACGCTCCTATAGGAGCGTTCTGTGTTACTTTCACATTGCTTTAAGCAGTCACCTGTCTTAGATACCAACTAATTAACACAATTAAGTGACCGTTATAAAGAGGTTTTACTGTAAATGTTAAAAGGAAGCTATTAAGTTACAGTTGCTGCAAAAACATATTGTAAAGAGTCTCTCATTAACCCTTTCCGTCCGGGAAACGAGTCACAAATATCCTTTGCTAACAGCGTAGACTCAGATTAGAGGCTTTCTAAAGGAGCCCTATCATTTATATCTGCACTATTTGTCATGTTACACTTTTCTTTTAAAGAACATCCCTGAATATTTACGATAAGCGTGAACTGTTTGAATTTTGGAACAGTCCATTTGAAGTTTCAGCGTCAAAAGGGCGAATGCCTACATAAGTTCGGCAATGTTACGCCCTACTGATTTCTGCAACAATGACCAGCTTGTTTAGGTTAACGCTTTACTTGATAGCAACTCCCGCTGGTCTCTTTGCAAACAGAGTTGACTCAGATCAGACGGCTCCTACAGGAGCCGTCTAATCAAGGTCTGCTCTGTTAGCAGTTGGAATTAAATACAAATTAAATTAAATTAGATACAATCTCTTGTGCTCATATAGCATTATAAATACTTGGTTAGAAAATAATTTTTCATGATGTCATTATTTCTTACACGAATAGGATATACACAAGCTATACTGTCTGTATACATGTACATGCAGCTCAATTGCAGTATAACCTCTCTATAACGACCACTAAATTACATCAAGTATTTTGTGTTAAAGGCAGGTGACTGCTTAAGGCAAGGTGAAAGTAAAACAGAACGCTACTATAGGAGCGTTCTGTTTTACTTTCACCTTGCTTTAAGCAACCACCTGCTTTAAATAGCAACTAACACAATTTAGTGGCCGTTATAGAGAGGTTTTACTGTACATCCTGACATGTAACGTGATACATTTGAAAGAACACCCATAGCTATAAATACTTAATACGTAACCCTTTGCTTGTTGTATAGTCATGTACAAAATAATATCGTTAACTTCATTTACCCTTTCGTCCATAAATACGCCTTTCTATGCCTTTGCAAACAGAGTGACCCAGATCAGACGGCTCCTGTAGGGGCAGTCTGATCAGGGTCTGCTCAGGGTTGCTTATGATATGATATAGATATGGATCAGTGTCTGCTCTGTTTGTTGATAGATGTATGCAGTGGTGGGTTTTAAATCTATTCTGTTTATAAATTTCGGAAGGAACCGAAGTTTTTACTAGTGGTATAACCGAGTTCGAGGTGACATATTTGAATAATTTCACTACAGAATACAGGCAATTCCTTCGCTTGCTAGGTGCAGCATGGTTGATATCGGCAGACAACTTGGACCCAGATGAGACGCCGAGTAACTCGGCGTCTCATCAGGATCTAAGATGTCTGCCAGTCAGTCATTTGCTTCTCGAAAGATTGAAATAAACGAGATCTTGCACCAATTTATACAAAACATTTTCTTCGTCTCTGTGTTTGCTTTAATTCTGAAGTATCCAATTGGTCAACTTTTAAGTTCAAGTCAAAATCTGACCGATCAGATGCTTGTGAGTAAACTCAGACTCCAATAAAGTCATGGGGCCTGAATGACGCGGTCAAATATATAGTGAGAAAGGTCAAACGCCGGCGACAGCTGACACGTCTGTTGTGTGATTGACATTGGTACAATACGGTAATGTTAAACATAATGGAAATACAACGAGAAGGAGAAAAACAATACCAAACATTGCCTGCGTCAGTGTCTGATTTCGACGCTTGGGGTCACGGGCTCGATCTAAGTCATTGAAACACCAAAATACATTAAGCCTATGCTTGACAACCTCTCTGATAATGATCACTAATTTGAGTTCATTAGCTGGCATTTAGGACAGGTGACTGCTTAAAGCAAGGTGAACGTAAAATCAGAGCGCTCCTATGTGGCTGCTTAAAGCAAGGTGAAAGTAAATCAGAACGCTACTATAGGAGCGTTCTGTTTTACTTTCACATTGCTTTAAGCAGTCCCCTGCATTTAACACAAAATAACTGATGTAATTTAGTGGGTTTAGAGGTTTTACTGTACTCGATAACCTCTTTGCAAAAAAAGCACACTCGAATCGTACAGTTCATGTATGTGATATTTGACCGGGGTCTGTCCTCATTGCTTATATGCCACAGAACTGATTCCAGAGCAATGGTTTTGCATGTTGTCTTTTGACCTATTACCTGATTGAAACACCTTTTTCGCACAATGCAAACAGAGTAGACCCAGATCAGACGGCTCCTTTAGGAGCCGTCTGATCAGGGTCTGCTCTGTTTGCTTATAAAATAATATAGATTCTACAGTTTCTGTCATGGCCAAACATTCTGTGATCATCATCCATTATAAAAAATATGCTAATAAATATTCATGACGTCATTGTTTCTCATATAAAAATTCATGAGATATAGTTTTAGTATTAGTATTCAAGACTCGATGTGCAGAGTGAAAAATCAGTCGATTCAATTAGTATGTCACCGGGATGTACTCTGTGCTAGTTAAATGAAACAAAAACAAACATACTCCAACATGACAGGACTCGAGAGACTACAATCAAGAAACAAAAGTAGTACGTCCTGCACAAACAAAAGGTGCATTATTGTTTTTGAAAAGAAAAAAACAACAGGCAAAAAAGAAAGAACTGAGTTTTTTTACAGGAGTTGTTTCAGTACAGAAAAACCGACAAAACTTTTAATTAAAACCCGTTGAACGTTTCGACCCTTCTCGTACTTAATAAAGTAGAACCTTCTTAGGTGGACATTCATTTATTGAACAAAGGAGTGTCTAAAAGCATGTGGTTGCTTAACCCATTTGCGCCCACGATCCCATATATGGGACGTAGGCAAACAGTGTAGACTCTGATCAGACGCCGCATAATGCGGCGTCTGATCAGAGTCTACACTATTTGCTGATAGGAATTTCAATATAAAACAAAACTAGATCGAAAATTTAGGCTAGACACCCCTTAGATAAAAAATGGACTAATCCAGTGTATAAACATGGAAGAATCGACTGGGCGCAAATGGGTTAATGCAGGTCAAATATCCACTTGGATGTTACAGTAAAAGTTCCTCTAGTGTGATCACTACAACGAGGTACAGTAAACCCTCTCTATAACGGCAACTAAATCGTGTTAATTAGATGGTATTTAGACCAGGTGGCTGCTGAAAGCAAGGTGGAAGTAAAACAGAACGCTCCTATAGGAGCGTTCTGTTTCACTTTCACCTTGCCTTAAGCAACCACCTGCCTTTAACACAAAATACTTGGTGTAATTTAGTGCCCGTTATAGAGAGGTTTTACTGTATACATTTGGTTCTCAAATGCAGGTGGTAGCTCAAGGCAGGGTGAAAGTTATACAGAAAGTTCCCATATAAGACAGCTCCACTAGGAGCTTCTCATAGGGGTCTACATAACTTGGTACATGTATATATGTAGATATAGTATACCTCATTCAAATACGCTCCTTCTTTACGTATGTAAACTGTACCGGTCACTAAATTACGATAGTGCCCGCTGGAACATTATATAGTGCCCGCTACGCTCGGTAAGTTCCGGTAGTTTCCGCGCACACGGAAACGCACGTACCGGTAAATGAATTGTATTATTTATAGTATAAATAGTATACCTTATCCCAGAGACATATAAATACATATAGATATGGCTCTACCTATCCACATACGCTCCTTCTTTACTTATGTTAAACGTACCGATCCTTAAATTGCAACTGTGCCTATGCCCACTGGGACACTATATGGACTGCTGCGCTCGGTAATTTCCGGTGCTCGGTAATTTCCGCGCATACGGAAACGCACGTTGATGTATTACGTCATTCTAAATATATATTAATTAATACATAAATACTTGAATAGCATGATCTAATATTTCGATCACTAAGGGTCCTTTTCAAAGATTATCGTGTCGAAATACACGTCACATTCTTGTTACATGCATTCAGCCACAAAGAAAATAATGTTGATCCATCGTCGTGGTGTTTTTACAGATGTCATGACGTCATCAAATGACGTCATTAGCGCAACGACATCACGCATACATTAGCGCGTTATCCTCCTTGGTGTTAAGTAGCCTACTGCCAAATGATCTGTAAGTTCTCCATATCCATTCAGTTTGATAGATCTGTCTTTCAATTCTCCATGCATTGCACATCGGTTTCAAAACTATAAATCTAACATCATCACTGCTATGACCACCGACTCTGGACAGTGATGAGTTAGCTACCCGACCACGCTCTAGATTGAAAAGATAGATCTACTGGGTTTTGCACATTTCAATCCAAGAAATGTATTTAAACAATGCATTTTTCGAAAATAAATTCTGTGTAAAATAATGATTATTATTCAGCTTGAATAAATTGATACTAAAATGTTGTTTAACTTTAGTAAAGGAAATAGATCTAATTGTAATAATTTGATTTGCAGAATAATACCGCTGAAGGAAAAACTTATTTAACTGAGGTAATCACGGAGCGACACAGAACTGCTAAAATACTTACGTGAACAAAGGAATGCGGTATACTATAAGAAATAGTACAGCCCACTTCGGGCCTAATTGCATTATAGTGACCTACCAGTCAGCCCGAAAATAGTTTAAGGCCCTCAGCCTTCGGCTTCGGGCCTTAAACTATTTTCGGGCTGACTGGTAGGTCACTATAATGCAATAGGGCCCTCAGTAGGCTGTACTATTTCTTATATGTAGATCCGTATGAGGCAGCGTGGAGTTCAACTAGGATCTGTCTCATATAAGTCCACAGTATTTATGTAGTACCTGTCTCATATGAGTCTACATTATTTATATAGTACCTGTCTCATATGAGTCTACATTATTTATATAGTATATGTCTCATGTGAATCTACACTCTTTGTATAGTATCTGTCTCATATGAGTCTACATTCTTTGTATAGTATCTATCTCTTATGAATCTACACTATTTGTATAGTATCATTCTCTTATCAGTCTACACTATTTGTATAGTATCTGTCTCATATGAGTCTACAATCTCTGTATAGTTTCTGAGTATACAGTATTTGTATAGTGTCCGTCTCATATAAGTCTAAAAGTACCTAGTTATAGTCTACTTTCAGACCGAAGGACTGCTCAGCCGACTGTACATTACTCCCCTGGTCACGGAGTCATTCGCCTATAATATTGAGCACTGCTAGTGGAGCCGTCTGATCTGGGTCTACTCTGTTTGAAAAGGTAGGAAAAGGCGTTTATATGAGGGAAAGGGTTAAAAGCTGGAAAGAATAAAATGTTAAGTTAAAATTGTAACAGACCAGGGTTATTTATACCAGATTTGTTTGGTACGAAGAGGTTAAAGTTAGGTTCAAGAACTCACAAATTTGCCACCGGGTCCTTATCAACCTTTATTTCGAATTTATAGCTGATTTTATTACATTGTATATTTCATATATTCGACCTATAATCGGAGAAGAACGGCATTAATTCGAAGCTGTAAGTAATGATGTATCAGAAGATCTCGGTTAAAGTCGGAATAGCCGAGTGTCATCGAGAATATCCGAAGTGCATTACGAGCGTCTACGAGTTAATACCGACTTTGCCCGAACAGGGTCGAATACTTAAGGCTTATTGCCCTTACTAATAAAAATATGTTTTGTTGTACTTGAGAATGCTTTTTTATTGTCTTAACCCTTTACTCGTGTAAGAAATAATACGACCATAAATATGAATTAGATTAACTGTCATAATAGTACTTTGAGGTAGGAAGTTTTGGCGATGACAGAAGCTGTAGAATCATATCTATATTATATCATAACCAAACAGAGCAGACCCAGATCAGACGGCTCCTACATAGCCGTCTGATCTGGGTCTCCTCTGTTTGTAAAGGCGTAGAAATTCGTATTTATTTTATGGAGTAACGGGTTAACTGGTATTCTAGCATGTTTCGTTCTTGACATACATGCGATGTTTTCACTGCCGGCATGCATGTTCATGACCTGAACGTTACACAAGTCTAAACAGTCTGCAAAACGACGTCACCGACTTGTTCGTATCATTCGAACGCTTAAAGAGGAAGTCCCTACAATGATCGCATATTTTCAATAATATCATAAAACTTGGTATTTGTTATGCTCTATCATTATTATGAAGGTTCCCAATTTGAACTTATATCGAAAAAAAAGCCCCTGTGATACAAATAAACCGATTTCGTCAATACTGATAAGTTTTGTTCTACAACACAATATTATCGGTCTTTTCCGTTAAATTCTTCCGCGTTTTGCCGATGATCAACCGATCCCTCCATTGTTTACGTAATAGCTTTCTCGGAAGTGGTCGGAGAATCGCGAATAGGGCGAACAGTTACGAAACCAAAACCCAACCCGAATAAAACGGAAACTTCGGGTAGTAAAACCGGGATCGGCGATATCAAACACATGGATGTTTTGTCATTATAAACGGTAATTGGATGGGGCTTTTTGTGATATACTACTTTTCAGCATATATATAAATTAGTTTTGTATATTTTATGTGTTTATGAAACGCGTCAAATGTAGGGACATCCCCTTTAATCCTTTACATCAATAATATTCAAGCAAGTCTATTTTTAGACCCAATCTCTTTGAACAAATCTACCGAAAAGGAGCATTTACTACAGAAAGGGAAAGTTTTAGCATTGCGTAGTTTTGAAACCATTGTGATAAATGAAGCATTTGCTCCTATGGATCAAGTGCTTTATTTATCACAATGGTTTCAGAGGCGTCAAAATGCGTCACTAGGAGGAAATTAGTTCATTTTTATTCAAAATAAAGGAAATGATTTTCCATGGTAACAGAAAACTAGATTCGTCACATATTAGCAACATGTTAGCCGACGGATGCCAGCAGTCTGGTATAGGTCTAATCTGTTTGCACATGTGTGCAAACCCTTTCCCCTGTTCAATTTCATGAATATTTATTAGCTTAGTTTATAGTGTAAACGTTTTAAAAATGTTTGTGCTTTGACAAAATTGTTGAATCAAGTCTATATCAAATTAAAAGCAAACAGAGCAGACCCTGATCAGACGGCTCCTACAGGAACCGTCTGATCTGGGTTTACTCTGCTTGCAAATGTTCGAAAATGCGTTTATGGAGGAATGAGTTAAAGTCGTATCTGTGCAAAGGTTGAAAATATCTAGTTCGGATGTTATGGAATTCATTACAAAAGGCTTCCACAACGATATGACGTTTTTCTGTTGACCTGGGCTAAACTGAACAGTACCGAACACTGGCTTAGATGGATAGAATGTTTATGTCGGGTAGAAAACAATTGTTATTTGATATTTAATTCTAACTAGGGGTAAATAAGATACTCCTGATCTTGTAAATAAGCTTATCTTATAATTCCAGCAATCATATCAACTTGTAAAGGTACAAACATAAATAATTTGACCTTCATTTGACCTCGTCCAAGGACAAACAACAGCTTAACCATTTGCTCTATAGAGTCGCCTTTTCATGCCACTGCACTATGTACAGAGTTGATCTATACCAGACGGCCGTTTTCAGGGCCCGTCTGACCAGGTCTGCTCTGTTCGTTTATGGAAAACATGTATATAGGTTTAGAACAGTTTCTAAAATGACCAAAAATTCCTCACCGGCCATTGTAAAACACCAGTTAACACTTTCCCTGATGAATATTCATGCCGTAAATAATGACGTCATGAATATTAATTAGATTATTTTTATAATGGCATATGAACACATGCCATTTTGGCTCAGGCAGAAGCTGTAGAATCAGATATATAATGCACCATAAACAAACAGAGCAGAGCCTGATCAGACGGCTCCAATAGGAGCCGTCTGATCTGGATCTACTCTGTTTGCAGATGCGTTAAAATGCGCTTACATAGGGGAAAGGGTTAAGGAACTCGTTCGCTGTCAAATTTTCTCGTCTATAAACATTGTCGTCTATTACAATTTTCTGTTTTTCCCTTCTATTGTATCCTACTTTTGTTAAAAAATGAAGTCACAGTAACAAATAGTTTGGATCCTGATAAGACGCCGAGTTACTTACTCGGCGTCTCATCTAGATCCAAACTGTTTGCATGGGGAATCACAGAAGCGACATTGGCAGCGAAACCATTAACCTCGAACTCCTGTTAACCCTTTGCTTGCCATAAATATGACGTCCGATTAATCTCAGATCTGTTGCCATTTTAACTTACTTCACATTCGTTGAAGATTTTGAGAAACCAACAAGCAAGTGTCAAACAGCTTAGATCCTAACGACACACAACATTTCTCGACATGTGATCTGGATCCAAGCTGTTTGCTAATGCGAGTCAGGTCGCGCTTAGCAGGCTAAAGGTTAATTGATAACTTATCCCTTTACTCCATAAACACGCCTTTCTACGTCTTTGCAGACAGAGTAGACCCAGATCAGACGGTTCCTGTAGGCGTCATCTGATCTGGGTCTGCTCTGTTTGCTTATGATATAATATAGATATGATTCTATGTGGCTTCTGTCATGACTAAAATTTCCTGTGTCCATTTGTTATTTTAAAATATAACATGATTAATATTCATGATGTCATTATTTCTTACTTGAATATTCATGGAGTATAGGGTTAACCCATTCCCGTATAGGCTATTTTTAGATCCAACCTCTTTGGAAAAAATCTACCGAAAAGGAGCATTTACTACTAAAAAGGAAAATTTTAGAATTGTGTAGTGTTGAAACCATTGTGATAAATAGAGCATTTGCTCCTATGGAGCAAATGCTCTATTTATCACAATGGTTTCACAAAATGACTGGGTTAAATTAATGGCGCTGAAAAACAGTTTGGATCCAGAATGAGGCACGTTTCATCAGGATCCAAACTGTTTGACAGCTGTTTGACACCCGGTACATAGTTGCTCTAAAGGTTGGAAAAACATGATCCAGATCAGAGTGCGAGAATACAACATTTTTACTTCAGATCAATACGTTTCCCTGTTCTATGGTTTTTTCCCCAAATTTCAGTACCTACTGAATATTCATGGACAAGATAGTTAAAATGAAATATGGAAGGCGGAACATTGTAGACATTTTAGAAATTAAAGAAAAATATCTATCCATTCCCATTAGCAAACATAGTAGACCCTGATTAGACGGCTCCTATAGGAGCCGTCTGATCTGGGTCTTCTTTGTTTGCAAATGCGTAAAAATGCGTTTATATGAAGGAAAGGGTTAAAGTATTTCCCATACCATAAATGCATATTTTCAATATAATAATAAAACTTGGTATTGTGTATGTTCAATAATTATTATAAAGATTGTCAACTTGAACTTATATAAAAAACAAGAGGGTCGTCACGGGTGACAAATGCCCCCAAAGTGTTTGACACCGAAATGCATTTTGGTGGAAAAACAATACAATGTAATGCAGGTGTAACATGAAATTTTGATGCTGTTAAAAATGACACAGGAGTCAGTTCTTAACATTAGAAACAGAACCTTTGACGATTATGATAGCTAAGAAAAGAGCCAAGCGTCAAAACTTAGTTAAAAAGGACCCTAAGTCATTCTCAACGTTAAAAAGGACCCTGGGTTGATTGTCAACGTTTAAGGTATAGGAGATATGCTCTGGACAAGCTTTTTGTATCTGGTAAGATATAGGAGATATGCTCCGGACTGTAAAATTGAGGTCAAAGGTCAAGGTCAAGGTCAGTGATCTGAAAATGGTACATGACTCTCCCCCATCCCAAGATGAACTCACAAACCAAATTTGGATTCCGTAGCTGGTAAGGTATAGGAGAAATGCTCCAGACAAGCTTTGTGTAAAATCTAGGTCAAAGGTCAAGGTCACAGTGACCTGAAAATGGTACGCGACACACCGCCATCCCAAGATAAACTCACACATTAAATTTGGAATCCGCAGCTGGTAAGGTATAAGAGATATTCTCTGGACAACCTTTTTTGTAAAATCGAGGTCGAAGGTCAAGGTCAAGGTCACAGTGACCTGAAAATGGTACGCGACACTCCGCCATCTGAAGATGATCTCACAAACCAAATTTGGAATCCGTATCTGGTAAGGTATAGGAGATATGCTCTGGACAAGCTTTTTGTAAAATCGGTCAAGGTCAAGGTCAAGGTTAAGGTCATAGTGACCTGGAAATGGTACATGACATTCCGCCATCCCAAGATGAACTCACACACCAAATTTGGAATCTGTAGCTGGTAAGGTAAAGGAGATATGCTCCGGACAAGCTTTTTGTAAAATCGGTCAAAGGTCATGGTCAAGGTCACAGTGATCTGAAAATGGTATGCGACACTCCTCCATCCAAAGATGAACTCACACACCAAATTTGGAATCCTTAGCTGGTAAGGAATAGGAGATATACTCCGGACAAGCTTTTTGTAGCTGGTAAGGTATAAGCGGTTTTTAAAATCGAGGTCAAAGGTCAAGGTCAAGGTCACAGTGACCTGGAAATGGTACGCGACACTCCGCCATCCCAAGATGAACTCACACACCAAATTTGGAATCTGTAGCTGGTAAGGTAAAGGAGATATGCTCCGGACAAGCTTTTTGTAAAATCGGTCAAAGGTCATGGTCAAGGTCACAGTGATCTGAAAATGGTACGCGACACTCCTCCATCCCAAGATGAACTAACACACCAAATTTGGAATCCTTAGCTGGTAAGGTATAGGAAATATACTCCGGACAAGCTTTTTGTAGCTGGTAAGGCATAAGCTTTTTTTAAAATCGAGGTCAAAGGTCAAGGTCAAGGTCACAGTGACCTGGAAATGGTACGCGACACTCCGCCATCCTAAGATGAACTCACACACCAAATTTGGAATCTGTAGCTGGTAAGGTAAAGGAGATATGCTCCGGACAAGCTTTTTGTAAAATCAAGGTCAAAGGTCAAGGTCAAGGTCACAGTGACATGAAAATGGTACGCGACACTCCCCCATCCCAAGATGAACTCACACACCAAATTTGGTATCCGTAGCTGATGTGACAAAGGAAATATACTCCGGACAAAAGGTACACACACCCACCCACCCACCCACACACCCACCCACCCACACACCCACCCACCCACACACCCACACACACACACACCCACACACGCACGGTGCGATCACTATATGCCGCCAAAGCCTAGCTTTGGGGGCATAATAAATACATTTAGTGATGTTTAAAGCACGCGGTTGCTTAACCCATTCCCTCATATTGACGACTTTTGACGACTCTGTAGAAGTGACTTTGTGAAACCATTGTGATAAACAGAGCATTTGCTCCTATAGGAGTAAATGCTCTATTTATCACAATGGTTTCAAACTACAAAATTCTAAAATATTCCTTTTAATTTGTTAATGCTCCTTCTCGGTAGATTTATTCAAATAGGTTGTGTCTAAAATAGCCTATGAGGTAATGGGTTAATACAGACCGTAAGTAATGCAAAAAGAAAACCCATGTATGGGGCTTTTTCCATCGTTTTTGTCCTACATTGAGCTACCACCTGTCTTAAATAAAACCCAAAATTATACGTGGTCGTTATAGAGAGATTCTGATGTTATACTTACATGTATATGCACGCACTACAATATTATATCGAAGAAATTCCGTTTGTTCGTATCCTTTACCAATTTCTATAACTCCACGCAAAACGTTATTTCACACTAAAAAAATCCGTTACTCAAGCCCTGCCGCCGCTCTCTTGATTGTGCATTCCGAGTTCATAAAAATGCTTAAATACTCCACTTAAATCTTAAGGAAATCTACTCATCGAATACACACGGTGCCTTCTGCAGCCTACTGACGATGATAAATCTTATATATAACCCAGTCAGACACCTTAAACTTCAGATCACCGACCACACCGACGTCTGCAAAATTTGTCGTCTGATTCAATTCTCATAAACAGACATGGTTTCCATTTCTTTCCAAAACACGCGATCAGAGTGTCAAACAGTTTGGATCCTGATGAGACGCCGAGTTACTCGGCGTGTCATCTGGATCCAAACTGTTTGCAACAGTAGCTGCATGCTCTAAGGTTAAACTTCATTGAAACGTAAACTGTCTGTTCTATACACACTGACAAGTTATCCAAACTGTTTACAGTCGGCCTAAATAAAGTTTAGTTTACAATTTATTCACGATCAGGTATTTTCTGACCTGTTGCCATAGGGGACGGGATGTCTTGATGCCTTTTCCTGTTGGTATATCGATATGAAATCGTTTTGAACCGATGGTCATTCTGATTAAGTTAACGCGTATTTGGGTGATTTATGATTTATAGCGTAAAAATATCATAATCTGTCACTATCAGTATAGGAAATATATGACGTCACGGGGGTAGTAACATGGAGTTTGGCATGTAACCCCCGATGCTTATCTTATCTGTATGCTCTATTTCCATCATACACACGGTTTTTTTTCACTGAGTAGAGAAGCCATCTGATCAGGGTCTGCTCTGTTTGCTTATAACATGATATAGATATGATTCTACAGTTTTTGTCAAAGCAAACATTCAATTCCCTTGAAGAAAAAATACATAATAAAATTTCAGCTACTAAATATTCATGATATAATGATTTCTTACATGCATATGGAACAGATAAAGGGTTCAGATTAACCCTTCTCTTGCTGAATTTTAAAATACATTTCTCCTTCTTTACCCATGTCCTGTTGTATAATTACATATATCTTCACTGCATGTGTACAAGTATTTCGCTATGCAATCACTGCTGTGGAGTGCACTGGTTGCACAATCAACTTGTAAATAGTGCAGACCCTGATGAGACAGCTCCTGCAGGAGCTGTCTCATCTGGGTCTGCACTATTTACAGGTACGTATATTGACGTGAATAGCAAGCGAGGGGTTAAACCCAGTAATAATGCTAGAAAATTGAATTCAAGAAAAAAAAATCTACTTTTAACCCTTTACTCCATGAATTTTCTCATGGTAGAAATTTTGACATCGTGAATGTTAGACTTTTTTTTAAAATGGCATATTAACATGAAACTTGTGCCAAAGCAGAAACTGTACTCTATAAGCAAACAGAGCAGACCCTGATCAGACTGTTCCTATGGGAAGCTCCTGATCTGGGTCAACTCTGTTTACAAAGGCATAGTCAGGCGTATTTATGAAGTAAAGGCTTATCTCTTTCCTCCATATATACGCCTTTCTACGCCACTGTAAAAGTCACTTTTTGAAACCATTGTGATAAATATAGCATATGCTCATCAGGAGCAAATGCTCTATTTATCACAATAGTTTCAGAACAACAAAATTCTATTTTTTTCCTTTTCTCTAGTTAATGTTCCTTTTCGGTAGATTTATTCAAAGAGGCTGGGTCTAAAATAGCATAGGGGGAAATGTGTTACATCAACTAACCATACCAGGTATTTGCATTCTGGAAAAAAGTTTAAAATGTGATTATGACTGCTGAATCAAAAAAGAAAGAAAATTAAAAATAATGATTCTTTTGCTAGCGATAACACGTGGCAGCGAAGCATTTTAACTCCTTATACGATGAATATTTATGAAATAATTATTGACGTCATAATTATTCATTACATGTAACTGGCGTTTTAAGCCAATGGACAAAGGAATATTTGGTCAGTTCAGAAACAGTAGAATCAGATTTGTACAGTAGACCCCATCTAAACCGGAATTCTTGAAGAGAAGAATTTAGATACTTTTAGGCAGGTGGCTGCTTAATGCAAGGTGAAAGTCATGCAGAAAGCTCATCTAGGAGCTTTCTGCATGACTTTCCCCCCTGCATTTAGCAGCTACCTGTCTCAAAGACCGAAGTTAACACTAAATTTAACGCCCTGTTTACAGGGGTTTGACTTTATTATTCCATAAGCAGCTATAAGATCTGAGTCCATTCTGTTTTCAAGGGCGTTAAAAGGAATTTCTTTCAAATTAAGGGTTACTGTCCCAAGTTTTATGTGTACAGTATACCGGGAATACAGTAAAGAAAAACACTAGATACTTTCAGGCAGGTGGCTGCTTAATGCAGGGTGAAAGTAATGCAGAAAGCTCCTAGAGGAGCTTTCTGCATCACTTTCGCCTTGCATTAAGCTACTAAATTTAACGCCAGGTTTAGAGGGGGTTTACTGTATGATTCTGTAAGGAGCTATCTGATCTGGTTCTATTCTGTTTTCATATACAATGTACTTCAAAAGAAATATCTCTCAGACAAAATGGTCACTGTCCCCAAATTTAATGTGTAGTGTATTTCACTTCACTTAGATTTATTATTATTTTATCAACATGTTTATTCTACCGGCTGAAGATCTCTGTTTGTATATCATATCTTTGAATAATCAGATTCTGATTCAGCCTTTAGCGTGCTGAGCGAATTTTCGTCCAACTTTGATGACAAAATTACAAGGTACACAGTAAAGACTTTTCTAAACTGGGCGATCAAACTAGCGTCAATGCCAGATTGTTAAGACAACTAAATGCTAGCCTTTAATCCTTTACCAGTTTAATATTCATGTAAGAAATAATGACAAATCATAAATATTAAGTATTTTTATGATGTAAACTTTTTAAGTGAGTGTTTTACTTTGACAAAAACTGTAGAATAAGATCTATATTAAGTTTTAAGCAAACAGAACAGACCTTGTCAAACGGCTTATACATGTACCAGAGTCGTCTGATCTGGGTCTACGCTGTTTGCAAATGCGAGAAAAACGGTTATTCATTTACCTGTTCAATATTCATGTAAGAAATAATGACATCATGAATATTAAATATTTATAGCTGAAGTTTTATGATATAAACTTTTGAAGGAAGTGCTTTGCTTTAAAAAGAATAACTATAGAATCGGACCTATATCATTTTTAAAAATGCCTAAAAATTAAATAAATCATTTTGTTTATATACTGGAAAGAAGAATAAGAAAACCAATCAAATACACGTCGACAAAACTTTTATGGGTTTTTTATATCGAAGAGCCGGTCTTATTTGGCAACGTATTAGTACTTATTCGGGTTGTGTTTTATTTTCATTAACTGTTTGGCATAGGACGATATTATTTTGTTATAGAACAAAATTGATAAGTATCGATGAAAATGGCTGATTTTGTATCACAGGGGCATTTTTCGATATACATTGTTCAAATTAACAATCTTCATCATAATGATAATATATAATGATAATAATAACCAAGATGTTTTTGAAAATATGCGTTTATTGTAGGGAGATTCACTGAAGTCACTGGAAAGCGACGTGTCTTAAAAGCCACAGAATTGGCAAATCTGTGATTATCTTTGCAAACAGGTTGGATCCAGATCAGATTCCGAGTAACTTAGCGTCTCATCAGGCTCCAAATTCGTCGACATAATACCACTGAAATGAAAGGAAAGTGTGTCCTTAAACTGAAAGCACATGCCATTGCTTGCAGACAAAATTATACGGCGCCAAAGCAGTTGCTACTTATTTCAATGTTTATTTTGTATTCCATCTTCTGACGTTGGATGGGTAAAGATTATGTCGTTATAAAACAGTCACGTGATTTGTGTTTACAAACAGTTAAGATGTCTTTCCGGGATCCAAACTGTTTGAACCCGTCTGAATAGTTTTTCAAAACGCTTGAACAAATCATAAATAAGTTAATTTGCAACAGATAAGAGTTTAACCCTATACCTCATAGGCTAATTTTAGACCCATTCTCTTTGATTAAATCTACCGAAACGGAGATTTAACTAGAGAAAAGGAAACTTTTAGAATTTTGCAGTTTGAAACCATTGTGATGAATAGAGCATTGCCCCTATAGGAGCAAATGCTCTATTTATCACAATGGTTTCACAAAGTGATTTTTACAGAGTCGTCAAAAGTTGTCAATATGAGGGAATGGGTTAACCCTTTACATCATAAATACGCCTTTCTATACCTCTGCAAACAGAGCAGACTCAGATCAGACGGCTCCTGTAGGAGCCATCTGATCAGGATCTGATCAGGATCTGCTCTGTTTGTTCATAACATGATATAGAGTTGATTCTTAAGTTTTTGTCAACGCAAATAATCATGTGCCCATGTGCCATTATAAAAATTGAATCTAATTAATATTCATGATGTAATCATTTCTTACATGAATATTCATGCAGTTAATGATTATAGAGTAAGATCATTGTTAGCCTTTACTGTGCGAAACACAAGTCACTAATGTCCTTTGCAAACAGTGTAGACCCAGATGAGAGGGCTCCTAGGGGAGCCCTCTCATCAGGGTCTGCACTGTTTGTCACGTTACATTCAATCTTTAGAAAAAAACCTAAATATTCATCATAAGCTTGACCTGTTTGAATTTTGGAAAATTCCATTTGAAAATCCAGCGTTATAAGGGTTAAGAATGAAATCAACGTAACTGCATAAGTCCAATCACTATAGCCAATCGTGTAAGATCCATTTCCAATATCCGGTGTTAATAGCCCATTTCCGGTCCGACATTTGTTTTCAAATTTCAATATATACTGATAAACTATTTATAATGAGATATGGAAGGATGGATCTAGTTTAGAATCTGAAGAAGCAGATGTATTAAATTCCACCAGCAAACAGAGTAGACCCAGATCAGACGGCTCCTATAGGAGCCGTCTGATCTGGGTCTACTCTGTTTGCAAATGCATGAAAATGTGTATGTATGAAGGAAAGGGTTATATATTGAGTTCAATTTACCATGTACAAAGCACTTAACCCTTTACCTGATGAATATTCATATAAAATTAATTACATCATGAATATTCAAATGAAAAATAATTATATCATCGCAATATTTATAGTGGTAGGTTCACACTCTGGATAGCTTCGTCGAGGAAGCAAATGTGGAATTGAATTTATATTGTCCCTACAGGATTGCATAAAAATATGTCTGAATGCATCCAAAAGGCAAAGGAAACAAAACCGGAATCAGACAATTAGCCAGTCTCTCGGTAATATACAATATCAGTCTCTCAGTTATATACAATATCAGTCAGTCAGTTATATACAATACCAGTCAGTCAATTATATACAATACCAGTCAGTCACTTATATACAATACCAGTCAGTCATATTCAAATACCAGTCAGTTACATACACTCCGTTGCATTGCGATATGTTACATTACATTGTAAATTCTGAATTTTGTCAGAATCTAACCACAAAAAAAACACATATTCGACATATGCGATGTGCATTTCAACCCTTTCCGCTATATCACGCCTTTGCAAACATAATTAACAGAGGTCCATGGAGCTAAGATGCGTAAATCAAAGCATTTTCAAGAATAACTTCTTTATTTCTCCATCAAACCCTATACTGTGACCACTCTTTAGAATCGTCTCGAAAAGACGAGTCTAAAGAGTGGTCACAGTATAGGGTTTAGTGAAGAAATGGCGATTTTAGTATCTGAGTGTGCAACTTGATCTGTAGCTCTGTGAGCAGATCAAAATCAGTGTATGTTCTGAATAACATAGATCTGATTCTACAGTGTCTGTCACGGTAAAACATTCCTTGTTACATGTAATAATGTACATTCCTTGTTACATGTAATAATGTTGCTAAAATAGATTAATTAGTACTGAACGCACATATCTAGTGTGAAAAGAGCGCTATATAAATGTGGTATAATAATTCATATACAGTGAAATCTCGATAACTCGAACTCGGATAACTCGAACTTCGGGATAACTCGAACAAAATGTTCAGTCCTTCCAAAACTTAAAATACGGAATTGCTTTAAAATGTTTCGCTACATATATCTAGAAACACATGTGACAGCTTAATACAGGTCTAAAGTAATGCTGAAAGCTCCTGTAGGAGCAAATTACTTTGGACCTGTATTAAGCCCCGTGGCCTTGATAAATCGTTCAGATAAGAAATCGGGTTACTCGAACTCCTGTTATTTCGAACTAATTTGTACGGTCCCTTGAAGTTCGAGTTATCGAAGTTTTACTGTACAGTTATGAATTCTTACATGCATATTCATGAGGTAAATGTTTAATTACAAGGAGGAAACAAATTCCAGCTAAAATGTAAAAATATACAGAACATGAAAACGTGCTCACGTAAAACATGCGTCATACATAAAAGCCATTTATCTGCGCTTTGAAGCAATAATTGTCGCCTATATGAAATCTGTCAGTACGGGTTTTTTTGTGTTTTATAGATTCCCAGGGTCACTGTTTTTAACCTCTTTACCGCCAATGTTGCAAAAATGCACCTCGACAAATAGTGCAGTCCCAGATAGGCGGCGCCTGATCAGGGACTTCACTTTTTGTCTCAAACTCTATTTCTATATCTATGCATTATTCCTTTGAAATTTGTATTTATTCAGCTTATTTCCTTATTTTACGGTCCCGAATGATTTAACAAAATTGGATTGCAGACGACAATTAGAAATTTGGCACCGAAAGGGTTAAAAGACTGTGGATTGAAATGTTGCATATCATCTGCATCCGGGTACATGTACAGTAGAACATGTCTTAAACGGTCATTCATTTATTAAATATAGGAGTCTTAAGAAGCAGGTGATTGTTTAATGCAGGGCAAAAGTAATACAGAAAGCCAGGAACTTTCTGTATTACTTTTGAACTGCATTAAGCTATTACCTGCCTCACAGGCCCATACTTAGACATCATTTTGGTAAAGAAGAAGCTGGGTACTTTTAGGCAGGTGGCTGCTTAACCCATTCCCTCATATTGAGGACTTTTGACGACTCTGTAAAAGTCACGTTGTGAAACCATTGTGATAAAGAGAGCATTTGCTCCTATAGGAGCAAATGCTCTCTTTATCACAATGGTTTCAAATTACAAAATTCTAAATTTTTCATTTTCTCTAGTTAATGATCCTTTTCGGTAGATTTATTCAAATAGGTTGTATCTAAAAATAGCCTATGAGGTAATGAGTTAATACAGGATTAACGTCATACAGAAAACTCCCAAAGACTGCCAGCTGTCTTACAAAACTGGCATTAACACTAATGTTAACGTTCGGTTTAGAGAGATTTACCGTATATCCATGAATGATGTCATGATTTCTCACATAATTATTCAAGAGGGAAATGGTAAAACCTTACCCCCGCGGTAATAAAAGCAACATTCGACCCAAATTTTGATTTGATGCAGTTTTATTTTACTGTTTTCGATTCGATTAAACGTTTGAGTAGCTATTGGCCGGGTGTCAAACAGCTTGAATCCAGATGAGATGCCGAGTTACTCGGCGTTTCATCGGCATCAAAAGTGTTTGTAAATGCATGGGGATGATATCCCGGTTTCACAAGCTTAAGTAATGGCTTAACTGAACCTGTTATTTCAAATTCATGTGATGTCTAGATATCATTATATTTAATGTGTTTCACTTCAAATATCAGCCAATGTTATATCAGCAATATTAATATTTTGATGGGGATTTTGTTTAATAATGCTCATTCTAAATCGGTAATAATGATACACTGATTTGAACCGCTCAATCGTATTAAGTATTTGCTCAGGTACATTTCTTTCTTGTTTTATAAAACACTCCCTTTTTTGCGAAAAAGACATCTATAGGTGGATATGGATCCATGCACTTCTATATTAAAGATTGTTAAAAATTTACGAGCTTATACATGCAAATTAAGCTGAACGTTTTACTGAGTTTAAGCTTTAGCTTGTTCGTGAAAATCTCAAACTATCAGTCATGATCAAGTTTTGTAAAAATAGCATTTTAAAACATTCCATGTTTGTCTAATTGAAATAGAAGGGACTGTTACAAGACCCGCATCCATTAGAGTGAACTGATAATTGTAATCTATAAAAGCATCGTCCACGCAAATATCGGCACAGCAGGCATTCTAAAACAATCCAGCGTGGTTGTATCACACAGTTTGGATCCTGATGAGACGCCGAGTTGTTACTCGGCGTCTCATCAGGATCCAAACTGTTTGCAAATGGTTATTTTATAACTATTTAATGACGAACTGAGGGCCAACAGTGACGTATACAAGACAAAAAACCCAGGTACAGGACTTATTTCGTGTCAATGTTTGCCCCAACATTATTGACGTCATGTTTTCTAAATATAGAATGCCTTTGACAAGATGTTCCTGTCAGAAAATATGTTAACCTTTAACCCGCTGTTAAAAAAATGGACGCTCAAATTTGAATCTGCATTCGTAACTACTCGTCTTTTTCCGTCAGGGTCCGGAATATAGACTATTTCGTAGAAAATAGCCGAGGTGTTCCGAATGTTCTGATTCTATTAAGGTTTTGAGAAACTATTGACCAAGTGTACTGACACAAGCTTTTGAGAAAATATTGGTTATGTGTCAAACAACTTGGATCCTGATGAGACGCCGAGTTACTCGGCGTCTCATCTGGATCCAAGCTGTTTGCAAATAACGAATCAGGTCTCGGTTAGCAGGATAAGGGTAAACCCTACTAACGAATTAGTGATAGTTTTTTAGAACAGTTTGGATCCAGATGAGATGCCGAGTAACTCGGCATCTCATCAGGATATAAACTGTTTGAAACTCAGAAAATAGTTGATGAAAGATTGAAGCAGACGGCAATATTTTGCAGAAGATGATATTACTCGAGTGCAAAAGGTTAAGCCATTATTTTAGTAATGTCATAATGTTTACACATACATGATGAACATGATGTTGAACGTCACATTTCAGTGTTTTATAGCTGATTTTATTGCATATTTGTGTGTTGTATATGGCTGTATTAAAGTCTTGCAGTTGAAACATTTTGACAGACGTAAATAAACCACACCCCCATTACTCTTTATTTGATGAGAGTATGAGTTTTAATTAGATGCGTTTTTTTGCACGCGAACACGGAAAAAGTGAGTCTTGTCAGAAACTGTGACGAATGTGATCTACAGTTGAACTTCAATCTTTCGAACTTGGATAACTCGAATTTCGATATAAGTCGAAGTTAAAATTCGGTCCTTCTAAAATATACAATACAGATATTTTCTTAAATATATCACGACGCATGTCTAGAAACGCATGTCATCTTAATGCAAGTCGAAAGCTCCTTCCATTCTGCATTAAGCAGCCAAATGCCTAAAAGTATCTAAATTCTCTCATATAGAATTCCGGTTTTGAAGGATTTTACTGAACAAGAGAATTTTCGCAAGTTGCTGAAACTGTAGAATTATACAAACCCTATACAGTAAAATCTCTCTATAACGACCACTAAATTACATCAAGTATTTTGTGTTAAAGGCAGGTGGATGCTTCAAGCAAGGTGAAAGTAAAACAGAACGCTCCTATAGGAGCGTTCTGTTTTACTTTCAACTTGCTTTAAGCAGCCACCTGCCCTAAATACCAACTAATTAACATAATTTAGTGGCTGTTATAGAGAGGTTTTACTGTAGTAGTCCTCTCCCAGCCAGCACACCTATATCGGGCCGATGTCGGCCTATAAGCGTAATGACGGCAACAATTCTCGACATCGGCATGACGACGGGCCGATATCATTCCGACGCTATAATATGAGCAAAATATGTTAAACTTAAAACTACCATGTACCCATATCAAACCGACGAAGTACCGATAAAAAGTTTGACACTTGTATTAAAAAATATGCCCCATAACATACGACGTCGGCCCGATGTTGTGCCGACCTAGTTTCTCTTTAGAAGACGTAGGTCGGGCCGATGCTGGGCCGATGTCACGTTAAGACGATCAGGAACGGACCCAACGTATCAAAGAAAATATTTTTATAAATTTACTGAACAGTATTAATTTCCATGAGAAAAATAAGTAATTATTTTTTATTTTGCTAGCCATTATCAGAATATTTTTTAAAGATTGGCAAAAAATTAAATAATATTCGCTGCGGTCTTTTGGGGTTCGTCTGCAAAAGAAGTTGGATTGAACAACTAAACACAGGGTATGTAGAAACTTTTCCTGTTTTTGTATGATAATAGATATATTTAAGATATGATCAGATGCTATTATTTTTAGAAAAGGTACATAGATCCTAATTTTAAAATATCTCATTCAAAAGACATGGCTAAAGACCATAATATGCTTTCTTGAATATACTTTGTAACCGGTTAGTGATATTTAACTTGACGTTGCCTTCTGTGTTCATGGATGAAATTTCTCTGGATTAATTTTTTAAAATCAAGATTATGAATATCAAAAATGACTAGATCTAGATATTTTATTAGTTTTTGCTTCATAAGTTTAGAAAAAAGGTTTTCAGGACTTGGAAAATACTGTGTCTATGCAGACTATGTCTATGTCGTATAGCATATACTCCCGGACCAAAACCAAATCGGACAGGGTCAAATCAGACCCCTATATATTGAAAAGAATGTCCCATATGATTTGTTATTGATATGACCTAGTGGCAACTGACAAAAAATAGATCTACCTAAATTCGGACAAATAAGAATAGTGCCATGCATTGATTAATCCTTTCCCTTTTCTACCTATATTCCAATTTCCAATACCTACTGTATATTCATTAACATAATAGTTCAAATTTATATGAAATATGGAATGTGGGACATTGTAGCCCTTTAATTAGAAAGTAAAGAAACAGATCTAGCAAATTCCATTTGCAAACATAGCAGACCCTGATTGGGCGGCTCCTATAGGAACCCTCTGATCTGGGACTACCCTGTTTGCAAAAGCGTGAAAACACGTTTAAATTTATGAACTTGGAAAGGGTGTTACAAAATATGTTAATTAAAAATTTATCTTCTTTTACAGTAATCACTAATGGATTATATCTGTAAGTGTTTAGGCGGGGCCCATGTAATTTGGGTATTTGGGGTCTGTACGTGGCACAAATCTTGTAATGCGAACTAGATCTACTTCTATATTTCTTTATACCAATTGACATCAAACTTTGCATTTGCATTTTATAATCAAGTATATGCAGACTTGTTCCATTAATCTCAATATATTGTTGTTTTCTTTCAGGCTAATACATTTCCCATCTTCAGATGATGAAGATACATCAACTACAATCTCTCGAAGTTACCTACACCACCCAAACCAGTTTTTACTTCAACCCAAGTGTTACCAGTGAGTAACACCGGGCAGCCGTCAATGAGCACACCAACACCAGATCCACTCTCACCAAGACATACCAGTACTCAGCCTTCGACACCCACGGAATTTATCCATGGTAAATATATGACAAATCCAAATGTAATGTAATTAAGAGACTTTAGAAGAGAGTTCGGTACCGGTGAGGGTGGTGGGGGGGGGGGGGGAGGAGTGGGAGTTATTTAAAAAGTTGTGCATTATCAGGACGTCATTATAATTGCAACCTTACCAAAATCCAGTTTAGAATACCAATTTGATAATCCCATCGAGTAGAAAAGTGTACATACTCTAGATCTAGGGCAACCATCGTCCTGCTGGGAATGGAATACTAAATTTAAGTAAAGGAATTCATTTATTTTTAAATGCCTTATTTGTCTTTATGTTTTTAATTAATTTCCAAGAAAAACAACTTATATACACAAAACAATTTTAATGTGGTCCTTTGAAGAAAATTAGATTTAACAAACGACATTCATACAGAAATAAGCGTCAAATTTCAACCAATTGGGTGCCATCATTGTTTGTGACACATATACTATTAATACCCCCTGAATCGAGGTTCTGGGCAAGATAGGCTTTGCCCTTAGTTTTGCCCTTAACCCTTTCGCTGCCAATGCCGGATCTGTGATTACCTATACAAACAGTTTGGATCCAGATGAGACGCCGAGTAAGTCTCATTAGGATCCAAACAGTTTGTTATTGTTACTATATTTTTGAAACAAAAATGAAGAAAATCAAAAGAATGAAACTTTGTAGCAGACGACAAAGTTAGCAGACGACAGAGTTTGGCAGCGAAAGGGTTAATGTATGTTTGTCTGTCCATCTTTTGCTATCTGTCTGTGGCTGTGCTGCTATCCAGGGGCATTTATGAATCACAAACATATTAGCTTGAGGT
This sequence comes from Azorinus chamasolen, assembly GCA_963576725.1. Classification (NCBI taxonomy): domain Eukaryota; kingdom Metazoa; phylum Mollusca; class Bivalvia; order Cardiida; family Solecurtidae; genus Azorinus; species Azorinus chamasolen. The sequence goes on from OY755252.1 coordinate 58,828,845, forward strand.
AAACAGAAGGCGGTATGAAGCTGCTATATGTATTTTTAACCCTTTACTCCATAAATATTCATGATAGAAATGATGACGGTATTAGTATTAATTAGGCTAATTATTAAAATGGCATACAAACACATGAAATTTTCACCAAAGTACAAACTGTAGAATCAGATCTACGTATATTAATATATCATATGCAAACAGAGTAGAGCCTGATCAGACGGGCCGGTTCCTATAGGAGCCGTCTGATCTTGGTCTGCTCTGTTTGGAAAGGCTTAGAAAGGAATATGGAGTATATGGTTAAATAACTGCATACTTATGGAAAAATATTGGTTCAAGTACATTGAGATAATGTACATGTATTTTGTTTTGATTTTTAGCCAGGGACATAAGGCTGATCACAGTTCTTGAGAAAATCAGGGGGACACAGGTGAAACAACCGGGCAAGCTTGAAACAATTTACAAGGAGTTGCAGGGAATGTCAAACAGCCTGCATGTATGACCAGAAATGTCAAGGGAAGTTTGCCTGAGGAAGTATCCAGTTTGCTTCCACTGAACAGCCACGAGGATCTCAAAACCCTAGAAAACCTTTTGGCTGATAAGCAGATGTTTTCTTCTCTGGTAAGTATAATTAATTATATCAATACCCCAACAATCTTTGTAAGATTTCCAAAGCAAATACAGTATTCTGAGTAGGGCAGAAAGGGTCAGGTAGAAACTAGCAAGTATCTGTGTACAAAATTACTACCCAATATGCAAACAATGCACTGAAAAGTAAAAAAAATTTGTAAAAAAGGTGAAACAAAAACTCGTCAAGTCAAACCTTGTTCCCTCTTAAATATGACTATTCATTTCCCCGAGATAAATCTCGGGATGAATATTTCAACCTGTCGCTATATATACAGTGAAACCCCGCTAATGCGACCACTTAATAAACAGCCACTGATGTCGTCTAAAGCAGGTAGTTGCTTAATGCAGGACGAAAGTTATGAGCTTTCTGCATAACTTTCGTCCTGCATTAAGCTACCACCTGCCTCTGCCACCCAGAATTATGCCCCTTTTTGGTGGTCGCATTAGCGGGGTTTTACTGTATAGATTATAACGGGCAATATTCAACGGTGACAAAGATCTAGATATAAGTTGTTTGATTTTACTCGTGTTTTGGATTTTGAAGGATTAATGAAACTGAAAAGATGTAGATTTTTCTCATACTTAACCTTGTCTTAACCCTTTCCTCCGTAGCTTATTTTCATTATTGAATACAGATGGTTGCTTGAAGCAGACCGAAAGTAAAGCAGAATGCTCCTTTAGTATTCTGCTTTACTTTTAAGTCTGCTTTAAATTTCTATCTGCTAGTATATAGGAAATATTTCTTGTGTTGCATATTCATGACTATAAAGAGAACTTTTTCTTTACTGGGGGAATAACTTAAATGTGTTAAAATGAGTATCCATGGAGTAAAGTGTTAAGGCTCGAAATACTATTTAAGATATCTTTATCTCACACATGTTTAACATCATTCAATTATGATCTGACACTAGTTGTCACGAGATCAACATTTCTCAAATTCGTTTAGAAAAAGGGTTATTTAACCCGCCAAATAATTTTTTTTCTAAATTTTAAGAACTGTTTATTTCAGAAAACAACTTGTGACAAAACCTGTATTTATGGTACATCTATATCTTAATATACTATAATCGGTGTAAGGCCGGTGCCCAGGTATCAGCAGGTAATTGCCAAAGAGCTACCTGGGTACAAAATTTATACCCTTTTCTATCCTTATTCTACAGATAATGTTCTGTTGAAAAGGTGTTGTAAAATATTTACTGTTTAACCCTTTCCTCCATAGCCAAAAGTACAAATCTCCTCATTATTCAACTTGTTTAAGGTAGGTTTCTGCTAGAGCAAGATAAAAGTAAAGCAGAAAGCTCCTTAAAAAGGACCTTTCTGTTTTACTGTCATCTTGCTTTAAGCTACCACTTGTAATCAAAACCTTCAATGAATGTTCATAGTGATGGCTGATTTGAATTTTTTGTCTATTTTCAGAGGCAAATAGGAGATGCAGAGGGGAGGTAACGAATGTTGAATTGGAGGTGACTGTATGTGAACGGCTACGTACTGCAAGCGACAGAGTTGGCGGTAGGAAGAGGAGAGCGGCAGCAAGCTGTCAGAGTGAAAACAGTGAATTGATTCTATAATAGGACTGGAATAGACACTTTGTAGAAAATTTAGGGACATTAGGGTATTTGTTTTCAGATAAATTTATTCTGTATTTGAGCATTTGAATGTATAACATATTTATACTTACTCGGGATATTTTGACTATCGCACGGTCTTGTCTTGCCTTGTGACACATGGCCAGTCAGTGCTAATCACATGACGTAGGTCGGTCACAGTACTTGAGGAGTTATGTACATTTAACTCTATATCCTTGAGTCATGTGACCTACCTAGGTTATGTGATTCACACTGATTGACCATCCGTCACACTTGTCCTATGCAAACAATGTAGACCCTTATCAGTGGTCTCCTTAAGAATCCCTCTGATCAGGGTCTGCACTGTTTGTGGTTTAAAATTATTTAAACTATACTCTACAGTCAAGCCTGTCTTAAGCGACCATGCTACGAGGAAGCCTAGCGATCATTAAAGACAGGTGACTGCTTAATGCAGGTCGAAAGCATTATTTTCGATCTGCATTCAGAAGTGACCTGTCTTAGAAACTTCAAGATGACTTCTGTTTCTTTTTGATGGTTGTTTAAAACAGGGTTGACTGTATAAAACAACCCTAAATAGTAAAAAAAAATATTGGAAATTGGAATTGTTTATTTGAAGTTTCAGGGGTACATGAATTAATAAATGGATGAGACTTGCTTTGGATTTACTAGTTTTTTTATTTCATGTTTAAAAATATGGAACACACATTTGATGAAATTTTATTGTAGGAGTGTCTATTTGACATGATTGCAGATCTGTACTTCAAGATAGCACATGTACAACCTTGGCCAGAATTCAAAATGAGGTTTCAACATTATTTTGACATCCAGCCAGTGTCATACCGATGTCTTGTGTCTTCTTAACCCTTTACTCCATAACATGTTTTCAGTATTGAAGACAGATGGTTGCTCAAAGCAGGATGTAAGTAAGGCATACTAGCTACTCCTTTAGGAGCATTCTACCTTACTTTCAGCCTGTTTTAAGCTGCATCATCTGCTAGAATATGGAAACATTTCTTGTTGTGCATATTCATGACTGTATATTTTCTTGAGTGGAGGAATAGATTAAATGTCTTAAAATGCGCATCAATGGAGTAAAGGTTAAAGAACCCGTTGGCCCAAAATCATGTGTTTCCGATCGGCTGTAGATATCTGATTGCAAACATTGGTCCGATGTCGACCCGCTTCTCGTTTGCAACGCGTTTTGACGTTGGCCCGATGTAAGGTTTGATGTCGGCCCGATATCGATTGAATGTCATTTTGTCATCGGCTGTAGATCATTTTTATGTCGGGCCGACGTCAGAACTTACATCGGGCCGACGAAAAAATGCGTTGCAAAAGAGAAGCGGGTCGACATCGGGCCGCCTTAAAATCCGACGTTGGACCGATATTGGAAACAATATCGGCCCAATGTCGGCCCGATTGCAGCGTGCTGCCTGGGCTGTTCAGGACCTGCTCTATTTTCCTACGAAATAATATAGATATGATTATATAGGTAAAAATAACCCTTTACTAAGTGAATAATCACGTGAGAAATAACTACATCATGGAAATTAATTAGATAATTCTTAAAAGAGCGTAAAAAGTTTTGAGTACATGAAGAAGCTGTAGAACCATATCTATATTATATAATAAGCAAACAGAGCAGACCCTGATCAGACGGCTCCTGTAACAGTCGTCCGATCTGAGTCATCTCTGTTTGCAAAGGCACAGAAAGGTGTATTAATAGAGCAAAGGGTTGATAATGCTGTTTGTAAAAGTCCATGTCATTAATATTTATAACGCTGATATTTCTTTCAAAATAGTCTGAAGGAAAGTGTTAACCCTTCGCTTGCTATTCAATATACCTACCTGTAAATAGTGAAGACCCAGATGAGACAGCTCCTGCAGGAGCTGTCTCATCAGGGTCTGCACTATTTACAAGTTGATTGTGCAACTAGTGCACTCCACAGCAGTGATTGCACAGCGAAATACTTGTACACAGTGACGATATATGTAATCATACAACAGGGCATGGGTAAAGAAGGAGAAATGTATTTCAAAAATCAGCAAGAGAAGGGTTAAGTTCCGTCGTGGAGTGGTTTCACTGTGATCAGTTAATCACTGTAGCCCGTATGCACAAATGTCATTGTTAAAACTAATTCGAAACAGTGGCCGCCGTTTTGAATAGAGAGATGCATTGTTAAAAACATCGCACATACGTTCTATATTTAGACAAGTATCAATCACATGACCTATAATAGTGAATATATTTAGCTTTAATTAGATTCAAGGCATACGAATTATGTCATTAATATCCCGCTGGAGAGGTAATTTACATTATTAATAAACTAATGAGGGGACCAGGCTGTCAATCACTGCGTGTCTTGAATGATGCAGCAAATTGATTTAGCCCGTGCCAAGGGGAAAGGGACATTCGGTCTTTTGAAATCAATGTTGACCCAAATAAGACATCGCATTTCAATGTATAGTGTCTGATCTGGGTCCACGCTGTGTGCACCGCCAGTCAGAATCAACTGTAAACAACTGGAACGTGGCTTCACTGTTTATGAACAGCAACTAAGGGTTTGAACCGTTGCAAACTGTCGGGACCATATTCTACAATGTTGGGTAAGTGCACTTAGAAGAATGGTGCTAAATGGATTTAAGAATTTGCATTTATTGCTTATGCTTAGTATATTTCCATGATATAGACACACGTTTATGCCAGTGTAGAGCAGGCCCTGGCCTGGTCAGACTGATCTGTGCCCACTTATTTAAGGCTTATCAGTTGAATACAGTAAAACCCGTCTTAACTGGTCGTTTAATCTTTTCTCTGTTGCATATTCATGTAAGAAATAATGACGTTATGAATATAAGATTATTTTTTTTATAATGAACACAGGCCATTTTGGCTTGGGCAGAAGCTGTAGGATCATAGCTATAATACAGTATAAGCAAACAGAGCCGACCCTGATCAGACGGCTCCTATAGGAGCCGTCTGATCTAGGTATACTCTGTTTGCAGATTCGTTACATAAAGGAAAGGGTTAAATTGGTATCAGTACCTGTCGTTCAGACAGTGGCAGCTAAATGCATGACTGTTATAGTCTGCATTAAGCTACCACATATCTGAAAAGATCAAAATTGTTATCCATTAATATTGCGGTTTAGAGGTGTTTTACTGTACATGGTTAACACGTCTATTTTAAAGCCCTGCTGCGTGGTTGGGTTATAAACAACACCTAAACACACATTACCCTGATACTTGGTGAACCAGTACCAGCGCATACTTCATTATGGCGGATGCTAAGCCAGAGAACCACTACGTCCACTAGCATCATCTGACCGGGAATCAAACCCACAATCCTCTGTAGATCTGACCGGAAATCAAATCCACAACCCCTGTAGACCGAACTTTTAAAATCGATTGAAGTAGTGCTAAATACCTTTAAAAGTTTCAATTTCACCCGCAATATAAAATGCTATTGTCGGCAAACCGGTGATTAAATTGTATCATTAAAACATTAAAACTCTAAAACAGAATTTTCAGAACCCTTATGGCACCGTCTTCCAAATTACTCCATTCATAAAATGCCACTTGTTTCGATACCCCTGAAATTACCCCTTATCAGGAGGCAATCCGTAAATGTGCAAACCGCTTGGATCCAGATGAGACGCCGAGTAACTCGGCGTCTCATCAGGATCCAAGCTGTTTGACACACGGTTAATAATTTCAAAGCATTTCGTCGAATCGGACGTAGTCACAATTGCATCAGAACTAGCATTTACATATTTTCACGATTTCGCATGCCAAAGAAATTACTGCAATCAACATTTAGCAGTTAAAATTTCAAGCAATTTGTACAGTATCTCATAAAACTATGCATTAAATTTCGTTCGAACGGATTAGTTTGGGATTCTTTTGGAATTTCCAAGTGCAACTTTGTTGCAGAATTGCGCAGTGCAGTATCTGAGATAATAGAACACAGACCCGGTGAACGAACTGTAACCGAAAATAAATAGCTGTTGAATCTCTTGAAAGCATTCGTCAGGTGGATTTAACCTTTTCCCTGTTCAAGATGATATAATATAATATAATATAATATAATATAATATAATATAAGAAATAATGACAGCATTTTTAGCGTATTTTTTATAATGGCGTATGTACATGTACACAAGACATTTTGGCTAAGGCAGGAACTATAGAATCAGATCTATATTATACCATACGCAAACAGAGGAGACCCTGATCAGACGGCTCCAATAGGATCCGTCTGATCTGGGTCTGCTCTGTTTACAAAGCTGTGTAGAGGAGCATCTATCAGGTTTCGAGTTAACCATTTACTTCATAAATATTCATATAAGAAATAATGACGTCATAAATATCAGCTACATGCATATGGACACAGGAAAGTTTGGCCATGGAAGAAACTATAGAATCATATCTATATCATTTCATATAAGCAAACAGAGCAGACCCTGATCAGACGGCTCCTACAGGAGCCGTCTGATCTGGGTCTGCACTGTTTGCAAAGGCGTAGAAAGGCGTATTTATGGAGTAAATGGTTAAACATGCTAAATATCAGCTGCTCACTGACATGCACATTGGATGGGCGTGGGAACCTTCAAGTCTGAGAATCTGCAGAACATACAGACCCCCTGTCAATCTGAGAGATTTACGCAATTAGAGACATTATATACTCTATAGATTGTATTTCGAAATGGTGAATTCAAAGCATTTGTCTCGCTGTTGTTTACTTGTTTCAGTGGCAAGAAGCAAACTTTCCCATCAAAACTATTCCATTGCTTCTAATGCTTTCCCGAATCGGGAGATGGGGCGGGGATGGTGGTGTCGGGAGGTTGTGTCGGGGTGGGATGGGGTTGGGGGTAGGGGGTTGTGGAGAAGGATACATGTATGCCTGTGAAGAATTGATGCTATTGTTTTAACCAATGCTTGCCCAGTCTCTTTAACCCATTATCTCAAAGGCTACTTTTAGATCCAACCTCTTTGATAAATCTACCCGAAAGGAGCATTTACTAGAGAAGAGGAACTTTTTTTTAGAATTTTGTAGTTTTTAAACCATAGTGATACATGCGGCATTTGCTCCTATGGGGAAAATGCCCTATTTATCACAATGGTTTCAAAAAAGTGACTTTTACGGAGGCGTCAAAAGACGTCAATATGAGGGAATGGGTGAAAAGGGGCTCATGAAGGGGTCCTCTGAACAGGGTCTGTATTGTTAGCTGAACCCATCGATGTGAATAGCTTATACATTAAAACTTCGATAACTCGAACTTCAAGGGACCGTATAAATTAGTTCGAAATAACAGGAGTTCGAGTAATCCGATTTCTTATCTGAACGATTTCTCTAGGTCACGGCTTAATACAGGTTCACAGTAATGCTGAAAGCTCCTGTAGGAGCTTTCAGCATTACTTTATACCTGTATTAAGCTGTCACATGTGTTTCTAGATATCTGTAGCGAAACATTTTAGAGCAATTCTGCATTATAAGTTTTGGAAGGACTGAATTTTTTGTTCGAGTTATCGAAGTTCGAGTTATCCGAGTCGAGTTATCGAGATTTCACTATCTTCATGTTTAGGGAGCACAGCAAACAATATATATATATATTTTGTTTGCTGTGCTCCCTAAACATGAAACGTGGCTGGTTCCAAAATAAGATATGGACGGGGTTTCCTTAAATTATATGGGTTAATTGATACTTTCCATTGCATAAACCTGTATCCTGTCAATGGCGACCTGACGTTTATTTGCAAACAATTAAGATCCAGACGAGTCACCGAGTAACACAGCAATGTCTATTTTGAGCATCCACAGGCTCACACATTCACACATTTACAAATACTGTTGAATAAGGTTTGATATGTGGGAAGAGAGACTGTTGGAAGGATAGGACTGTACACAGCGAATTGACTTTATTATTCTAAGATATGATTTTGTTTGCTTAACTCTTATTCGGCTAACCGCGGCCTGGTTCGCATTTGAAAACAGCTTGGATCCAGATGAGACGCCGAGTAACTCGGTATCTCACCCGAATCCATGATGTTTGATACTGGTTCGTAAGTTTTTCAAAAGCTCAACCGAATCGGAAGTTGTCTGAATTGTACTAGATCCATACAGAGTCACATTTACACGTGCATACTCGATTTTTAAAATAAACGTGCGCACTCAAGTAGTAAAATCGTTATTTCTGCTACAAACCCTATGAGACGATTCTAACGAGTGGTCACAACATAGGGTTTGGTGGAGAAATGACGACATTATTCTGGGAACTGAATACGCATATATGAACAGACGTCACATTTACCAGCGAGTTAAGGGTTAATTATCTGCCTTCGGTGGCATGCATTCATTAGTTCATGAAATTCTATGAATGTTTTCTACCGAACGCATATAAATGAGGTTTGTGCAACAGGTGGCAGTTTCGAACTGATTTCGCAACTCATACTGGATCTGGATCAAAATGAGGTTTGGGCCAAAGGTCGCAGTATTGAACTAATTTGTCAATTCGTACTAGATCTTGATCATAATGAGTATTGTGTCACAGGTTGCAGTATCGACTGATTTTGGCAACTCTTATTGGACCATAATGAGACTTTGACCACAGGCAGCAGTACTGAAGTGATTTGGCAACTCATACTGGATCATAATGAGGCTTGGACCATATGTATCAGTATTGAACTGATTGGCAACTCATACTGGATCATAATCAGACTTGAATCACAGGTAACAGTATCAATTACTGGATCATATTGACACTTGGGCCACCGGTAGAGGTATCGAATTGATTGAGTTGACAACTCATACATGTACTAAAAACACCCCCATCGCAGACACACGTAGATGCTATGTTTAGGAAAACAAACTTGTGCAGGACCATGTGAGCCTCCATGTGTTCACAATACAAATTCTGTTCTAACCTGTGGTTACAAAATCTAACCTGTATTTAGACATGTTTGTGGTAGTGCATATATGTCTATTATGTGATAACTGATAAAGTAGTACGCGCATGGAAAAAAGAGAATACGATACCATATACATGTATATATTGCGGTGGTTACAAACAGTCTGGTCTTGGTAAACACTGTATGCAATGAAAAGAGTCTTTCCCAAAGAGCGGCGAAATTTTCAAATTTATTCGGAGGCTGGTGGCTATATAGTTATTCTCGCTACACGGTAAAAGGCCAGTAACATTTGCTATTATCGACAAAACATACAATCGAAACACTGCGCGGATGTCTACTTAATTTACGGCGGAAAAACAATACGACGGACTACTTTCAATATGACGTCACAGAATCAGGAATAGCAATTTAGACGTTTCCTTCATATAAATGCCTTTCCACACATTTGCAAATAGAGTAGACCCAAATCAGACGGCTCCTATAGGAGCCCTCTGACCAGGGTCTGCTCTGTTTGCTAGTGGAATTTGATATATCTGTTTATTTAGTTTCTAAACTGGTCCACCTTTCATATTTCATCAGAACTATTTTGTCAGTAACTATTCAGTAGATATTGAAATTTGGAACTGGGGATGTGTTAAATGTGGACGTAACAATTGTTTCAGCTTTTGACGACATTGTTTTCATCTGACTAGGTGAATAATTATTGTGCTTATTTGCAACTTCGAGTAAACAAATCATACAACTTAAATGGCTGTATTTACGAGGTACTTTTCCGAGATTGCCGGAAACAGCCGAGTAGCTACGGTTGCTAAAATGGTAAAATGATTTGCCCGGAATAAAGAGAGCTGCAGCAGATTTCACTCAATTCTGATTATGTGATAAATTTTGCTCAAAACTAGTTACAAAGTCTCATAAACTCAGATTTGTTACATAAGCCCAGTGTAATAAACAGACTGTTACAGTCTCAAAACTCCAGTGAAATAAACTGGTTACAAAGTCTCAAAAGCTCAGATTTGTAACATAGTCTCATAAGACCAGTGTAATAAACAGACTTGTTTACAAAGTCTCATAAACCCAGTGTGATAACTCTGAATGGTTACATAGTCTCATAAACTCAGATTAGATACATATTCTCATAAGCCAAATGTAATAAACAGACTGGTTACAAAGTCTAATAAACCCAGTGTAATAAACTCGGACCGGTTACAAGTCTCATGAGTTTAGTTTCATTAACGAAAAATGTGTTTACAATGTCTCATTCATTCATCCCCTCTTGCACCATGATTATAAAAACATCATGAAAATTACCCAATGTCTGGGATATGCCTAAAACATACACCTTAATGCCAGATAGTATATAATTATTGAGAACATAAACATTCCATCTATCTAATAAAACTTGATGAGGCTTGCATTGCTTAACCCTTTCCCTGCTCTATATGCGTGTGAGAAATAATGACAAAATGAATATTTATTAGCTCAATTTGTATAATAAAAACTTTTCAGATAATTTTTTTTGCTTCGACAAATAATTTTAGAATCAGATCTATACCATGGCAGAAACATTTTCTGACCCTGATCAGACGGCTCTTACGGGACCTACTCTGTTTGCAGATGCGTGAAAAGTCGTTTATTTGAAGGAAAGGGTTAACCTTTGCCTGCATTTCTTTTCCACAATATCTTCAAAAATAAAGCTAAAATCAGATTGTCTACCAAAACGCAAAACAGTTTGGGTAATGGTGAGACGCCGAGTTACTCGGTGTCTCATCTGGATCCAAACTGTTTGCATGGGTAATCACTCATCTGCCCTCAGCAGGCTAAAGGTTAAGTGATAACACCAGGTTCCGTATAACTACAGTTAACCCTATACCTGGCATAAACACTTTTTCACGCATTTGCAAACAGAGTAGACCCAAATCAGACAGTTTGCATAGGTAATCACGTATGTGCTGATCAGCAGGCTAGAGATTGAGTATACCCTAACCTAACCTAACAGTGACGCTTTTTTACGCCTTTGCAAACAGAGTAGACCCAAATCAGACGGCTCCTGTAGGAGCCGTCTGATTAGGGTCTGCTCTGTTTGCTTATGAAGTAACGAAGTTCTTGTTCTACCGTTATTGCTATGATAAAAATCCTTTTTCCCGAGGCCATTATACAAATTCAGCTAATCAATATTCATATATTAATTATTTCTTACATGGATATGTCTCATGTAAAGAATTAATTAACTATTACCGTCATGTAGACACATTTTCACAAGTCCTTTCAAACACAGTAGACCCAGATCAGACGGCTTCTATAAGAGCCGTCTGATTTTGGTCTGTTCAGTTTATTTATAAAATTATAATAGATCTGATTCTACAGTTTCTTCCAACACCAAAACATCCTGTGTACATATGCCGTTATAAAATAGCTAATAAATATTCATGACGTCATTATTTCTTACATGAACATTCAACAGGGCAAGGGTTAAGTGATAACACCCGTTCTCGCATGCTCCAGCAATTAATGTCAATATCAGGCAATCTAAGCGTTTATCAAGATGGCAATGTTTCACTGGCAGAAACACCAGTTATGTCTACGTTAATTTTCCAGTTTTCTCCTTTTTTCATTTTTCAAAAACCACAGCCAGAGTACAACACAGTATGAATCCTGATCACGGGCAGGACCAGATTTAGTAGATCCAAATGGTTTACAAGGCTATCAGGATTATCGCCCTTGGTTTGGTGAAGTTGTTGACTTTCTTGTGGCATAATATACGTAGTAAAATTTCGATTATTCGAACACTCAGATATCATTACCGATCTTAAAAACAAGTGGCAGCTTTGTGCAGTGTGGATGTCATGCAGAGAGTTCCTCTGGGTTAAATTTTATAATGGTACAGTAAAACCCCACTAATGCGACCACCAAAAAGGGACATACTTCACAGTGGCAAGGGCAGGTGGTTGCTTAATGCAGGACGAAAGTTATGCAGAAAGCTCCTATAGGAGCTTTCTGCATAACTTTCGTCCTGCATTAAGCAACCACCTGCTTATGAAAACAGCCATGTTTGTTTGTTTAAGTGGTCGCATTAAGTGGTCGCATTAAGTGGTCGCATTAGCGGGGTTCTACTGTATATGAACACATGATGCTTTCGTCATGGCAAAACACACCCTGTAGAATCAGATCCATATTACAGTATACTCCGTCTTAACCCATTTCCTCATAGATTATTTTTAGATCCAACCACTTTGAATAAATCTACCGAAATGGAGCATTAACTAGAGAAAAGGAAAATTTTAGAATTTTGTATAGTTTGAAACCATTGTGATAAATAGAGCATTTGCTCCTATAGGAGCAAATGCTCTACTTATCACAATTGTTTAAATGGGTTAAATCTTCCAAGTACTCAAAGAACATAACAAACAGTATGCATGCAATCGTCATTGGGTTTATCCAATTAACCCTTTACTCCATGAATATTAATGAAAGAAATAATGACATCATGAATATTAATTAGCTTAAGTGTTTAAATAGCATTTGAACTAAGGAATTGTTAGGCTTGGCAGAAACTTATATTTTATTATTATAAGTAAATAGAGCAGACCCTGATCAGACGGCTCCTACTGAACTCTGGGTCTTCTCTGTTTGCAAATTCACAGAAAGACGTTTTTATGGAGTAAAGGGTTATAGAGAAAACAGAGAATGTTCCTCACCATATTCAGTCACGTGACTGGACCACATTGGAGTGCATTCAAAACAATATACCATCCAAATACCCTAGTCTGTGTAACATACATGCTCAACACAAGCTGGCAATTCGCTGACATTCTGCATTTTTTATTGCAAGTTTTTACCAAATTTGAAACCACGTGGCACCGCGGCACGCGACATCATGTCAGCAACAGCTGATTCTATGGGACACTGTTTTTGTCATCTGCTTCAGTATTACTTACACTCGGAACACCTCGGCTATTTCTGACGGAATACGGCGAGTAGTTACGATTGTCTATTGTCCTTGTTGACGTCTTTCCCTGTTTCACATTTATGTAAGCAATAATGATTATCATGAATATTTATTAGCTTTTTTTTTATAATGGTACATGTACACAAGTGTTGTTTTTTTACCTGAGCAGAAATTGTAGAATCAGATCTCTTTAATTCCATAAGCAAACAGAGCAGACCCTGATCAGACGGCTCCTATAGGAGTCGTCTGATCTGGGTCTTCTCTGTTTGCAAATGCGTGAAAACACATTTAATAAGAAGGAAACGGTTAACCCTTTCAACAATATATTTTCAAAGCGGACTAGCCCTTAAGTGTTTATCTATAGACTTAAACTTTCTGGAGGATTTCGAATGACAAACAGTGCAGACTGATCAGAGCGCTCCTCTAGTAACTCGGCGTTTCATCAGGATCCAAGCTGTTTGACATTGTGTCAATGGTTTCTCAAAGGCTTGAACAAATCGTAACAATGCAAAACTTGCACGAGTTCAAAATTTTGGGCAGATGTTTATTTTAATAGCGAGGTAACTTCAGGTAAGGGGTTAGCGATGTCCAGGGGATATGCTGTAAATAACATAGCTGTTACAGAACTGGGTCAGTCTAGGTCAATTATTAATCGTAGTCCATTCCCTCGTATTGACACCTTTCGACGCCTCTGTGAAAGGGATTTTTAAAAACAAAAACAAAAAACTATTGTGATAAATAGAGCATTTGCTCTCGCTCTCTCTCTCTCTCTCTCTCTCTCTTTGTGTCTATCCATGTCTCTCTGTCTCTCTCTCTATTTCTCCGTCTCTGCCTCTGTATCTGTCTGTCTGTTTGTCTCTTTCTCTGTCTGTATGTCTCTTTCTGTCTCTGTCTGTATGTCTCTCTCCTCTCTCTCTCTCTCTCTCTCTCTCTCTCTCTCTAATGTTGCGCAACTTGTGATGATTCTGAGTGTACACGATTTCACGTGCGTACTTATGGCGTTGTTGTGGTGTTGCCGTTCCCTAATTTCCTTCATTACTTCTGTTCTAGTTTTGAATTGAGTCTGATCTGTACCTGAGTAGTTGAGAGTTTTATGCGCACCCGCCAGTTTAATCGTACCGTAATTATTCGGACACACAAAATTAAGCAAATAATGCAAACCCAGATCTAACGGTTCCTGAAGGAGACATTTGATCAGAGACTACACTGTTCGCTATGTCAGTCTAATTTAAAGTTATACACATGATGCTAGTTTGACGTAGTAATGGATGTAAGATATTGGGTGTCCGAATGATGGGGTCAATTAGTGTATTCTAAAATAATAAAAACACCGTAGATATAAGGCCCCGGAAAGTACCAATAAACTTCTTGTTTACATTAGCGCGCTTTGAGCGGGAGCAACAGGTGATTGAGTCTAAGTAAAACATGACCAGGAATGATACATATCTTTTGAATTACATACAGTAGAATCTGTCTTAAGTAGTCATCAAAAATATATCTATTTATGGATCTGTAAGGCTTGTGGTAGCTTAATGCAGGTCAAAAGGAATGCAGAAAGCTCATAATAATTATGGGAGCTATCTGCATTCCTTTTGTCCTACATTAAGCAACGACCTGCGTTCAATGCCTATGTTCAATAAATGAATGGCCGCTTAAGACTGGTCCTACTGTATATCAGACTAGTTTAACCCTTTACTCCATGAATGTTAAAGCAAGAAATAATGACAACATGAATATCAATTACAGTGAACCCTCGTTATACCGGCATTCGTTACAATGGCACCCTCGTTATACCGACAGTATGCCTTGATACAAAATTAACGTTAAGTCTTATAAACAACCACTGAATAAATAGATACAATGCCAATAGCACAGGTGCCATTGTAACGAATGCCGGTATAACGAGGGTGCCATTGTAACGAATGCCGGTATAACGAGGGTTCACTGTAATTAGTTCTTACATCAATACACCATGCATATTAATGAACAAAAATGATAACATCATTATTATTCATTATACAGTAAAACCTCTCTATAACGGCCACTAAATTGTGTTAATTAGTTGGTATTTAGGGCAGGTGGGTGCTTTAAGCACCCACCTGCCCTAAATACCAACTAATTTAATTTAAGGTGAAATTAAAACAGAACGCTCCAATATTACATTGCTTTAATCAGTCACCTGCCTTTAACACAAAATATTTGATATAATTTAGTGAACGTTATAGAGAGGTTTTACTGTAGATCAAGCTGTAAACTGACCTATTTACCTTATCCCTGTTCTATGTTTATGCCATTTTCAATACCTACTGGATATTCATGGATACAATAGTTATAATGAAATATAGAAATTCGAACATTATGTCCATTTTTGAAAGTAAAGAAACAGATCTATCGATTTCCTTTAACAAACAGAGCAGACCCTGATCAGACGGCTCCTATATGAGCCGTCTGATCTGGGTCTACTCTGTTTGCAAATGTGTGGAAACATGTTTATATGAGGGAAAGGGTTAACACATGAAATGTTTGCCAAAGCGAAAAAAATCGTATAAAATAGAAAGGGCGTATTTATGGAGTAAAGAGTCAATGGGCGATGTATAAAACAATACAAGAGACGTTCAGGTAATATCATAAACTCTCAAAATCCATTAGGAAAGCCCGAACTACGGTGGCACTGAGGTGACATATGCAAGAAATTTTTTTCAAGTTTGTTTTCCCGAGATAATATTTTTTATTATCTCGAGAAAACGAAACAAAGTTCGTTTTCCTGAGATAATATTTTTTATTATCTCAAGAAAACGAAGTAGTTCGTTTTGACGAGATAAAAAAAATTATTATCTCGAGAAAAACGAAAAAGTTCGTTTTCATGAGATAATTTTTTTTATTATCTCAAGAAAACGAAGGAGTTCGTTTTTACGAGATAATTTTTTTTATTATCTCGAGAAAACGAAATAGTTCGTTTTTGCGAGATAATTTTTTTTATTATCTCGAGAAAATGAAACAAAGTTCGTTTTCCTGAGATAATTTTTCAAGTCGTGCGCACGACTTAATAAGCCAATCAGAACCCTCCATCAGAGTCAACAGTTTTCGCAAGTATTTGAGGCCTATGAGAACATGGCCGAGACAAGGGATGAACTTATATGACGTCATAATTGCGTATAACGTTACCGTGACGTATCACACATCACTATGACGCGTAGTAGTAGTAGTATGACGTTGAGTAGTTCTAAATAAGGCTTGTAATTGGTTTACTGTACAAATAAGCAGTGAATCAGATTGGTTAGATATGAGACCAAAGTACATGTAGGCCTATACAATTTTCAATAGACGCAAATGTTAGTCGCGTTGATACGCTAACCATTTCCTCCATAAATATTTAAGAGAGTTTCTACCCTTATGAATGCATGTAAATCTATATAACTAGATCTACCTAAAATTAAGTTTTAATAGAAACTATGAAGGAAAGGGTTAAATTGTTTATGGATAGCGTCCATCCGTTTCCCATATGTCGAATACATCTTCCCGGCTTTCAACAGGTTTATACACAACTGCGATTCTTCATATTAATCCATGCACTCCTACATGGCTATTCATGAAAGGCTCCATCACTATGAATATACCGATATAATAAATATTTATTTAGGAGCAAACTGATAAGATTTTTGAGGAAGTAGATCTAGCCTATATTCTATATTTTAGTATATGTTCTAAGCAAACATAGAAGACCCTGGTTAGACAAATCCTTCAGGGGCTATCTGTTCAGGGTCTACTCTGGCGAAGAAAGTTAAAATCTTGATTTATGACATTTTCTAAGGAAACATAATAGACCCTGATCTGGTAGCTCCTATAGGAACTGTCTGATGCGGGTCTTCTTTGTTTGCAAAGGTGGTGATAAAATGCGTATATCGAGGAAAGGGATAACTCACGCAGCAAAAATAATTCACTTCCACATAAATTCGTAACTTCTTCTGATTCGCTTACTTTGGGAAAATTTTATTGTCCGAGTATCAAACAGCATAGCTCCTGATCAGACGCTTGCTACTTGTTGTCTGATCTAGGTCAAAAGTGTTTGCAAATCTATCGAGCCTCGCTAAGCGGGAAACGAGAAACCCCATAGATGAACAATTGACTCTGACGGAGGGTTCTGATTGGCTTATTAAGTCGTGCGCACGACTTAAAATATTATCTCAGGAAAACGAACTTTTTTTCGTTTTCTCGAGATAATAATTTTTTTTATCTCGTTAAAACGAACTATTTCGTTTTCTCGAGATAATATTTTTTTTTATCTCGTTAAAACGAACTACTTCGTTTTCTTGAGATAATAAAAAAAATTATCTCATGAAAACGAACTTTTTTCGTTTTCTCGAGATAATAAAAAATATTATCTCGTCAAAACGAACTACTTCGTTTTCTTGAGATAATAAAAAAAATTATCTCAGGAAAACGAACTTTGTTTCGTTTTCTCGAGATAATAATTTTTTTTATCTCGTCAAAACGAACTACTTCGTTTTCTTGAGATAATAAAAAATATTATCTCAGGAAAACGAACTTTGTTTCGTTTTCTCGAGATAATAAAAAAAATTATCTCGTGAAAACGAACTTTTTTTCGTATTCTCGAGATAATAAAAAAAATTATCTCGGGGAAAACAAACTTGAAAAAAAATCTTGCATATGTCACCTCAGTGCCACCGTACCGAACACATTTTTGGATATGATATTTTGATTGAACCCAGACAAACAGGACCGATACAAATAATTGTATAAATGTTTTACCCCAGGGGATATTTTCTGAGCCTAAATAGTGTATTATGAACAAACCGTATCACCGTACCACCTCGCTAGAACGGTCTCGTAGTAGAAAACTAATTTCTGGTCTCTGAGATTAACCCTTTCCCTAATACAGGCGTCTTTTTTCACACGTTTGCGACCAATGAAGACATAGATCAGACGATTCCTGTACTCGTCGTATGGTATGGGGATGCTCTATCTGTGTTATACAGTTATAACAGATATGACTTTACAGTTTTCTTCAAATACAATTTTTTTTTACACATGCCATTATTAAAATTCAACTAATAGATTTACATAATGTCTGCTCAAATTTTGATAATATGCCATTTTGTATGCCATTTTGACTATTTCCGATTCCATCAAGCTTTTGAGAAACTATTGACCGATTGTCAAACAGCTTTGAACTTAATGAGACGTCGAGTAACTCGGCGTCTCATCTGGATCCAAACTGTTTGCAAAATGAGAGTTAGGTCGCAATAGAGAGATAAGCGCTGGTGGACTTTTAGTCACTTGTATACCTTCATAATCAGAGCTCCAGCTAAGATGCGAAAATTCAAATATTTTTCAAGAATAATTCCTTTATTTATCCACCAAACCCTATACTGTGACCACTCTTTAGAATCGTCTCGGAGAGACGATTCTAAAGAATGGTCACAGTATATAGGGTTTGGTGAAGAAATGGCGATTTTAGTATTTGGGTACACACCTTTATCTGTAACTCTGTCTAATAATAAAATAACCACAACTGTTCCTACCTGTAAGAGCATTAAACCAATTTCTTATGATCTGAATTCCACATGGGCCGTTCTTGATTTACTCGCAGAGTACGTTAATGTGATAGATTCATTCGCATTCTGATGCTTTCTATAGTTCTCAGACCCCTGAAAGAGACGTCCCGTCATCTTCTATTTGTTTATTACATTCAGAATATCTTGTTTGATTTGCTTTCACATGAATTGTAAACCAATGGTCGAATAATTTAATGCCTCATACACATCGTGTTCTTCGGCATCTGATCTGGGTCCAAACTGGTTAAAAACACATTTACTACTAAGACCTCAGCTCGTTTGAATAAGGGGCACATTTAAACCCCAATCACACCCGGAATTTTCTGTGAGTGGGAATTTCCTTGAGAGAATGAATCATCATATTTTCCTAGAAATCAACAAAAATACTAGCGCACGAATTCGAAGAAACCAGCAGGCAATCGTTACTGCTTGGCGAAATCCGGACAGACTTTGATCTAAGACATGCTGTTTCAACGAATAAATCGAAGTTCCCCGAATGCATAGCTGTCGGTATTTTTTCTCAAAACGATGCGCGCGATAAGAAATAAAAAGATAAGACAAAATGGGGTGTCTGAGACCAATACAGGATTTGCTTTTCCCACGACACGTGAATGTGTTTCTGTGAAATTTTAGCCCGTATTCTGCTTTTCACAAAGCCGAACAAACAGTTTGGTTACGAATGAGACGCCAAGACAGTTAAAAGCTGTTTGACACTCGGTTAGTTGTTCCTAAACAGCTTGAAGGAATCGAAAGTCTGAATTGCTCCAGGAAACATGTGAGCGGACATCTCTATTTTAACAGTGAGGTTAGGATTAACCCTTTCGGTGCCACATTTCTAATTGTCGTCTGCAATAATCCAGTGTTGTTAAATCATTCGGTAAAATAAGTAGATAAGATAAATAAATGCAAACTTGAAAAAAATAAAGCACAGATATAGAAATAGAGTTTGAGACAAATAGTGAAGTTCCTGATCAGACGCCGCCTTTAAAAGGCGGCGTCTGATCTGGGACTGCACTATTTGTCGTGGTGCATTTATGCGACATGAAAGGGTTAAAATAAAACATCCGTAATCACCTACACAGGTAAAGCCGTGAACAGCGGTTCTATGAAGGAACGGACAAAGAGTTAGGCTCAAGACAAGACGCCGGGTTCACTTTAGGGCCCAAACCATTTCACAGTTTTTTTGTAATGCTGTTGATTTTCCAAGAATTGGAATATCTTTTTCATTTCATTTTGAAATATTGGGTAAAAAAATAATTTGAAGACGGCGATAACTCAGTCAAAAGTTAGTTAACTTTTACGCTGTTTAGCAAATTTTTATTGGTAGAAATGAGGCACCGACTTCAGCTGTCACATTTGATTTATCTTGCATTTCCTCTCAAGAACACGGCCAGGGTATCAAACAGTTTGGATGCTGATAAAACACTGACCTGTATTGGTAGATACTGTAGAGTCGGATCTATTATCAGTTAATTTATAGCAAACAGAGCATACCCTGACCAGACGGCTCCTTCGGGAGCCGTCTGATCTGGATATACTCTGTTTGCAAAGGCGTGAATATGCGTCTGTGTGAGGGAAAGGATTAAACAGACTGTAATCTGGAAATTTGTTACGGAATATGCGGGAACATGCGGGTGAATGAATAACATTAATGCAAATAATGTTAACTAGCGATTATTGAATGACACAGGGGTCTGATTCTACAGTTACTGACAGGGTCAAAGATTCCCTTCTTCACAAGCAACTATAAAAATAAGTTATCCATAAAGTCATTTTTCTCACATGAATAATCATGAAGTAAAGGGGTGCACGAGGGAGTGTAATAATTCCAATTACGAAAGCCAAACCTTCTGTATTTTATCATTTTAAAAAATTGCGTTTACACCATCTATAACGTGAAAATATGTTTTTATCTTTTCTGTCATTCTTTCCATTTCTATATTATTTCTTTTTTCAGTAAATACGTTTCTGTCTCTCTCTTTCTCTCTCTTTGTTTTTATCTCCCCCTCTCTCTCTCCCTCTCTCTCTCTCTCCCCCCTCTCTCTCTCTCTTTCTCTCTCTCTCTCTCTCTCTCTCTCTCTCTCTTTTTCCTTTCTTTTTCAATAGAAAGATGAAAGAAACACTACCCGGACACTCACTCACTCAGATATATGTATGTAACTAAACTTAACACACCTCGCCCAGGTGGACCATTAGAATACACACCCATGTTTCAGCGGTACCTTGGATAAACATGTACATGTTTATATAGAGATGTTTGGTACAATATAAATATATTATCCAAATCTCAGGGGAGATATTTGTTTCTGAATGATGTCCAGTCAAACCCCTCTAAACCGGTATTCTAATAGAGAAGAATTTAGACACTTTTAAGTAGGTGACTGCTTAATACTGGGTGAAGGGCTCCTAAAGGAGCTTTCTGCATGACTTTCACCCTGCATTAAGCTGCCACCTCTCTCCAAGACATATATTTATACCAGACTGAAGGTCTGGTTTAGAGGAGTTTTACTGTACATAATATGGCCGCGGCCTAATAATTTAGCTTTCAGTGGTAACGACCTACATGCAGGTAATGTTCATTAAGGCATATCATGGTACAAATGTATCATGAATACTGGAATCGCATTTATCTTTCCCCGAAGCGAGCTCTCAAAATGCCTGATAATCTTCAAGACAGGTTGAAACTCAACCTTCTACCCCCTAGATACGCCTATGGCTATAGAGTAGACCCAGATCAGACGAATGTCTGCTTAGCCCTTTGGCTGTTCTATATTTATTACGATATGAAAGGTGGAACAGTGTAGCCATGTTAGAATATAAAGAAACAGGTCTATCAAATTCCATTAACACACAGAGCAGACCCTGATTAGACGGCTCCTATAGGAGTCGTCTGAACTGGGTCTACTCTTTTGCTTATGAAATTATTTTGTGCATTGGCCATTATATAAAGTCAGTTATCCCTTTCCCTTATATAAACGTGTTTTCACGCATTTGCAAACAGAGTAGACCCAGATCAGACGGCTCCTAGAGGAACCGTCTGATCAGGGTCTGCTCTATTTGCTAATATACTTTGATAAATCTGTTTCTTTGCTTTCTAAAATGTCTTTAATGTTATACCTTCCACATTACTTTATGACTATTTTCTTAATGAATATTCAGTAGGCATTGAAATTTGTAATAAACATAGAACAGGGAAAGGGTTAATGAATATTCATGAAGTCATGCACTGTTGTAGAAATATCTATCACATGAAGGGTACACGTTCTACTATAGTGCCAGCGTTGCATGATGAACAATTTGATAATCGAGTTTCAAAAGCACTGTTAGCACTCGTGAAAATATACCGTCTGATGTTCACTCGATGAAATAACAAATACCTACCGAAAATAACAAATATCCTCTATTTCATTGTTTATTTAAATATGAACGGATCCGCGATATACTATATTGAACAAAGGTTTAAAACAGCACGCGATCTCTTTTATGGACATGTTACGCACACCCTTAACCCATATCCCGCTATTCGCGACTTGGTTCAAATTTTCAAACAGTTTGGGTCCAGATTAGACCCAGATTAAGTCGTCGTCTCATCAGGATCCAAGCTGTTTGACACTCGGTTAACAGTTTCTCAAACGCTTGATGGAATCGTTATTTTCCAAATTGATCAGACATCATGCACATATCAAGGTAAGGATATATACATAACTGGTAAGGGTTTATTTGCAATTTAAAAGAAACACATCTGGATATAAACAGGTTGTAGACGCGAAGGTTAACTATATATAGTTTACACGGTACATTGTAAAACTGCATAACTCGATATGCACAAAATGGCTGAAGGGGCGGAAGAAGATTTGCCTGGCTCTTCTCTAATTGGTGCTGGATCTGAACCAGTTTACGATTTTTACTGTGAAGTATGCAGGGAAAGTGGTCAGATTCTAGAGGCCTTTGGATACTGTGTGGACTGTGGCGATTATTTGTGCAATATGTGTGTTAAACACCACACTCGATCACGTTTGACATTGAATCATGAAGTAATGGATAAGGACCATATGCCTAAGGACGAGCCCTTATCGTTCGACAAATGCAGCAGATACATTGAGACAAAATGTGCCATACATCGAGGAAAAACAGTAGAGTATTACTGCGGAGATCACCATTTACTTGGCTGTAGTGTGTGTGTCACAATGATGCATACTAACTGTAAACAGACGCAATATATTCCAGAAATACCTGAAGACTTTGACCAAAGTCAAGAGTTCAAAACATTTGAGGAACATCTAAACGAAATATCGCAAAAATCTTCGGATATCATTCGTCTATCAAGTGACAGTATAACAGAAGCTGGCCACTGCTACGAACAGACGTTAGTGGCGATAAGACAACAGCGAA
Organism: Azorinus chamasolen; assembly: GCA_963576725.1. NCBI lineage: Eukaryota > Metazoa > Mollusca > Bivalvia > Cardiida > Solecurtidae > Azorinus > Azorinus chamasolen. Next base: position 58,851,869 of record OY755252.1, read on the forward strand.
AGGTAATAAATGCACTTTTGGATGAACTTGAACATGCTTGCGTAAAAGAAGTCGAAAGTGCAAAGACTAACAATATCGAACTAAACAGATCCGTATCAGAGCAAGCTGACGAAGTCTCGGAAAATATTGGTAAAGTATTATCAAAGATAGAAAACCTGAAACGATCAAGAAAGATTTGTCAGCTATACATTGCTATGAAGGAAGTATCAAGTGAGATCAAACGCATGTCATCAAACCTGGATGAACTGGAAAACAAAAGCCATGCTCGTCTATTTAAGTTTGAACCTAATCCAAAGCTAGAAGAAATGTATAACGATATTGAAGCATTTGGAAATATTCGCTTCACACAGAGCGATCATGTATCTCAAGACAAACCCATGGAGGAGCAAACGTTTTATAGAGCAATCCGTATGCCAGATATTAACGTCGGTTCGGATAAGAGCACACCACACTTCCGCGTGACAGGCTCAGCTGTTTTATCTAGATCCAAATGTATTATTGTTGATAACTTCAACTGTACAGTTAGTCTCCTAGACACACAAGCAAATAAGCTAATATTTCAAATGAAAGTTCATAGTTCACTATGGGATGTTTGTGTGGTCAGCGTAAATGAAGCAGCAGTGACCTGTCCGAATGAAAAGAAAATATGTTTACTGAAAGTAACAGGTGCTCTAAGTATTGAAAGGGAGATATCTGTGAACGGCAGATGTCATGGTATAGCATACAGTCGTGGAATGCTAGTGGTTACCTATATCAGACCCCCAATGATCGAGACAATGGATCTCAATGGAAATCTAATCCAGAGGATAGAAAAGGGCACAGACGGACGTACTCTGTTTAAGTACCCACAATACGTTTGTATCAACAACAATGATGACACGATATACATATCTGACCAGATAGCCGACAAAGTTACCCGTTTGACATTGAGCGGTGAAATTATGTCCCAGTATACTGATGATCAGTTGACACAGCCTTACAAAGTATGTGCTGATCAACGAGGAAATGTTTATGTTGTGAGTCAAACTAACAGAACCATTCACATGATCACGCCTGACTGTTCCAAAATCAAGATCCTCCTAACAGAAGCAGACGGAATGACCACTAATCTGTACTCCATATCGCATTGTCACGAGACAAACAGACTATTTGTTGGAATGTGTGAGAACAAAATAAAAGTATATCAGTTGAGTGGATAGATAAGACAGATAGCAATCGACCAATTAGCAAACGCTAAACTTTGATGGTGAACTATTTATCTGCCAATATCGCATCTATGATTATCTATGTAAACAGTTTGAATCCAGATGAGACACCTCTCGGCGTTTCACCAGGACCAAGCTGTTTGTTACTGGGTTTTTTTAAAACAATAAAGAAAATATTTTTCTTAAAAATAAAAATTGTAGCAGACGACAACGTTTGCAGACGACAAAACTTGCCAGTGAAAGAATTACTGCAATAGATATTTGGCTAATCATAATCTCACTTTTTGAATTTCATAACTTAACGTATTGAAATTAAGGACGTGAAGTTATAACAACACTCAGATTGAAGTACGGGGAAATAATAAGAATTTTTAGTCAGGTGGCTGCTTAATGCAAGGTCAAGGTCATGCATAAAGATCATTTTAGAGCTTCTACGTTGCTTTCAGCCTGCATTAAGCTGGCACCTGAACATCGATACAACAGAAGAACCTGTCTTAAGCGACCATCAAAAAGATGTATAATTATGGATCTGTTTTGCAGGTTCTGCATTAAGTTTGCTCTGCATTAAGCAACCGCCTGCTTTTAAGGACTCACGTGTTCAATAAATAAATGGCCGCTTAATTATGACAGGTTCTACTGTACTTTGAGCGTCTGGTTTAGAGGGGTTTAACCCTTTCGGCGCCAAATTTCTAATTGTCGTCTGCAATCCAAGTTTGTTAAATAATTCGGTAAAATAAGGAAATGAGATAAATAAATGCAAATTTCAAAGGAATAAAGCAAATATATTGAAATAGAGATTGAGACAAAAAGTGAAGTCCCTGATCAGACGCCGCCTTGAAAAGGCGGCGTCTAATCTGGGACTGCACTATTTGTCGTGGTGCATTTATGCGACACCGGCGGTGAAGGGGTAAACTGTATGTATTTTTTCCATCACATACAAAGGATAGCAACATTGATATGTAGAGTACTGTTGTGATATGGTCGGAAAGAAAACGGGGAAATGGTAAATGACATTTGCGAAAAATGTAGACCTAGATCAATTTCAGTAGTGTTAATCCATTGTGTTAAATCAATCATCCCTAAAACCACACAAAACCCTGTATTTAATGAATATCCATGAAATAAATTATTATTCTATAAATGTTAATTAGCTGATTTTGTTTTATAATGGCATAATCATGAACATGATCTTTTTATCCATAGGAAACTCTGTAGAATCAGAACTACTCTATTTTGTTCTATTTCGTCTATATATAGGAGCTGTCTGATCTGGTTTACTCTGTTTTCCCTTGCACATTGCACATTACCCCCTAGTGACGCATTTTTGCGTCTCTATAAAATTCACATTGTGACACCATTGTGATAAATAGAGCATTTGCTCCTATAGGAGCAAATGCTCTATTTATCACAATGGTTTCAAACTACAAAATTCTAAATTTTCTTTTTCTCTAGTTAATGCTCCTTTTCGGTAGATTAATTCAAAAAGATTGAGTCTAAAAATAGCGTAGAAGAGAATGAGCTAAAGCATTTATATATCTGTTTCTGCAGTTTCTGCCAAGTTAAAACAAAACTGCCTTGTCGTCCATGTTTAATTTCAATGATTATGTCTATGGATATACACAAGGTGATAAAAATGAACAGATTGGACTTTAAGCACACTTTTGAATATAGGTGTACATAATAACCCTTCGCTTGCTGAATTTTAAAATACATTTCTCCTTCTTTACCCATGCCCTGTTGTATAATTACATATATCTTCACTGTGTACAAGTATATCGCTGTGCAATCACTGCTGTGGAGTGCACTGGTTGCACAATCAACTTGTAAATAGTGCAGACCCTGATGAGACAGCTCCTGCAGGAGCTGTTTCATCTGGGTCTTCACTATTTACAGGTAGGTATATTGACGTGAATAGCAAGCGAAGGGATAAAACTCTAAGGTAATATTAATGTACCATAACAGAGTTGATCAAATGAATAAAGCAAAAACATTCTACATTGTATCGCTGGCCTTGTGCAGAACCAGCGCACCTCCTTCACATACGTGAAACGGATGTGCGGGTGCTGAAGAACGCCGTAACTACATGCTATAGTAATATTATGTGAAACACATAGAACACTTGCCGTAAGTGTCGTTATGTGTGTTCATGTTGAACGCTCAGTGCATCTGTATATAAATGATATGTATTTGTAATTGTATCACTATACAAATTGGTTGAAATTGCTATAATATTGTATTGTATTCTGGGCCGGTGGCCTTTAACTACAAATAAACGTATTGGTATTGGAAAGGGTTATGCGGTGGAGTCACTAGTACCATTTTCAAAGTCTTAGGTGTGACCTGGTCGAGGATTAAACCCGCGACCTCCGCTCCGAAGGCGAACCCTCTACTGACTGAGCTAACAAGGTGGTATTGTCGTATCTGTGTATGAGAGGAAACGGGAATGGCTTATCTGTTAATGAGAGGGAATGGGTATGACTTATTTGTAAATGAGTGACAATGGTAATGGACTATTTGTAAATGAGTGGAAATGGTAATGGATTATTTGTAAATGAGTGGAAATGGTAATGGATTATTTGTAAATGATTGACAATGGGAATGGCTTATTTGTAAATTAATGATTATGGGAATGACTTACTAGTGTTTGAGATGAAATATGAATCGCGTATATAAAAATGCAAATGTAAGTGGAAATGGAAATGGCTTAGCTGCATATGAGAAAACGGGAATGGCCAATCAGTAAATGAGTGGAAATGGGAATGTATTACTAGTAAATGAGTGGACATGGGAATGTATTACTAGTAAATGAGTGGACATGGGAATGTATTACTAGTAAATGAGTGGACATGGGAATGTATTACTAGTAAATGGGTGGACATGGGAATGTATTACTAGTAAATGAGTGGAAATGGGAATGTATTAGTAGTATATAAATGAGTGGACATGGGAATGTATTACCAGTAATTGAGTGGACATGGGAATGTATTACTAGTAAATAAGTGGACATGGGAATGGCAAACAGAGTCAACTCGTCCACTACCGAGTCGAGTACCGAGGAGATAAAACATTTTGCTTGAGTTCATTCTAGAATGCCTGAATGAATCAGATACTTGAGAATGAACTCAGAGTTATAAGTTCTATACCTCGAAAATTTAATGTAGAAAGCATATTAAGAGCTTTCTGTCATTACAAGTGGTTTCGTGTATTTTATTCATGATATATCGCAATGCCTGACTAATTAAGTGATATTCTATTGGTCGCTAAATTATCTCTTAACCCCCTTTCCATCATATAAATGACTTTTCACGCATTTGCAAACAGAGTAGACCCATATCAGACGGCTCCTATAGGAGCCGTCTGATCAGGGTCTGCTCTGTTTGCTTATATAATTCGATTGATCTCGTTCTCTAGTTCTAAACTGGCCAAAATGTTCCACCTTCCATATTTCATTATAACTATTTCCCCATGAATATTTAGTAGGTACATGTATTGAAATTTAGAATAAACTTAGAACAGATAAAAACGTAGAGTTTTCTTTCATTACAAGTGTTTTTTTTCGTGCATTTATTCCCGATTGAACGCAATGACTGACAATTCAGACAGGTTCTTTTGGTCGCTCTTAACCTGCTGTGTTCAAAACAAATGGATGTCCAAAATTGGATCCAGTGCTTTCTTGATTACTTGCGATTTGGTCAAGCCTTTACCCATGACCTCATAGGCTATTTTTAGATACAACCTCTTTAAATAAATCTACCGAAAAGCTGCATAAGCTAGAGAAAAGGAAAATTTTAGAATTTTGTAGTTTGAAACCATTGTGATAAATAGAGCATTTGCTCCTATAAGAGCAAATGCTCTATTTATCACAATGGTTTCACAAAGTGACTTTTACAAAGTCGTCAAAAGTCGTCAATATGAGGGAAAGGGAATGGGTTAAAGAACCCATTGACTGAGTGTCAAACAGCTTGGATACTCGGCGTCTCATCTGGATCCATGCTGTTTGCCAATGAGGTTCAGTCCCAGTTAGCAGGATACGACCTAGAAAATCGTGGAAGTTATTCTTATTCTTATGTACATGTATATATGTAATTCTGACTGTTTTATTTTCAAGAAAGGTCTCATCCGTTCACATTCTGTTGTAACCACTGTTCGAGACGATTCTGGATAAAGAGTCGTCAAAACGTTTGTTTTCCGTCGCCTTTTGACGCCTCTGTAAAAGTTATTTTTGAAACCATTGTGATAAGCTCCAAATTTGCTCTATTTATCACAATGGTTTAAAAACTACACAATTCTGAAATTTTCTTTTTCTCTTGTAAATTCTCCTTTTCGGTAGATCTATTCAAAAGATTGGATCTAAAAATAGCCTATGAGGTAATAGGTTAAAGGAGAACAAAAGGAGCTATCTGCTATAAATGTAATCCAGTAAAACTTGTGAAAAGAATTCATATACTTTAAGACAGAGGCTGCTTAATGCAGGGTGAAAGTCACACAGAAAGCTCATAGAGGAGCTTTCTGCATGACTTTCACATGACTGCATGACTTTCACCCTGCATTAAGCTGCCGCCTGTCTACGTGACCGATATTTATGCTACATTTAACGTCTGGTTTAAATGGGGTTTACTGTATGTTTTATTTTCGCATTTTATCTCATCGTATGCTCCCTAACAAGGACTTAAAATTGCAAACTACATATAAAAAACAAAACAAACAAAGCTGACACCTTAGATATATATGCACTAAAAGCTGCATGAAAGATAAAGAAGTTCTGAGTATCAACAACGAAGTACATTAAATCCATAGCGTGTAATTCAAGAGGCATTCAAGAGGCATACGGTTTTATGAGAGAAAACTGAAGAGGGAAAATAAGTTTCACATGCATGACATTCTAAATCTATCTAACCTCAAGTGCATTAAGCGAATTCCTTCCGCAAATGTAATCATCTAGTTCAGTGATCAAAGAAGGTTTCTAAGAATTTTGAAAATTAAGAAGACGAAGGTACGGAATCTAGTACGGGTCACTTTAAAGTTGTATTCGAGCATGTTTTTCGTTAAAATCAATCAACACCAAAAGTTGGACATATATTCATAATATAAAAATAATGCTTACAGTCCATTTTCCCGCAGAATATTTCTACAGCTATGTATTAACGATATCTGAATATTTTTAAATTCTTAGAAAGCCGCCGACTTTTAAGATACGGAAAACTTCGCCGATCGTTACGGAAATCAATAGACACTTTCAGTAAAGCTCCGATTGAACCCGAATCGTTTTCAGAGTAACTATTTGTATGTGACGTAAGGAGGCAAGCTGTTAACTTGGTGTCTTCTCCAGATCCACATTGCGTGTAGCGGTTAAATAAGATTTCGCCCATAGAATGTAAAATAATTACTACGTTTTCATTAAATTCCAGCTTGTGCATCATTTTTTTTTAAATATTTAAAAGTTTTGCAAAATTGTCATCTTCTTTAATACTGAAAACAAAGTTTTCTTCTATTTCTTTCTAGATTCAACATAAGAGTGTCAAACAGTTTGGATCCAGATGAGGCGTCTCATCTGGATCTAAACTGTTTGCAAATGCCATCACTGATTTGTCTTGTAGATTGTCGTGACGCTGTATAAAATTTGCGCTAGGTTAAGTCCCTGGCGTGTTAACCCTTTCCCTCATATAAACGCTTTTTCACGCATTTGCAAACAGAGACGACCCAGATCAGATGGCTCATATAGAAGATGTTTTGCTAATGTCATTTAATAGTTCTGTTTCTTTACTTTTATAAAAAATGGCTACAGTGTTTCACCTTCCATATATCACACAGAACAGGGAAATGGTTACGTGAGTATGCAGTGGATATATCAAGTAGATGTATATAGAAAACTTACCCGCCTTGTTAATCCATTACACTATACATACACACATGTAGATATTGATATTAATCAATATATCACTGACAACCGATCTCCTTCCTGTTGTCATCGATGAATCTTCCGGGATCCCTTACACACTTCAGTTTGAAACATTGCATCTCCATTAGGAAGTCATCAAACAGTTAATAGACTTGAAGTACGACAATGTATAGTACAGCTACTTGACACTTTTTGCCGCTTTTGCAAACAGAGAAGACCCAGATCAGACGGCTCCTGGAGGAGCCGTCTGATCAGGGTCTGCTCTGTTTGTATATGGAAGGATATAACTAAGTCTACAGTTTAAGCCATGGTAAAACAATCATGTGTTTATATACCATTATTTAACTTCAACTAATAAATATTCATGATGTCATTATTTCTTACATTAATATTCATCATGGTTCGGCAGACATTATTTATCCTGCAGGATAATGGTAAATACTTTATCTAAAGAACATTTATGGGTGAAATGGTCTCTTCATTAAGTTTTACAATTGTATTTTTTTTCAAGGGAATGCTTTGCTTTGACAAACACTGGAGGATCTTACCTATGTCATTTCATAAGCAAGCAGAGTAGATCCTGATCAGACGGCTCCTATAGGAACCGTCTGAGCATGGTCTACTCTGTTTGAAAACGCGTGAAAATGCGTGTGCATGGAGGAAATGTCTCATTCTGATTGCTAACAGAACTGACGACTTTGATATGATATCAAAATATACAACAAAATCTACCAAATCCTATAAATGTTAACCCTTTCCCTGATGAATATTCATGTAGGAAATAATGACGTCATGAATATTAATAAGATTACTTTTTATAATGGACCATATGAACACAAGAAATTTTGGCTCAGGCAGAAGCTGTAGAATCTTATCTATATTACACCATAAGCAAACAGAGCATACCCTGATCAGACGGCTCCTATAGGATGCAGATGCGTCAACATGGGCTTACACAAGGGTAAGCGTTAAATTGATCAGTTTGTTATTACCCCCTTCGAAGAAGGTGGGTATATGCTTTGCCGATGTCGATCCGTCGGTTGGCCTGTCGGCAAGCCCGTCTGTCAGTAGATCAAATGGTTTCCGAACAATAATTTGAGAACGCTTTGGTCCAAGATCCTAAAATCTGGCAGAGAGATTGGACAAAATCAGTAATTACGATTGATTTGAGGCAATTAGGTCATAGTTTAACCCTTTCGGTGCCAACTTTCTAATTGTCGTCTGCAATCCAATTTTGTTAAATCATTCGGTAAAATGAGTAAATAAGATAAATAAATGCAAACTTCAAAGGAATAAAGCACGGATATAGAAATAGAGTTTGAGACAAATAGTGTAGTCCCTGATCAGACGCCGCCTTGAAAAGGCGACGTCTGATCTGGGACTGTACTATTTGTCATGGTGCATTTATGCGACATCGGCAGTGAAAGGGTTATACGGTCGCAATCAACTTTGTGTGTGCAAAGTGCTTTCTGATTAGTTACTAGAAGATGCTTCGGCCCAATATCTTAAAACTTGGTAGAGAGGTTGGTCATGATCAGTAGATACCATGATAGTTTTGGTGGGTGGGGGGCATAGTAAGTCATCTTTCATTTGTCTAAGTCTCATCTGGTTCCAAGCTTGTTTGCAAATACGAGCCCGACCGCGGTTAGCAAGAGAAAAAATATTCTTGCATCCAAAGTGAAAACTTTCATTGCTTGACTATTCCGCAGGTATTTATAGTATAACGGATACTGTCAGTATCTTATCAATTCGGAGCTGCACTTCGTCTGCTTATCACCCATGTTACCTATCTTATTGGGATGCAATTTATTATTCAAAAAAGCTGATAGTATAATTGTTGATAAATCGCTAGTGCCATTTTTTGCACTAACATTGCCACACTTTAATGCAAGCTATTGATTTATATCTATGAAAACCACATACACCAACTCCCAATGTTGCATAAATCGTTTTTATCTTAGAGAGTACCCTATCTAGTTGTTGTTTATTTTTCTTCTTATCATGATAAACTCAAAATATGTGACATCAGCAAAAACACACACACAAAACACACCAAAGTCAAGTCTTGCATAATTCTTTGTATCTTATAAAAGTACCGTGTCTAATTGGTTTTTTATTTGTCTTTTTACAATGATAATCTCAAAATATATGATATTAACAATCATCCTTTCGCTGTCGACTGCAATTATGATCTTGGGCAGTTGTTACTTAATTCCGTATCCTTTCGTTGTCGACTACAGTTTGATCTTGGGCAGTTGTTACTTATTTCCGTATCCTTTCGTTGTCGACTGCAATTATGATCTTGGGCAGTTGTTACTTAATTCAGTATCCTTTTGTTGTCGACTGCAATTATAATCTTGGGCAGTTGTTACCTAATTCCGTATCCTTTCGTTGTCGACTGCAATTATGATCTTGGGCAGTTGTTACTTAATTCCGTATCCTTTCGTTGTCGACTACAGTTTGATCTTGGGCTGATGTTAAATAATTCCGTATCCTTTCGTTGTCGACTACAGTTTGATCTTGTGCAGTTGTTACTGAACACATTCCCTCATACTGTTGGACACAACCTCTTTGAATAAATGTACTGAAAATGAGCATTTACTAGAACCGTTTTTTAAACCATTGTGATAAATACATGTATGGGCGTTTGCTTCTATTTAATACAATGGTTCAAAAACTGACTTTTGCAAAGGCGTCTAAATGCGTCAATAATTTTTTTATGAAGGAATGGATCAAAAGGCGTAAATATAAAGGAATGGGTCAAAAGGCATCAATATGAGGGAATTGGTTAAAGGCGCCAATATGAGGGAATGGGACCATTCCGATTCTTTAAACCTTCTGAGAAACTATGGTCAGGGTGTTAAACGGATTGGATCCTGATGAGACACCAATAATTGCCATTAATTCATGTGTGCATATCGAGGGCTTGGTGCTAAACTATTCTAACTCCTTCACAAAGTGAAGGAGTTAGAATAGTTTTGCACCAAGCTCTCGATATGCCAACATAAAAAAATCAGCTAATGAATATTCATGGTGTCATTATTTGTTACATGAATATAAACAGGGAAAGGGTTAAATTGCAACTATATTGCATGTTTTGCTCTGGTCACTTAACAAAACATATACCGGTAGATAAATGAAGAATCTTTCTCAATATTTAACCCAAAGTCCGTCCATTATATATATTAATATAGTTCTTTTTTTTATAAAAAAACACACATAAGAACGGACTGGACGTGTCGTGTGGTGTCGTGTGTGTGGCTAACGCGCTCGACTACAATACCAGGGGTCCCGGGTTCGATCCCCCGCCGGACCAAGTCCTTCGGACGAGACGATAAACCGAGGTCCGATGTATCAGTGGGCATCTAAAAGAATCAGATAAACTCAGTCGATAATAAGAGTAGGGCATCGCTCCCGGGTTTCTCTGTATTGTCTATTTATGTCACGTGATACAATATGGACGTGTTTTGTTCGCTCGGACGAAACAAGATAGTTTTATTTCGTTTTTGAGGAAATTACGCAGTCAGAAAGTTATAGTAAGAAGCATATATGTGTTAGTTGACAATGCACAAGTGGAAAGGAGGAAGAAAAGGGGGAAAATGCAATGAAAAGCGTAAGAAAAGCAGTGACAGTAGTGACATTCAGTGTAAAACTTCACGCGTTGGAGGTTCTCCAGGGGGTCACGGGCAGGCTAGTGTAAGTGACATAATAAAAGAGAGTAACGACGTTCTCTATAATAGTGACGCTTGTTTGGATGCCGGTGCTTCAGTTGCGGAAGGTGATATATCTAGATCGTCGGTATCTTCTGTGTTTGAAGTGTCAGGAATGGAGAGTGGTAAAGAGGGAGACAAATGTAGCATGAGTGATGTTATGACACTGCTAAGGACAATGAATTCTAAAATGGAGCAGATTGACAAGAAACTGGAGAGACTTGACGTTGTCGAAAAGAAGGTCAGTAGTTTTGAAACAGAATTAAAGAAACTCTGGATTTTTATCAATGATAGTCACAAGAAGTTAGAAGATAGGGTAGTGAGATTGGAAGACAGACTCGAATCTAATGACTATTCTGTCGGCATGGTTGGAGATAAAGTGGCTGAGATGGAGGCAGCCGCAAGTAAAGTTAAGGAAGACTTGTTATATGTCCAAAGTCAGTCCATGCGCAACAACCTTCTGTTTTCGGGTATTGCCGAAGATCCCGATGAGTCACCAGCAGACACTGAGCAGAAAGTAAGGGAGTTCATCGAAGGAAGGCTAGGACTAGCACAGGAAGTAGTTGATGGTATCAGGTTCGAACGGGTGCATAGAGTAGGCCGTAGAAACAGTGGGGAATCGTGTAGACATATTGTTGCAAAGTTTTGTTACTTTAAAGATAGAGAGATAGTGAAAAAGCAGAGGAGGAAACTTAAGGGGACGAACTTTTTTGTAGCTGAGCAGTTTCCGAGAGAAATCGAGGAAAGGAGGAAAAGCCTTCTGCCTAAGTTGAAGGCGGCCTGGAATGATGAGAAAGAGGCGTGGATCTCTTACGACACCCTTTATATCGAAGGAAAACCGCAGAAGAAACATAACAGATAGGGAGGTAGGAGAGATGACTTGAAGATATGTGCCTGGAATTGCCAAGGTCTTACTAAGCAAAAACTTGACTCTTGCAATTTTATAGATACTTTCAAAGACAATGATATTGTGTTTTTAACCGAATCTTGGACTCATGACAGCAGTAACCTTGATTTGAACGGTTTTAAAGCCTTCAATTTTTACAGACGTTTTCAGCATAGAAGAGCTAAACGCCATAGTGGCGGTATAGTTATTTACATAAAAAGTTACTTAACTAAAGGTGTATCTGTAGTTAGAAACCATTTCAATACTATTATATGGTTGAAACTTGATAAACATTTCTTTAAATTTGATAATGACGTATACTTATGTGGTGTTTACATCTGGTGTGAAGACTCGCCAATGTATAATATTGAAAATGTTGATTTATTTAGCAAACTTGAAGAGGACGTGTTGCACTTTGGCAATCTAGGATCTGTTTTCATCACTGGTGATTTTAATGGTCGAGTTGGTAGTAGACGTGATTTTATATTATGTGATAGGCTTATAGGTGATATTGATCCTGGTGAATATGTTCCGGACCGGCCTCTTTCCAGGGCCTCTCAGGACTCAGTGTGTAACACGCATGGTATGCGATTAATTGATCTATGCAAATCCAGTTCTTTGCGCTTAGCAAACGGTAGGCTTGGCGAGGACAATGCAATTGGAAAGTTTACCTATGTATGCACGAGAAGTTCGTCTGTTATTGATTACCTGTTACTACATGAGCCTCATTTTAAATATGTAAACAGTTTTAAGGTTGGTAGTTTCAATCAGTGGTCTGACCACGCACCGTTATATTTTTCATTATTGTGTTGTAAACCACCAGTTATACAAGACACTCAGGAGTTTGTTTCATACAAATGGGATAGCGCAAAGCGTGATGAATTTCGTAGAGGCCTTATTGCCAAATTATCCAGCTTAAATCGCGCTACTTGTAATATCGACTGTACAGATCGTTCATCTGTAAATAACTGTTTAAATGATATTGTTACAACTGTGCGTTCGGTTGCTGACCCTCTTTTTTCTAAACATGTACGCTTTAAAGACAATTATTTGAAAAAGGATAGTGAATGGTTTGATACTGAATGCAGACACGCTAGAAACGTGTACCTCCGTGCTTTACACAGTTACAACAGTAAGCCATCGCCTGAGAATAGAATAGTATTTTGCGAAAGCAAAATAGCATACAAAAAATTAATTTCTCGTAAGCGTAATAAGTATAATAACATGAACGTTAAAAGGGTAGAAAATTTACGCCATTCTAAGCCGAAAGAGTTCTGGTCGCTCTTCCGGAAGAAGTCACATGATACTAACGAAATAAGCGTAGACGAGTTTTTTAACTATTTTAAAACAATTATGGGCTCTTCTACACAGAACGTAAATGAGGACGCAGAGTTGTTTTGCTCTAACCATGATTTTGATCATCCTAATTGCAATTTTGACGAACTTAATTGTGCTATTACTGTTAAAGAAATTTTAGCAGTTGTTAAAAAACTTAAGTCAGATAAAGCGGCTGGGGTTGATGTTCTACTGAACTCATACTTCATTGAGTCAATTGATATTATAGCTTCACACTTGTGCGATTTATTTAACGCCATTTTGAATTCTGGATTTTATCCAGATTCATGGACCCAGGGCATAGTTATTCCATTATATAAAAAGGGTGATCGTGAAAACCCTTCCAACTACAGGGGTATTACATTGATTAGCTGCTTTGCTAAAATATTTACAGGGGTATTAAATAACAGGGTTTCAGCATGGTGTGAGGAAAATAATATTATATCAGATGCACAGTTTGGCTTTAGATCGGGTCGGTCAACTGTAGACGCGGTGTTTATTCTTCACGCTATTGTACAGAAGACGATAGGGTCTAATAAACGTTTGTACTGCGCTTTCGTCGATTTAAAGAGAGCTTTCGATAGTATAAATAGAAATTCTTTGTGGTTTAAGTTATATAAGTTGGGTCTTAACGGTAAAATTTTACGTGTTTTAAAGGATATGTACGATAAAGTCAAGACGTGTATTAGAAAAGGAAATACTTATTCTGAGTTCTACGATAATTATATTGGACTCATGCAAGGGGAGATAATCTCGCCCATAATGTTTGCCCTTTTTCTTGAGGATTTAGAGTTAAATCTTCAAGATCCAGATCTTATAGGAATAAGTATAGACGATATTATGCTTGCAATTTTACTTTTTGCCGATGACATGGTTGTCTTTGGTACCTCGCCACATGACTTGCAATATAAATTAGATAAATTAAAAGAATACTGCGAAACTTGGGGGTTAGAAGTAAATTGCTCGAAAACAAAAGTTATGGTGTTTAGGAAAAGGGGTGGTTTAAAGGAAAATGAAAATTGGTCATACGGGGATGAGATTTTGGAAACAGTTAGTGACTTTAATTACCTTGGGACGGTTTTCAATTACACTGGGAGCTTTGTTTTAAATCAAGAGTTTATAGTAGGCAAAGGGTTGAGAGCATTGAATGCACTCATGGCCAATATTAAAGGTTTGAACCTGAAAAGTAGTGTTACATGTCAGTTATTTGATGCATTTGTTAGTTCTATCTTGAATTATAGCTGTGAAGTATGGGGTTATACAAAATCAAAACAAATAGAACGAGTACACCTAAAATTTTGTAAAAGGTTATTACATGTGAAGAGGTGTACATCGACATACAGTATATATGGTGAAATGGGTAGATATCCCTTGTATATTAATCGTTACTGTAGAATTATTAAATATTGGTTGAAACTAGTTTCAACACAGAATGTAATATTATCTACTGTATACAATACTTTATTAGCCGAGTGTTGGAATGGCGAATCAAACTGGGTTACAAATGTTAAAACATTACTAGTAACAAATGGTTTTGCTGATGTTTGGATGGATCCAATAATTGTAAACCCGAAATCCTTTCACAAAATATTTAAACAAAGATTAGTGGATGGTTTTATACAAGGGTGGGATGAGAATATCAATAGAAGCGGTGTACTAGCAACATATATACATTATAAAAGCTGTTTCGGATTTGAAGCATATTTAGATACATTGTCATATAAACTTAGATTTTATCTTGCTAGACTGCGTCTGTCTTCACATTCATTAAAAATAGAAACCGGGAGGTACGGTAAAAATAACACTCCAAGAAATGAAAGATATTGTAGCTACTGTGAAACTCATGATATTGAAGACGAGTTTCATTTTGTTCTTATATGTAGTTTGTACACAGATCTGCGTAAGAAGTATATAAAAAAGTATTTTTATGCTAGACCAAGCTTTGTAAAGTTTTGTCAGCTACTACAAAGTCAAAATCGACAGGAATTAGTTAAATTGGCTCTCTATATAAAGTATTCCTTTTGCAGGAGAAACGCACTTGTTAATGCTTATATGTAAGTCATCTCAAATCTGAATAGTCAGCACTTTATGCACAACGTAAATGTCAGTTTCCTTTCGAGTAAAGATTTTGCATATAACTAAACTGATTGAAATTGTAATATACTGTCAATGTGAAAGATCGTTTGACCTATGTGACATATGCTATGTATATGTATTTAAAACAACAATGTACATGCTTGTACACGTTGAATAAAGATATGTTCTGTTCTGTTCTGTATCCTCTCCCCTCTCTCTGGGGCGTCCAATTAGCCCATAGTGAGCTAACACGGACGTTAATCAACACAAACAAACAAACATAAGAAAATTTATTGCTGTGGCAAACAGTAGGTAATGAGATCTGCCTAGCATATCTAGCAGACCCTGATCACACAACTTCTACAGCAGTCTTCTAAACTGGATCTTCTCTTTTCGCTAATGTGTAAAAAGGTGATATTATCAGACCAAGATCAGAAAAAATCCACACTATCTGTTTACCTGATAAGTAGGGAGTAGTTTTTTATCGCAAGTACCCTGGGATATGAATTTCTGAGAATTTGGTTCGTATTTAAAAATATTGTTTATTTTCTGGAAACTGTCGAATTCTCAGAAAATTACCTATGCGTGTATTTTTTGTCGATGATATGTAACAAGATATAGATCAGACAATTCTAGGAACTGAACGAATGAGGTTAAACATTTGTTTGTGTCTTACATTTTATGAACTCACAAAATGCCATATAGTACATCTGTAATTGACAAGATAAATTGCAGAGCCTTCGTGCTGTTCTAGTCCTGATTAACCCAATATTTGATAGTGATGCCTTTTAATGCCTTTGCAAAAAGACTAGACCCATATCAGACGACTCCTGTAAAGAAGCTAAATAGTGAAATAGTTTGTTAATTATTTCGTTCTTTTGTCTGTTCATTCGTTCGTTAGACTGTTCGTTCGTTCATTCGTTAGTTTGTTCGTTCGTTCGTTAGTTAGTGTGTTCGTTCGTTTGCCCATTAGTTTATTCGTACGTTCATTAATTCATTCGTTCATTCAATAATCCATCCATCCACCCATCCATCATCCATCCACCCCCCCCCCCAAATATCCCATCCATCCATCCATCCATCCCCAATATCCCATCCATCCATCCACCCATTCATTCATCCATCCATTCATGTATTTATTTATTCTTTATGATTTATTTAGTTTTGCTAAAGGAGTTTCCAGCCGCCAGACAAACAAGTAAATTGATTCATTTGTTTTTATCAAATGCCTCGGAGATATCCCATCAACAGCAGAGTTTCATACAGACAGGTACAATTGCAAATTGCTGATAAAATCGCCCGGATAAAACATATGGCGCTAATCTGATGACACAGCCTTAACGATAATCAGTTTAGACACAGGTGGCCGAGACAAAATAAATTTTACAAACTGCTTTTTGACCTGATAGAGGTGTTTCTCTCTCTATCTATCTTCCATCTAACGTCTTTTTACAATTATACAATACCATGTGTTTATGTGATCATCATTCTCTAGTTCATAAATCAAAGTACTGAAGTTACTGATAGTAACTGATCGCTATGTGTTGCCAACTCTATCCGATATCCTAGTCGTTACTCGTCTGTCGCTTAGTTACAGTAAAACCTCCCTATAACGGCCACTAAATTGTATTAATTAGTTGGTATTTAGGGCAGGTGGCTGCTTAAAGCAAAGTGAAAGTAAAACAGAACGCTCCTATTGGAGCGTTCTGTTTTATTTTCACATTGCTTTAAGCAGCCACCTGTCTTTAACACAAAATACTTGATGTAATTTAGTGGCCGTTATAGAGAGGTTTTACTGTACTTAGTTTTAACCCTTTTCCTGATGCATATTCATGTAAGAAATAATGACATCGTGAATATTAATTAGATTACGTTTATAATAACATACGAACACCGGACATTTTGGTTCAGGCAGAAACTGTAGAATCAGATCTATATCATACCATAAGCAAACAGAGCAGACCCTGCACAGACGGCTGCTATATGATCCGTCTGATCTGGATCTGTTCTGTTTGCAGATGCGTTAAAAGGTATTTATACAGTATGATGGAAATGGTTAATTCATAGTGTTTTATAACAGTAAAGTTTCGTTAATACGACCAATCAAAAGAATTCTAATTCTGGATTTTTAAAACAGGTTATAGCTTAATGCAGGGAAAAGGTGATACAAAAAGCTACTGCAGGAGCAACCAGAGACCTATACATACATGTCTCTGGAGCAACCAGCTGCTGTTATAGTCTCCTGTATTAATAAATGATATGTTCGCTTTAGTCAGACTCTACGGTATTTGATGAATAATGAGTCATTGGAAACTACTGTAATAATTAATTTTATTAATACATGGATTAATGCAAGCACTTTCCTTTAATAGAGTGTGCGCAAAACAGAGACCCGGGTGCTCTTCCTTTATAGTAGCTTTTATTTATAGCACAACATGTATATATTAGACCGACCAGTTAGCTCAGTAGGTAGCGTTGGCTTCGGCTTCGGTGTCGGTGGCGGGTGTCGCTGGTTTGAGATGTCCTGCTGCGACATAACAAACTCGTTAAAACTGGAAGAAGCAGCTCCCTTGCTAACACTCGGCAGAATAGAGTGAGTGTCACGAATGAAGTCTGGTCGGTCCGTTGTCAATTTGTAACGTGACGGTATGTGGTATCACGACATGTGTCCACGGCATGCTATCACAGGTAGATACACCGTCTCTATATAAGGTGTGACCCCGGTGAGGAATTGCTTCCGGAGGTCGTAGTACAGTAAATAGTTCTTTAGAAATGCAGTGCTTTAAATATGAGCTAATAAGTGTCTCTTAAGAATCCGACAGGCTGAATAATTGCGTCAAGTTATTGTGTGTATTCTCTGCCCAATGGGGTCATTTTTGTGACTCTCTTGCAGGACTACTTTCTCTGATGGATGTTGGGAAATATGTGTGTGGAGCGTTAGCATGGCCCAAATTTAAAGCGAAAATAGACGGTGTGTACATACCTTTGTGTGTAGCGAAAAAAGTCAACGTTCTTGACCTTGTTTTCTGGTGATCTAGAGACTGTGTTTGGACTTAATATGAATGTGTTATAGCCCTATAGAGAGTATAGCCCAAATCTATTCCTGAAAGTAGCTAGGAGGTGCAGAAAAATGGCTGTTTTTACATAGAATAAAGAAGGGCAAAATTGACAGAGCTCACACCATAACTAAAATACTGCCGATGGGACTTGACTAAACATTATCACTGTTCTCTTGGAGTACAGAAAGTAGGGGCTGGTCTATTTTTAGAACATTATACAATATTCCTACTCCCGTGAACTACATTTCTGGCGTAAGAATGTCAAACGGATGTTATTTGACACTTTCTTCCTCAAAATATGTGCGGCACCACAACGAAGCGACGTGATGAAATATACCATATCCGAAAAAGCAAAAGCTGATACATTTAACTGATAAAACCAGCCGCATTAACCCATTACTTCATAAGCTAATTTTAGACCCAACCTATTTGAATAACTCTACCTCAAAGGAGCATTTACTAGCAAAAGTATTGAAACCATTGTGATAAACAGAGCATTTGCTCCATAGGAGCAAATGCTCTATATATCACAAAGGTTTCAAAAAGTGACTTTCACAGAGGCGTTAAAGGCGTCAATGTGAGGGAATGGGTTAACTTCTTCTCGTCCTCACATCAGTTTTTAACCCTTGACCTGATGAATATGTTTGTAAGAAATAATGACATCATGAATATTTATTAGTTGGACATTAATAATGGCACGTGTACATAGATTTCTTTTTTTATATTGGCAACAAATTTAGAATGATAATTATATAAATCAATAAGCAAACTGAGCAGACCCTGATCAGACGGCTCCTACAGGAGCCGTCTGATTAGGGTCTGCTATGTTTGCAAAGCCACGAGCAAGCATTTATATCAGATAAAGAGTTAACACTTTTGGCGCCAAATTTAAAAGTGGTCGTCTGCAATAATAATTTCATAATAAATATAAATCTAAACTAAATAAGAAAGGTAGATCTATATTAGTAAAACATTTGTTTTTAAAAACCTGTATGCTTGGGCTGAAATAATACAGAAAAAAGTGGAGTCCCATGTCAGATGCCGCCTTGAAAAGGCGGCATCTGACCTGGGACTGCGCTGTTTTCAATGGTGCCAACAGGCAACATTGGCGCCGAAAGAGTTAAAAGCATCGATAGCAATGATATATGAGTTCCAATCCATTTGATATCTTACACAGCATGAGTAAATAATGAGATCTTTTTCCGACCGTATCATATTTTTTCAGGGGAGATAATGCACGCCCTGAAAAAATATTTACCTTGTCACTCATTGTTTTCGGAGCGAAGATAATCAAATCAAAACTGTCAGACCGTCACTTGTATCACACGTAATGCTCCTGTCTGTTAACTCTTTCGCTGCCAATATCGCATCTGTCATTAACAATGCCAACAGTTTGGATCCAGATGAGACGCCGAGTAACTCGGCATCTCATCAGGATCCAAACTGTTTGCTACTGTGACAATGGTTTTTCCAACAAAAATGAGGATAAATATAAAAATTGCAGCAGACGACAAAAATTGGCAGCGAAGAAACTCTTTAGCATGACACATGCGGCTCGTGCTTATCAATGAAAGCAGTTTTGATCCAGATGAGACTCAAAGTAACTATGGTTCTCATCGGGATTCAAACTCCTTGACACTGCATTTTTCTTTTCAGCAAAAACATATTGACTGTAAATGAAACAAAAGAGATAAAAAGTACCCGGATGATAATTTAAACAGCATACTAGGGGCAACTTTAGTTCCATCTTCCTAATCATTATCTACTTCTTGGCCAGGTTATCTATTGAAAACATCCATAGAAAACAGCAGAACCTGTCTTGATATAAGCGGCCATCAGAAAGAGGTCGAATTATGGGCATGTAAGGGAGGTGGTGGCTTAATGCAGGTCAAAAGTAATGCAGAAAGCTCCTATAGGAGCTTACTGTATTATTTTAGCCCTACATTAAGTAATCTTAATCTAAATAATTTGGCTGGTGGCAGTTTAAATGCAGGACAAGAGTAATGCCTCTAGAGGTCGTCTGATCTAGGTTTACTCTGTTTGCATATGCGTTAAAACACGTTTATATGAAGGGAAAAGGTTCAGCATGAAATACATTACGCAGATGATTTGAAGGGTGGTATATATCTGTCTCACGACGATAAGGCAATTATTTTTAGAAATTTTCAGAATTTTAGCTGGCTGGATTCCAATTTCATTTGTGATAAAAATGCACAATTGATAGACAAGACTTATCAACAAACAAATGTTTCAGGTCAATTTGATGTACAGTGAACCCTCGTTACAACGAATGTGCTAGTTTCCAGACATTTTGCTGGTATAACGCGGTTGCCGTTATAACGAGTTTAAATATGAAAGGAACCATATGACCAGTTCTAAACTAGTACCAACAGGTGAGCGCTTAATGCAGAACACAAGAAGTGCAAAAGGCTACCTATGGGAGCTTTTTTCACTTCTTGTGTTCTGCCTTAAGCGATCACCTGTCTTATTGGCATTGCACCTATTTATTCAGTGGTTTGTTTCAAAGACAACGGTAATTTTGTTTCAATGCATACTGCCGGTATAACGAGGGTACCATTGTAACTAATGCTGGTATAATGAGGGTTCACTGTATATATAGATTCAAACGTGTTTCTCTCCAGATAAGGTCATACAGGTGTTATCACAGATCTAAGATATGCTGTTCCTAATGAAAAACATGCACTTGTTACCAAAGAAACTGCCGGGTAAGATCTATGTACAAAATAACTTATCAGAGATGTTATTTCGCTGCCAAATTTTGTCGTCTGTAAACATTGCCGTCTGCTTAATTTGTTTCTAAATGTTTCTAAAATATGTAATCACATATCATATCTGCCATTGACAATGAAAGGGTTAACCCATTATTTCCTACCGATGCCTTTTGACGCATCTGTAAAGGTAATATTTTGAAACAATTGTGATAAATAGAGCATTTGCTCCTGTGGAGCAAATGCTCTATTTATCAAAATGGTTTCGAAACTGCACAATTCTAAAAGTTTCCTTTTCTCTAGGAAATGTTCTATTCAAAGATTTATTCAAAGAGGTTGGGTCTAAATTTGCATACGGGTTGAAGGTTAAGCATCCGGTCTTTTCTCAGAATTAGACTCAGTTTAAATTTGAATGTGTTACAAGACATTCAACTTTAACTCTTGCGGTGACTGGCACTTGCAAATACAATTGGGTCACATTGAAACGCCGAGTAATTCGGCTTCTCATCAGGATCCAAGCTGTTTGATACTCGGTCAAAAGTTTCTCAAAAGCTTGAATGATTCGGAAGTACGTAAAACTAGCAACATGTCAGTGATAAAGCAAGCGCTTACATGTCAGTGATAAAGCAAGCGCTTACATGTCAGTGATAAAGCAAGCGCTTACATGTCAGTGATGAAGCAAGCGTTTATTTGACAAAGTATTAAGGGTTAAAACACTTTCACTATTCGGTATTCATGTAAAAACTAATGACAACATGAATATTTAATAGCTTAATTTTTTATAATATAAGTTTTTTTTTCAAGTGAATGTTTTTGTTTTGACAAAACCTGTATAATCAGATCTATATCAGTTTATCAAAAGTAAAACGAACATAATCTGGTCAGGCGGCTCCTATAGGACCCGTCTGATATTGGTCTTCTCTGTTTGCAAATGTGTGAAAAAGCGTTTATATGAGGGAAATGGTTTTAAGAATGAGAGGGTTCATTCACCTGTGTAGAAACAATGTGCGTTCAGATGAAACGTCTGGTCTGTCGACATCTCGCCAGACGTTGTGATTCCAACATTTTGAAATATTTTTGAGAATCGATGTTTTTGAAATGCAATTGAAAGATAAGTCTCCGAGAACTGGAGTAAGAAAACTTAATTTTATGATAAAATTATATACAAATAACTCTCATTCTTAAATTTATATAATTTTATCTAATTAATATTCCCTGCGGAATAAAATAAACTTAATTTTATGATTTTTTTTTATCAGATCTGCTAAACATTTAGTGTGTATAGAGTCGAGTTTCGCTAATGCGATCATGCAATTTGTTAGTATATGAGTCTGTAAATGCAGGTCGTTGTTTATTGCTTAAGGCATGTCAAAGTGATGCAAAAAGCTCATATAGGCATATAGGAACTTTTTGCATAACATTTGTCCTGCATTAAGTTACCATCTCTCTTTAAGATCCGGAAGTTCTTTTGGGTATTAGCAAGACTTTACTGTGTATCTAACCCTTCGCTTGCTATTCACGTCAATATACCTACCTGTAAATAGTGAAGACCCAGATGAGACAGCTCCTGCAGGAGCTGTCTCATCAGGGTCTGCACTATTTACAAGTGATTGTGAAACCAGTGTACTCAACAGCAGTGATTGCACAGCGAAATACTTGTACAGAGTGAAGATATATGTAATTATACAACAGGACATGGGTAAAGAAGAAGAAATGATTTTAAAATTCAGCAAGAGAAGGGTTAAGGCATGTCAAAGTGATGCAAAAAACTCATATAGGCATATAGGAACTTTTTGCATAACATTTGTCCTGCATTAAGTTACCATCTCTCTTTAAGATCCGGAAATTCTTTTGAGTATTGGCAAGACTTTACTGTGTATTTAACGAATATCTTGCTGATCTCTAAAAGGTTTGCATATACAAACAACTTGTGTTTTTGTGTTCATGGTATCTTGTTAATTTAAACAAATGCGTTTACTTAAAAGCATGGAATAAACAGTTTATTCTCTGTCATAGAGAGATAGTTTGGTTGTAAACAATGTCTTGTCTCACAATTTCTTCCGTGATTTAAATCTCTCAGTTAAAACACATAACAGTTACATTAACAAAAAGTTTACAAACAAAAACAGTTTGAACGTGATAACATATCTGCACATGTAAATTTTAATTTGATTTGATTATTATATACCCCGCTAATGCGACCACCTTAAAGAGGTACAATTCTGGGTCTTCGATGCAGGTGGTAGCTTTATGCAGGATAAAAGTAATGCAGAAAACTCCTAGAGGAGCTTTCTGCATTACATTTGTCCTGAATTAAACAACCACCTGCTTATAAAGACAACCATGTTTATTCATTAAGTGGTCGCGTTAGAAGTGTTCTACTGTAGTTTAAATTTCAACTTCTCTACGAATTGAGACAGGTCCATTAACGCTTTACCTGATAGAAGCACATTTAACCCTTACAACGCTGAGTTTTCAAATGAACTATTCCAAAATTCAAACAGGTCAAGCTTATGGTGAATAATGTATATTAAGGGATTTTTTTTCTAAAGAAAAATGTAACATGACAAACAGTGCAGACCATGATGAGAGGGCTACTCTGGGGACCCTCTCATCTGGGTCTACACTGTTTGCAAAGGACATTAGTGACTCGTGTCCCGCACAGTAAGGGGTTAAAGCCATGGCAGACAGATCATACCAAGATCAGGCGGTTCTTGTATGAGCCGTCTAATCTTTTGTTTATGGAATACTATAAATGTATTTCTACAGTTTTTGCTATGATCTAAAAATCATGTGTTCAAATGTTTTTGTAAAAATTCAGCTAATTAATAAACAACAGGTCTGTGGCATAACAGTGAAGTCAATTGAGTTGTGTTTACTTACAAATACAAAATAATATTAGAATTACGAATTTGTCTTTTTCCGCAATTGTTTTAAACAAACTCTTCAGAGCGTTTGATATGATACGCGTGATACCAAGATAGCATCAACATTTAGCTAAACACTCAATGCCAGTCTTATCAGCTGGGTGCAAATGCGGTATCTGACCAAGACCTTGGTCTATAAAACTTTTGATATTTTTCTTTCTTTCTTTTTTTGTTTTTAGTTCAAGCTTCTGCAGGGTTTGAGCCTGAGTTAATTCTGAAGTATCTGATTGATCAGATGTTGAGTTTACGCATAATCTGACCAATCAGATAATTGAGAATAAACTCAACCTGGAGCAAAACGTTTTATAATATCAGGACCTAGTTCTGTACGGATTGCATACCCTTTTCCTCGTGAATATTCATGTAAGAAATAATGACAGCGTGAATATTAATTAGCTGATTTTGTATAATGTCATTCGAACAGAAACTGTATAATCAGATGTACAGTTAAACCTCTCTGTAACGGCCACTAAATTGTGTTAATTATTTGGCATTTAGGGCAGGTGGCTGCTTAAAGCAAGGTGAAAGTAAAACAGAACGCTCCTGTTTTATTTTCACCTTGCTTTAAGTAGTCACATGCCTTTAGCACAAAATACTTGTTGTAATTTAGTGGCCGTTATAGAGAGGTTTAACTGTTTATTATTCCATAAGCAACAAAGATTACATTGTTCAGAAGTCATCTACAGATGTACGGCCAGGGCATACTCTGTTTGCAAATGCTTTGAAAGTGTATCTATGAAATGAAGGGTAAACGAATAGCTGATATTTTCTCGAGGAGACAAACTTTTGAAACAAACGTGTGACGAAAAGTGACATCCCTAGAAATGTGATTTACAGGGTCAATATGGTATACTGGAATTTGACCTAGGTCATAATTCTATGTAGAAAAACGTCACAAGTTGGCTTGGAGTAATCATACTAATTAGAATTAACCCTTTCGGCGCCAAGTTTCTAATTGTCGTCTGCAATCCAAGTTGGTGAAATAATTCAGTAAAATAAGGAAATGAGATAAATAAATACAAAAGCACATATATAGAAATAGAGATTGAGACAAATAGTGAAGTCCCTGATCTGGGACTGCACTATTTGTCGTGGTGCATTTATGCGACTGTGGCGGCGAAAGGGTTAAATAACGTTCCGAGGTTATGAAACCTTTACATGAATCAGAGTTCTTTCTTAAGTACAGTAGAACTTTTCTTAAGTCTAATTACGGATCTGTATGACAGGTGGTAGCTTAATGCAGGTCAAAAGAATTGCAGAAAACTCCTATAGGAGCTTTCTGCATTACTGTCCCTCTGCATTACGCACCCACCTGCCTTTTAAGACACCTATGTTCAAATAATGAATGGCCGGTTGGGACAGGTTCTACTGCACATGATTTGTCAGATGTTGAGTAAACTCAAAATCTGACCAGTTGAATACCTGGGAAATAAACTAAAACTCAGAAGTTTTATAACATCGGAACCAGGAGCCAGTTTTTGATGTAGAACGTTACATTTCTATTGGTGATCACTATTCTTCATCATCCTATCGGAAGTTACGTCTGGGCGATAATTGGACATTCGTCACACTTAACCATTCGTATCGGATAAAGACGGGTGATTTCCGATTTTACCGTCCCATATCCCGGAGGTTTTGTCTCGTTCTCAGGAAATATAACGTCTCTTCCATCATATAGTAAATGTATGAGTCATTAAGGAAACACCACATATAAAACATACAGTTGCCCGAACAGTTTCATGGCAAAAAAGAAGAACATAAATGTACAGGTCTATAAAAAGACAAAAAGAGACTCACAAAGACATAACAAATAAACATAGGGGTAGATGGAAGTACCACCTTGGAACGGTCAGTGACAAGTATCACTTAGGGAGTTTGGATTATATATGTTATAATATGTTTTTGAAAGTATATTTTTTATGAGAGTACGGGAGAAACGAGGGGGTGCATAGAGGGGAGGGGACGTACTCATTACAGAACTGCAAATTTCAGCGTCGAAATATATCTTAACCTTTCCAACGCTGAATTTTCAAATGGACTATTCCATAATTCAAACAAATATAGCTTATTGTGAATATTCGGGGATTTTTTTTAAAGAAGAGTGTAACATTGCAAACAGTGCAGATCCAGATGAGAGGGCTCCTAGAGGAGCCCTCTCATCTTGGTCTGCATTGTTTGCAGATAACAATATATTAATGACTCGTTTCCCGCCCAGAAAAGGAAAAAGCCGGTACCCTAATTTAACAGTTGGTCTGCATAATATAAAATGTTTTTGTGATGGATGATTTCTAGACATTGCAACAAAAACCCTCAACAGACCGCACACGTTTCATACTAGAATTGCGCATGGAATCATTTTAGTTTCAGGCGCCAGTGTATAATGTGCATGGAATCACTTTCGTGTGATTTACCACTGTATGTGCAATTAGTATACAGATATGCCGCCGTTTGTTTACACTACGCTTACACAAATCAAAAACAAGTGCAGTTGAACTTCGATATCTCGACCATACAAATTACTTCAAGATAACAGAGGTTCGAGTCATCCAATTTCTGATCTGAACAATTCCTCAATTTCACAGCTTGATGCAGATCTAAAGTAATGTGTTTATCATGTTTTTCTAGATATGAGTAGTGATACATTTTAAAACAATTCTGTATTGTAACATTTTTGTACTTTTGGAAAGACCGAACTTTTACTTCGAGTTATTCCAAAGTTCGAGTTATCCGAGTCGAGATATTTAACTGATTAATTAAGTCAGTTTTAATAGGCAGAAAATGAAAAGGGAAATTGCTTGCATAGACATAAACTGTTGGATTAGATACAAAACAGACTCTGTCCAGACGGCTCCTATAATCTACTCCGTTTGAAAATACATGAAAAGACGTTTGTATGAAGGAAAGGTCAAAGTACCGCTAATCCTATCTGTACTGGCATTTGCGTGAAGTCTATTTTATGCCTTCTACAAGAAGTCTATTTTATGCCTTCTACAAGAAGTCTATTTTATGCCTTCTATATGAAGTCTATTTTATGCCTTTTACAATAAATCTATTCCATACCTTCTACAAGAAGTCTGTTGTATGCCTTCTACGAGAAGTATATTTTATGCCCTCTACAAGAAGTCTTTTTATACCTTCTTCAAGAAGTCTATTTTATGCCTTCTATAAGAAGTATATTGTATGCCTTCTACGAGAAGTATATTTTATGCCCTTTACAAGAAGTCTAGTTTATGCCCTCTACAAGAAGTCTATTTTATGCCTTCTACAATAAGTCTATTTTATGCCTTCTATAAGAAGTATATTTTATGCCTTCTACAAGAAGTCTAGTTTATGCCCTCTACAAGAAGTCTATTTTATGCCTTCTACAATAAGTCTATTTTATGCGTTCTATAAGAAGTTAATTTTATGCCTTTTACAATAAAACTATTCCATACCTTTTACAAGAAGTATATTTTATGCCTTCTACAAGAAGTCTATTGTATGCCTTCTACAAGATTCTTGTTTATGCCCTTAAGGCAAATGGTAACTTAATACACGAATAAAGTTATAAGGAAACCGCCTATATTAAATTTCGTTCAGAAAGCTCCTATAGGTGATTGCTTAATGCAGGACGAAAGTTACGTACAAAGCTCCCATAGGGGCTATCTGCATTACTTTCGTCCTGCGTTAAGCAACCACCTGTTTTCCGGCTCTCATGCTTTTTCTATGTTCTATATTAATTACAGATTTATATAGCTACTGAATCTTCATGGACAAAATAGTTATTATGAAATATGTAAGGTAGAACACTGTAGACATCTAACTCTTTCGGTGCCAAATTTCTAATTGTCGCATGCAATCCAATTTTGTTAAATCATTCGGTAAAACAAGGAAATGGAATAAATAAATACAGAATTCAAAGGAATAAAACACAGATACATGTATAGAACTAGAAATTGAGACAAAAAGTGAAGTCCCTGATCAGACGCCGCCTTGAAAAGGCGGCGTCTGATCTGGGACTGCACTATTTGTCGTGGTGCATTTTTGCGACATTGGCGGTAAAAGGGTTAAGAAACTTAAGAAAGTGATCTGTCAAATTCCATTAGCAAACCTACATAGCCGTCTGATATGGGTCTACTCTGTTTGCAAATACATGAAAAAGCGTTTATATGAACGACAGGGTTAGATGGTCGTCGCTTAAATAGTGGAATTCTGCTGTATCTACTTATTTCTCATGTGGTGCACCTTTCCAGATTGTTTTCATAGTTACGAGATCCAGGTCTTTCTGACATAATCGCTTCAAAGAGCCATGCTTTTTTACCTTTTCTATGGAAAACTGTCCAACTAAAAACTTTTGTTTGCGTACAGGTATGCCTGATGATAATTAGTGCAGTGTTTTGCTGGCTGCTTTATCATAACTGTCAAGTTTTTTTCTGCAAAAGTCTTAACCATTTTCAGAGAAGAGTCACTGGTGTTCTTTGCAAACTAATTTGAAAATATCCCAGAATATTCACGGTAAAAGTACAACAAGATGGCCATGAGGCACTGAAGCGCTCACCTGAGATAATCCAGGGGCGGGGCCATTTTTGACCAAGAAGTCATCATTTGTACAACCTTGGTAAAGAACCAAAAGGCAAAGCAGTATGCCATTAATTAAAGGTCTAAGCCTTATGGTTTCAGAGAAAATTAATATTTTATATTTTTCCCATAAAAAACTGATAAGCCCCAAGTTTCGCCCAGAGGTCAAGGTCGTAAGTTGAACATTCTTGGCAGAGGACCACAAGCCAAAGCTACATATTTGTAGAGGACCATTAGATCATGTTACATAACAAACATCAAAGGTCTAGGCCTTACAGTTTCAGAAGATTTTTAAAGATTATCCTATAAAAAACTGATTAGCCCTTGGGCGGGACCATTTTGGTCCGGGTCATAATTTAAAATCTTTGTAGAGGACCATTAGATCATGCTACATACCAAACATCAAAGGTCTAGACCTTACAGTTTCAGAGAGGAAGATTTTTTAAGATTTTCCTATGAAAAACTGATAAGCCCTTGGGTGGGGCCATTTTTGGCCCGGGGTCATAATTTGAACAATCTGTGTAGAGGACCATTAGATCATGCTACATACCAAAAATAAAAGGTTTAGGCCTTACAGTTTCAGAGGAAAAGATTTTTAAAGATTTTCCAATGAAAAACTGATAAGCCCTTGGGTGGGGCCATTTTTGGCCCGGGGTCATAATTTAAACAATCTTTGTAGAGGACCATTAGATCATGCTACATACTAAATATAAAAGGTTTAGGCCTTACAGTTTCAGAGAAAAAGATTTTTAAAGATTTTCCAATGAAAAACTGATAAGGCCTTGGGCGGGGCCATTTTTGGGCCCGGGTATCATAATTTGAAAATCTTTGTAGAGACCCATTAGATCATGCAACATGCTAAATATCAAAGGTCTAGGCCTTACAGTTTCAGAGAAGAAGATTTTTAAAGAGTTTCCTATGAAAAGGTGATAAGCCCTTGGGCGGGGCCATTTTTGGCCCGGGGTCATAATTTGAACATTTTTGGTAGAGGACCATAAGATCATGCTACATACTAAATATCAAAGGTCTAGGCCTTACAGTTTCAGAGAGGAAGATTTTTAAAGATGTTCCTATGAAAAACTAATAAGCCCTTGGGCGGGGCCATTTTTGGCCCAGGGGTCATAATTTGAACGGTTTTTGTAGAGGACCATTAGATCATGCTACATACCAAATATCAAAGGTCTAGGCCTTACAGTTTCAGAAGATTTAAAAAAAAATCCTATGAAAAACTGATAAGCCCTTGGGCGGGGCCGTTTTTGGCCCGGGGGTCATAATTTGAACAATTTTTGTAGAGGACCATAAGATCATGCTACATACTAAATATCAAAGGCCTGCCTTAGTTTCAGAGAAGATTTTTTTTTAAAATTCCTATGATAAACTGATAAGTCCTTGGGCGGGGCCATTTTTGGTCCGGGGGTCATAATGTGAACAACATTTCGTCCCCCTAGCCACTGATGCTTCTGACAAAATTTGGTTGAAATCGGATCAGCAGTTTCAGAGGAGATTTCGTTTGAAAATGTGGACGGACGACGGACGCCGGACGGATTGCGATCACAATAGCTCATCCTGAGCCTTTGGCTCAGGTGAGCTAAAAATGAGTCAGAAGAAGAAATGTATTTTAAAATTCAGCAAGAGAAGGGTTAATACTGTCTTTATTTTTACATGAATATTGAACAGTGAAGTGATTAAATAAAAGTGCAAGTACTTGGAGAAATGCGTTATAGCCAATACGTCTAACAGAAAGTACTCATTTATCACTACATGTAACTTCTGTATTGAAAGGAAAATGCAAGATCGCAAAACATTAACAGGAATGCTGCTAAGGATAACAAAACGGTCATGATGGCCCTTAATCGCTCACCTGGTTACCACAGATTTACGTATACAATGAATTTCCATGTAAGAAAAGTTAGCCCCAGGTTTGAGTCAACATGAAAGAAAGGGGCGTATTTTCAACAAGCTTGATAGTCGACCAGGAGCACATACTACAATTCAGCAAGTATGAATAATGTCGGCCTTTTTAATCTAGAGAAAAGTGTTGAAAAGTTTCCCTATATATTTCAATGACCAAGCATCATGTCAAGGCCGAGATCGTTCTCAAGCTTTTGATTGGTCAGATTTGAGCCAAAGGCTCAAATCTGACCAATCAAAAGCTTGAGAACTCAAAAAAGTTTAACCCTTGACTACATGAATATTCATGTCAGAAATAATGACGTCATGAAAATTGATGACATTATTTTTATAGTATCACACAACACTGGAATTTTTGGCCATGGCAGAAACTGAAGAATCACATCTATACTATATCATAAACAGAGCAGACCCTGATCAGTCGGCTCCTATAGGAGCCGTCTGATCTGGGTCTACTATGTTTGAAAATGTGTTAAAAGGCGTTTATATGGAGTAAAGGATTAACACTGTATGGAAAGATTGAGAACAAATTATTACAGATTCTGAGATGAGTGACAATCAATGCAGACCCTGACTGGAAAAATGGTCTGGATCTATACTGTTTGAAACGCAATACGACCCTTTCCCTCCAGAGTGGTTCAAACGGGAACTTCAATAAAGGTGATGGAATATCCCCGCTCAGCTGCCTTGATCGCAAATCAAACAAAACCTTAACCAAAGTTATTTTCTGTTTTAAAATGGGCCATAATTCTGTCA
This sequence comes from Azorinus chamasolen, assembly GCA_963576725.1. Taxonomy (NCBI): domain Eukaryota; kingdom Metazoa; phylum Mollusca; class Bivalvia; order Cardiida; family Solecurtidae; genus Azorinus; species Azorinus chamasolen. The sequence continues at coordinate 58,882,919 of OY755252.1, forward strand.
AAATGCATGATAATAGTTTGTAATGGTAAGCGAGCTTATATATAGAGTTTCAAAGTGTTATGTAAATAAGTGGACTTAACCAGGTTGTGCCACGGACAGACAGACAGACCAACCTACCAACACCCTGACTCCTATATATCCCCTCAAACTTCGTTTGCGGGGGTATAATTAGGGCCCGAAGGGGGGCATGAAATGATAATGAAAACACCGATTAATACTTTCATGGCTTTTTTCATTGTTTGTCGCTTGTATCAAAAACAAAATTTACAACAAGTAAATGTAACCCTTCTCATGTTATCAAAAATAATTCTAGCTGAAAATGTCATTGTAAACAGTTTCAACCCTTTACACCATATATACGTCTTTCTACACCTTTGCAAACAGAGTAGACCCAGTAAAGACGTCTAACTTTACGTAAATATTTGAGAAACTATCGTCCAGGTAGCAAGCAGCTTGGATCCTGATGAGACACCGAGTTACTCCATGTTTCATCTGGATCTAATATGTTTGCATAAGCCATTCAAGAAGATTGTCCAGAGTTACAGATAAAGGTGCGTACTCAAATACTACAACCGTCATTTCTTCACCAAACCCTATACTGTGACCACTCTTTAGAATCGTCTCGAAGAGACGATTCTAAAGAGTGGTCACAGTAAAGGGTTTGGTGGAGAAAAAAAGGAGTTATTCTTGAAAATATCTAAATCCACGCACCTTATCTGGACCTCTTCTTATTGTATGAGAAGGGTACTGTCACATTGAATATTTGTAAATAAAAAACAATTCAATACCGTAACCAGTGGCAACCTCACTTAATGCTGCATTTTGTTACACATGAAACACAAGAAAACAGCTTGGAACATTAACCCTTTCCCTGTTCAATATTCATGTAAAAATAATGACAACATGAATATTTATTAGCTGAATTTTTAAAATTGCAAATGTACCCTAACCCATTTTGGCTTAGGCACAAACTGTAGAATCAGATCTATATTACACCATAAGCAAACAAAGCAGACCCTTATCAGACGGCTCCTACAGGAGCCGTCTGATCTGGGTCTACTCTGTTTGCGAAAGAGTTAACCCTTTACTTCATGTAAGACTTAATGACTTTACACATCAATTAGCTGTTTAAAATGGCATTATGATTTTTTACCATGGCAAAAACAGCAGAATTAGATCCAATATAATTCCATAAGAAAACAAAGCAGACCCTGATTAGAGATCTACATTAGTCATCTGATCAGAGGCTACACTATTTGCGAAGGCTTTAAGCCTTTCCTTATAAACACATTCGCAAACAGAGTAGACTCAGATCAGCTGGCTACTGTAGGAGCTTTCTGATCAACGCCTACTCTGTTTGATAATGAAATCATCATCTCTCTGACTACAGTTTAAACTAATACCAACAAGAGCTGTCACAGTCATGTGACAATTAAAATTAACACCCCCCCCCCCCCCAAAAAAAAAAAAAAAAAAAAAAAAAAAAGATAAAATTGTACCCTGTGACGTTGACCTTTGACCGAAGGACCAGGGAATTGAACGTAACACATCGTCTTTGTGTGGTTTGTGAACATTTGTGATAGGTTATTTTGAAATCCATTCACAGACGAAAAAGTTATAGAAGGGACACGAAATTTGGGACGGACGGAAGGACAGACAATGCGATAACTATATGCCCGCCGTTGGGGGCATAAATATTCATGTGTGTATACGTCATGATAAAATCCAGCTAATACATATTCATGATGACATTATTTCTTACATGAATATACAACAGGGAAAGTATATATCAATGGAGTATACATTTGAACACCTCTAATCCGACCACTTAATGAATAAACATGTCTTTATAAGCAGGTGGTTGATTAATGCAGGACAAAAGGAATGCAGAAAGCTCCTGGAGGAGCTTTCTGCATTACTTTTGTCCTGCATTAAGCCACCACCTGCATCTAGCACCACGAATTATAGGTGGTCGCATTAGCGGGGATTTTTTGTATGGTTAAAAATCTGGTATCTGCCAACTTGTATTACATTTAAAGAGTATTCTTGCATTCTTAAAATGCATAGTATTTGTAAAACAGGCATAAACAATAAATCCCAGTGTGCATTCTTGACCTAAATGTTAGCTGCTATTTCATAGCAGTATGTATTCAATCAAGGTACGAGCAGATTAGATGTGGAAATTAATACATTTTCAATAAAAACTTATTTCTCCACCAAACCCTATATTGTGACCACTCTTTTGAATCAAATCTTTGAGACGGTTCAATAGAGTAAATAGAACATTGGATTTGGCAGAGAAAAGACAATTTTACTATTTCAACAGACACCTCTATTTGTTGCTCCGATAGCAACAAACCTGTTCTGTTTTGGAATGGAAATGATTTGGTCCAATACATATATCCACACATTTTAAACCCTTTACCTACATTTGCTTAACCTATCACCAGATAAAGACACAAACTTATGCATTTCCAAGAAGTGTAGACCCGCACCAGACAGCTCCTTTAGAAACTGTTTGATCAGGGTCCATGCTTATAAAGCTTTTGATTGGTCAGATTTGAGTTCTCAAGCTTTTGATTGGTCAGATTTGAGCCAAAGGCTCAAATCTGACCAATCAAAAACTTGAGAACGAACTCAGACTCAGACTCAAACTAAAAGTTTTATAGGCATGGACCCAGGGTCTGCTCTTTTAGCTTATATGGAATTCTATAGACACCATTTTACAGTTTCTGCCATGGCAAAAATATCGAATGTTCAAATACTAAGATAAAGTCAGCAAAAGATCTATTAACTATCACATGAAGAGTCAACACAGAAAGTTTTTAGCCACGACACAATCTATAGAATTTCATAAGCAAACAGAGTAGACGCAGATCAGACGGCTGCTGCAGGAGCTGTCTGATCTGGGTCTACTCTGTTTGCAAGGCAGCAAAGGGATGATGCAAAATGTGGTGAATATACATTGTATATGTACATAGAAAGTGTTGCTTAGCACAATTTATATAAAAATAAACACATTTATTGGTCAAGTTAAGTTACAGCTTGTAGTAATGGCATTTTTGAAGTACACGGAGGAATGCATTATCTGACAACAGTCCTTTAACCCTTTCCCTGTTCTATGTTTATTAGGAATTTCAATACCTACTGAATATTTATGGACAAAATAGTTAAAATTAAATATGGAAGGTGGAACATTGTAGACATTTTAGAAACTAAAGACACAGATCTTTGAAATTCTATTAGCAAACAGAGTAGACCCTGATCAGACGGCTCCTCTAGGAGCCATCTGATCTGGGTCTTCTCTGTTTGCAAATGCGTGAAAACACGTTTATATGAGGGAAAGGGTTAACCCTTTCCCTATTCAACATAAGAAATATAAATATACATCAAGAATATCTATTAGCTGAAATTTCAAAATGTAAAATTTTCAAGGGAAATTTATGCTTTGGGAAAAAACTGTAGAATCGGATCTATATAAAGTTAAAATCAAACAGAGCAAACACTGATCAGATGGCTCCTATAGGAGCCATCTGATCTGGGTCTACGCTGTTTGCAAATGTGTGAGAACTAATTTGATAGTAATTTTGACATGTATTCCTATGAGGGAAAGGGTTAAGCTATTCATGACCAACCAATTTTAACCCTTTACGTGATGAATATTCATGTAAGAAAGACTGACATTGTGGGTATTAATTAATGCTCCTTTTCGGTAGATTTATTCAAAGTGGTTGGATCTAAAAATAGCCTATGCGGTAATGGGAATAATTTCATTAAACACAAGTGAATTTTTCAACCAAAGCAGAAAAAAAGAATCATATAAGAAGAAAGGTCCAGATACAATGCATAAATTAAAACATTTTCAAGAATAACTTCTTTATTTCTCCACCAAACCCTATGAGACGATCCTAAAGTGTGGTCACAACATAGGGTCTGGTGGAGAAAATGATGATTTTAGTCCTTCAGTATGTACCATTATCTGTTGATCTGTAAGCTATTTTTAGATCCAACCACTTTGATAAAATCTAGCGAAAAGGAGCATTAACTAGAGAAAAGGATCAACCACTTTGATAAAATCTACCGAAAAGGAGCATTAACTAGAGAAAATGACAATTTTTGAATTTTGTAGTTTGAAACCATTGTGATAAATAGAGCATTTGCTCCTACAGGAGCAAATGCTCTATTTATCACAATGGTTTCACAAAGTAACATTTACAGAAGCGTCAAAAGGCATCAATATGCGGGAATGGGTTAAGGGGTTAATTATATTCTGAATATATACCCAATTAACCTGTTACTTGTTAGAGAAACAACGTGGATGCTGAAGTAACGACAATAGTCCGTATTTTTTTCTTCGAAAATCAGATGAGCTACAAAACATTATCTCTTACATGAATATTCATTAGGGAAAAAATTAAGGGACCCTGGAGATCAATGGGTTAATTAAAGGAAGGTTTTCTTCATGAAACATAAAAATAATATTTGGTGAACAGACACCCTGAGTATCAATGTATGTATTTGGTGGACCCAAAACCATGGCAAAGTTTAAATGAACAGTGACGCCAAAACCGTATAATGTAAACATCAACATAACAGGAATTACATAACCTTTTGATTATTACAAATGAATTAACCCTTCACTTGCTATTCGCGTCAATATACCTACCTGTAAATAGTGAAGACCCAGATTAGACAGCTCCTGTAGGAGCTGTCTCATCAGGGTCTGCACTATTTACCAGTTGATTGTGCAACCAGTGCACTCCACAGCAGTGATTGCATAGCGAAATACTTGTACACAGTGAAGATATATGTAATTATACAACAGGGCATGGGTAAAGAAGGAGAAATGTATTTTAAAATTCAGCAAGCGAAGGGTTAATATGAACAAAAACAGTGTAGACCCAGACCAGGGGGATTCTGTAGAAGCTCTCTGATTATAGGTTTGCACTTCTTTGTTGCTCAATTAAAATTCATTCTAGCAAAGTTTACCCTTCCGTAGTAAATATACTTCGCTGCTAAATAATGACAGAATATTATACAATAGAACCTGTTAACCCTTTCCCTGTTCTATATTTAGGCCAAATTTCAATACCTATTGAATATTCATTAACAAAATAGTTATAAAGAAATATGGAAGGTGGAACATTGTAGACATTTTAGAAAGCAAAGAAAAAGATCTATCATAGCAAACAGAGCAGACCCTGATCAGACGGCTCCTCTAGGAGCCGTCTGATCTGGGTCTACTCTGTTTGCAAATGCATGAAAACACGTTTATATGAGGGAAAGGGTTAACACTTTCCTCCATAAATACGCCTTTCTACACGTGTACTCTGTAATAACCACTTCTTGAAACCATTGTGATAAATAGAGCATTTGCTCCTATAGGAGCAAATGCTCTTTTTATTACAATGGTTTCAAACTACAAAATTCTAAAATTTTACTTTTCTCTAGTAAATACTCCTTTTGGGTAGATTTATTCAAAGAGGTTGGGTCTAAAAATAGCCTATGGAGGAAAGGGTTAAGCGACCATCAAAAAGAGGTCTAATTATGGGACTGTAAGGCAAGTAGTAGCTTAATGCAAGTCAAAAGTAATGCAGAAAGCTCCGAATAGGAGCTTTCTGCATTACTTTTGCCCTGCATTAAGCAACCACCTGTTTTTTTAAGATTCCTTTGTTCAATAAATGAATGACCTCTTACGACTTAGGACAAGTTCTACTGTTCGTTGAAAATACAGTATTCAAAGAATTAATTTGTGAAAGGATGAAACGGGGGTACTGGTACTTGCGAACAATGTAGATCCTGATCAGAGGGCTTCTAAAGCCCTCTGATCAGGATCTGCGCTATTTGTCATTCAAGATACTCTCGCAAATAGTACCCTTTTATACTGAATGGACTCAATTGTTAAACAATAACAGGCCACAAAACATTTATATTAAAACGAAAATCAAAAACCAAAACACAAAACATGAGAACTCTACGTAAGTAAGATTTCCTTACTTTCTAACTGACAAGGTTCACTACTAGCTACAGTGACCTTGACCTTACTGACCTTGAAAGATAGCTATTAATATAAACTTTCTTCATACCAACTTTGGCTTAAATATATGATCCCTTACAAGAAGTTGCCAGTTACAGATAAAACCCCTCTAAACCAGACACTAAAATTAGTACTCGTCTTTCAGACAGGTGGCAGCTTAATGCAGGTTGAAAGTGATGTAGAAAGCTCCCAGTGGAGCTTTCTGCATGACGTATAACCTGCATTAAGCAGCCACTTGCCTAAAAGGACCTAAATTGTTCTTCTTTAAAATTCCGGTTTAGAGGGGTTCCACTGTATTTGGCAAAGCAGCTCTTGCACCAAAATTCATTTTTCACCTGTGGCAAATTTGTCATGTCTTAGCCTATTACCTCATAGGCTATTTTTAGACCCATTACCTCATAGGTTTTGCTCCTATGGAGCAAATGCTCTATTTATCAAAATGGTTTCAAAAAAGAGACTTTTCAGGGGCGTTAAATGTCGTCAATATGAGTGAGTGGGTTAAGCAAATTTTGAAAAACGAGGGAAAATGTCCATGTTAAGAGTCTGTAACAGACATGGGAAATGTCGCAGCTAAGGGTCTGTAACAAACATGGGAAAATGTCCACAGTAAGGGTCTGTAACAGACATTGGAAAATGTCCGTGGAAAGGGGCTGTAATAGACATTGGAAAACGTCCACGGTAATGGTCTAGAACAAACAAGGGATAATGACTGGTAAGGGTCTGTAACAAACAGGTTCCGCAGATGACAATTACTGAGTGTGCACAGAGTTAACTAAATCTCTTTCAGAGGACCTCATTGGCCTCAATAAATGCAAGTCTTATAAATAAAAGGCATACAAAAAGATCACTTTTTTCATATCCTTTTAACCCTTCACTCCATAAATGCACTTTTCTACACCATCGCAAATAGAACAGACCCAGATCAGACGGAGCCATCTGAACAGGGTGTGCTCTGTCTGCTTATGAAAAAATACACATCTGATTCTACAGTGTCTGTCTTGGCAAAAACCAAAACCAGATTTTATGTTGTTATGAAAATCAACTAATTTATATTCATAATGTCAGTTTCTTTCATGAATATTCATGGAGTTAAGGATTAACCCTTTACTCCATGAATATTTAATTAAGAAATAATGGCATCATTAATATTAACTAGCTGAATTTTCAGAATGGCAAAATGAATAAAGAATATTTTTGCCTTGGCAGAAACTGTAAAAATAGGCAAACAGAGCAGACCCCGATCAGACAATTCTTACAGGTGCTGTCCAATCTTGGTCTACTCTGCTTGCAAAGGCATACAATAGTAAAACCTCTATATAACGGTCACTAAACTGTGTTTATTGGTTGGTATTTAGGGCAGGTCATTGCTTAAAGCAAGGTGAAAGTAAAACAGAACGCTCCTATAGGAGCGTTCCGTTTTTCTTTCACCTTGCTTTAAGCAGCCACCTGCCTTTAACACAAAATACTTGATGTAATTTAGTGGCCGTTATAGAGAGGTGTTATTGTAGTGTATCTATGGTGTAAACGATTAAACGAACAAAATCACAAATTATGCATTTAAACATACAAAATCGTATGACACAAAACATACATTTTGAGATTCTTTCATAAATGCAATATCACGATCAGTTATTGAGTCAAAGACAAATCTATTCTTGACTATATTCACTTGAGGTTGTCCATGAGAATATTGGTAATAGAGAATTGGAAATGTAGATCACTGTCAGTTGCCACATCTGACACGTGATATATGGAATCTGACACGTTTCAGTATAAATCAGTACTTCGACACTTTTTAGTATATCAGTACTTTGTCCAAAACATTTGCTAACAGTGGAAATCCAGATCAGTTTTTAACCCTTTCCCTGTTCAATATTCATGAAAGAAATAATGACATCATGAATATTTATTAGGTCAATGCATGTACACTGAATGTTTTGATATTTTTTAGAAAGTGTAGTCAGATCTATTACAATTTTATAAGCAAACTGAGCAGACTCGGTGAGCAAATATGTGAAGTTTCATAAGATTTGAATCAATAGTAAAGAAATAATAGCCAACATTAAAGTTTCTGGATGACAACAAAGACGATAATGTGAACATCAGAGTTGTGACAATAGCTGGTATTTTTTTCTTCGAAAAGCAGACGAGCTAACAAGAGTACTGTATGCACAAGCCAATGCCCGACTGTTGTGACAATCATTCAGCAAATTAATATCCATGATGTCATTTTTTCTTACATGAATATTCATGGAGTACAGGGATAAAAAAACAAAACAATAAAAATATCTTCATAACTACAGCAAAACATAATTTATGTATACAACTTTCAAAGGAACATAACCAGTCGCAGTCATAAGCGTTATGTCCCCTGACAGAATTACCCACATAATCTCAAACTCATGTTTCCAGGTCACAAGATTTAAGCACTTTCAGCAGTACCTCTTCAGTGGGGTCAAGTGGTATAGGAATGTGGTTATCTGTAAAAGCAGGTGATTGCTTAATGCAGGATGAAAATAATTCAGGAAGCTCCACATCTTGCATTACGCTATGCATGTGATCACCCTTTCCTCCAAATAAACATTTGCAAATGGAGTAGACCCAGATTGTACGGCTCTTATAGGAGCCATCTGATCTTGGTCTGCTCTGTTTGCTTTTGATATTATATACAGTAAAACCTCGATTATCCGAATTTTCGGTATAGAAGAATTTAGACCCTTTTAGGCAGGTGGCTGCTTAATGCATGGTGAAAGTCATGCAGAAAGCTCCTAGAGGAGCTTTCTGCATGACTTTCACCATGCATTAAGCTGCCACCTGTCTTAAAGGTCGATAATAATACGTATTTTAGTGTTCGGATAATCGAAGTTTTACTGTATATCATATTCTACAATTTTTGCAGAACCAAATAATTGCCTTTAAAAGTCTACATTATAAAAACATTCAGCTGATAAATATTTGAGATGGCTTTATTTCTTACATGAATATTAAACAGGGAAAGGGTCAAAGACCCAGCATCAGATCAGAGCTACAGATACCTGTGCGTACCCAAATACTAAAATTGTTATTTCTCCACCAAACCCTATACTGTGACCACTCTTTAGAATCGTCTTGAAGAGACGATTCTAACGAGTGGTCATAGTATGGGGTTTGGTGGAGAAATAAAGGATTTATTCTTGAAAATGTTTTAGTTAACGTATCTTATCTGGGGCTCTGCAGATTCTTTCAGTAGTCACTATACAGAGATCTGTATTTATAGAGATCACGATACAGAGTAACCCAGAAACCAGTCACAGCTTAAAACTGAACATAGGCTGGCTGACAATTTCATAATCAAACTGTAAAACACATGATCACTAATCCTCTAATTAAGGATAATTCAAACAGAAAGACCAATAAGTATGAATCCAATTACCTCCCTTGTTTTCCTTAACCCTTTCCCTGTTTGATATTTACGTAAGAAATTCTCTCTGTTTAATATTCATGTAAGAAATAATCACTGTATGAATTTAAACCAGCAACAAATTTTAACAGCATTCATATCAAGGGATTTTTATTGAGCCTATCAGCCAGAAACTGAAGATTCCATAAGCAAACAGAGCAGATTTTGGTCACACCGCTCCTATCTGGATCTACTCTGTTTGCAAAGGGATGAAAAAGCATTTGATTGAAAAAAAGGGTTAAGTGTGTTTCTTTGCTAACACGTCTGTACAGCGAAATCTCAAGACCTAATTCATGAACTTCATCTTCTTTGTACAGAAAAACCCCTCTAAACCGGAATTCTAGTACAGAAGAGTAGATACTTATAGGCAGGTGGCTGCTTAATGCATGGTGAAAGTCATGCAGATATCTCCTCTAGGAACTTTCTGCATGACTTTCATCCTGCATTAACCCTTTCCCTGTTCTGTATTAAGGCCAAATTTCAATACCTACTGAATATTCATAAACAAAATAGTTATAAGAAATATGGAAGGTGGAACATTGTAGACATTTTAGAAGCTAAAGAAACAGATCTATCAAATTTTATTGGCAAACAGAGTAGACCCTGATCAGACGGCTCCTCTAGGAGCCGTCTGATCTGGGTCTACTCTGTTTGCAAATGCGTGGAAAACACGTTTATATGAGGGAAAGGGTTAAGCTGCCACCTATCTACAAGACTGATATTTATACTAAATTGAACGTCCTGTGTAGACGGGTTCTACTCGTTTTTCATTTTTGTCAAGGAGAACTTCCATCCATTTGTCACTGTACTTGTTTCATTTCTTTAAGTCATCCACATGTCCGACATGGAATCTACTTTTCTTGTCATTTCTCTCCCTCGATGGCAAAGAATTAGTCCTATCCCGAATCAGTGAATCATTAAATGGAATATTCCCATCACTATCTGAAAGTTCATTTTCGGAAAGTGTTCGTTTTAGAGTAGGCGTCCATGGTCGGGGCTTTTGGAATGGCTTCCATCTATTTAAGCGTGACGGAACGGCAACCATTTCACTTGGCTGTATGACATATCTGAAAATATTGGAAACAACCCAGGTAATTAATCCTTTAATTCATAAATATTCATGGAAGAAATAGGCATCATGAATATTAATTAGATTTATTTTTTATAATGGCTCATGACCACAGGAATATTTGGCCATGGCAAACATTGTCTTAACCCTTTACTTAATGAATATTCATTTAAAAACTCTGCCCACTGAGAATAACACTTCATGCAGCGATTTTTTTCCTGGTATTGTGAATGGGTTCGGTACCCCTTGATTTGTGAAAAATTAGCGTCGTTTTGGCAAAAATTGTGAATAAAGTATCAGTTTTTTACAAAAATTGTAAAAATTTGGATAGGTGGTTACATTTAGCTGTTGAAAGAGTTTTCGGCCGAATATAAATTTGCGGACCGAGACACATACGTTTTATTCATGTTCCTGTAAAAGCGTCCGAGACGTGCAAAGAAAAGCGATACGAAATTCGAATACCTCAGACTTATCTCGAGAAACGGTTTGAGATACAAAACTTTGCAAAGGGGAATATAGCTAATGTAAATATTGCTAAAAAAATCAGTGTATAAGTACAAAGTAAAAGGCCGATTGTGAAATAATTCAACAGCTTTGTGAATGGGTCCGACGGACCCTGCTTCTAAATTGTGAAGGTCCGTTTCAAATTGTGACAGGGTCCATTTTACGGTACCAGTTATATAGGGGAAAAAAATCGCTGTCATGTATTATATTATAAAAAGAGATAAATTTATTACCATTGTAAACAGTATATTAACTGTTGCATATAAGCAACACAAGAAGACCTTGACCAGACAGTTACTACTAAGAGCGTTCTGATCTGGGTCTACTCTGTTTGCAAAGGCATAGAAAGGCGTACACATGGACATTCGTACTTATGCAGAAAAGGGTTAAAATCATTATTCCTCTTGATTTCAAAATGAAGCTTTTCATGTCAAACTGTTTGGATTCTGATTAAGTGTTGAGTTTTTCTGTTTCTCATCTGGCTCCAAATTGTTTGTAAAAGTTATCACAGAATCAGCCATCTGAAATTGAACCCTTTACTCCATGAACTACAAAATAAGCATGTAAGAAATAATGACATCGTGAATATTAATTAGATTATTTTTTAAAATGGCACATTGACACCAAAACTTTAGGCCATAGTAGAAACTAGAATCATATCTATATTATTTCATAAGCAAACAGAGCAAACCCTGATCACATGGCTCCTACAGGAACCATCTGATCTGGGTCTACTCTGCAAAGGCTTATTTATGGGTTAAACCTTTCCTCCATAAATACGCCTGTATATGTCTCTGTAATGGTCACCTTTTTAAGCCATTGTCACAAAGAGAGTATTTGCTCCTATGGAGCAAATGCTCTATTCATCACAATCGTTTAAAAACTACATAATTCTAAACTTTCCCTTTTCTCTAGTTAATGCTCCTTTTCGGTAGATTTATTTTCAGAGGTTGAATCTAAAAATAGCCAATACTCACACAAGGTCACCATTTCTCAGTTTTCTCTTTGGAGATGGATTCAGAATCACATACGATATCTCATTTGCCTTACTCTCAGCATCACCTGAAGTAAATATTTATCGACAATGCAATACAGAGCAAAAGATAATGGTGCGTACACAAATACTATAATCGTCATTTCTCCACCAAACCCTATGTTGGTGGAGAAATAAAGAAGTTATTCTGGAAAATGTTTTAATTTATGCATCTTATCTTGAGCTCTGTGCAATATATATTGAGGATAATCAACCTTATTAGGTTGATATTATAAAATATGTCACGAGACTGGTTAATCCTTTCCCCTTTCAATATTTAAAAAGAAATAATGATGTCATGAATATTTATTAGCTTTAGTTTTATAATGGTATATGTATACAGGATTTTTGTGGAAACTGTAGAATCAGATCTATATGTCAAAAGCAAACAGAACAGACCCTGATCAGATCGCTTCTATAGGAGTCGTCTGATCTGGATCTTCTCTGTTAGGTCATAACAGAGTTTGGTGAAGAAAAGTTGATTTTAGTCTTTGCAATAAGCCCCTTATTCATGATTTAATCCTTTCCCTAATGAACATTTACGTGTGAATGGTCATTTCATGGATATTTATTAACCCTTTACTCCATGTTAGAAATAATGAATATCAATTTGATTATTTTCTATACAGGCTCATGAACACAGACAATTTAGCAGAAACTAAAATCTAAAGTCATATCTAGATTATATCATAAGCAAACAGAGCAGACCCTGATAAGATGGCTCCTACAGGAACCATCTGATCGGGTCTACATGTACACTGTTTACAAAAGCTTAGAAAGGCATATTTATGGAGTAAAGGGTTAACTTGATTTTTGTAATGTAAAATTTTCATGGATTTTTTGGTACTGATTGAAACTGTAGAATCAGATCTATATAATTTCATAAGCAAACCCTGCTCAGACAAACAGCAAACCCTGCCCAGACAAACAGCAAACCCTGCTCAGACAAACAGCAAACCCTGCTCAGACAAACAGCAAACCCTGCTCAGACTAACAGCAAAGAGCAAACCCTGCTCAGAAAGCTCCTACAGATCTGTGTCTTCTCTGTTTGCAAAGATATGAAACTGTTTATACGAGGGAAAGGGTTAAGCCCTTGTTATCTATGACTCTGTTAACTTTTAACCCATTCCCTCATATTGACGCCTCTGCAAAATTTGTAATAACCACTTCTTGAAATGATTGTATTAACCCTTTCCCTCATATTGACGACTTTTGACGACTCTGTAAAAGTCACTTTGTGAAACCATTATGATAAATATAGCATTTGCTCCTATAGGACCAAATGCTCTATTTATCAAAATAGTTTCAAACTACAAAATTCTTAACATTTCCTTTTCTCTAGTTAATGCTCCTTTTCGGTAGATTTATTCAAAGAAGATTGGTCTAAAAATAGCCTATGTGGTAATGGGATAACTCCATAGATACACCTGTAAAAACTGAGAAGATCCAGAGAGGACAGCTCCTGTAGGAGCCGTCTAATCAGAGTCTGCTCTGTTTGGCTTATGAATCAATAGTGATGGGAATCGGCTGGATTTTCATAATCGATAATCGATTCATGCCAACCGACTAAGCTTCGATTATAATCCGAATCCGTTACTGTGTAACAAGTGTATAATCTACTGTGTAATACAGAAAAGTTTTAAATGGAAGTGTTTGAAGATTAATTACGTGGCTTGTTCTAATGTTCTTAAAATGTTTCACATGCTGCTTTTGTGTATAGTTTTGTTTGTGGAAGTTGCAAATAAAATAAATTTTATAATACTGTGTTACCGGCTGTTTCTACCTGAATTAATGATTTTCGGAACATCTACAGCCTGGAGATAGCTTCGTATATCAAGGTTAAAAATATTTATTAAATGGCGATCTTTTTTTGTTTCTCCATCATCTGTCATTTTCTTTTAAAGTTTTACAAAACAAATCACTTATTGATTTGTTATCGTCGTGTCTGGTTTCCATCACCTAAAATGGTCGCATACAATTGCTAAGCAATACTGGTACCCTGTTTTGATATGCCACTTATGACGTATACGCAATGTAAACCGGGCTAAAGTAATGGGGCATGTGCAGCTTCAAGGGGTTTTTCCCACACAAATACTATAATTAGTAACGATAGGATGTAGAAAAAGAAAGGGACAATTCGGCTATAAAGGGCACTTTTTATCGTTAACTGATTGATACAATGACTGTTTATGAGAATAAATCTTTAGATCTCAATAACATCGTATTTTAATGTTCGAAAAAGCACTCGCATTCTTTTTCCGGTGCTTGAAATTTCAACTCTCAATTTTCATTTTCTACTGGCATTTTGCGAGTATGCGAGCCCTAAGTTCAAACCCTGGTTGTTCATTTAATAGCAAATATAGGAATCATGATATAGTTTTAGTGTTGAAATACTACGAAAATATGAAAAACAAGATGTGTTTGTGAAACACTATGCCCCCTCAATATGAAATTTGACCCTGAAGGATGACCTTGATCTTGACATGTCACTCCTCAAACTGTTCGGCTTCATGAGATACACATGCATACCAGTATCAAGGCTGTATATCTACTGGTTCAAACGTTATGGCCAATGTTAATGACCTTTGACCTTCAAAGATGACCTTGACCTTGACATGTCACCCCTGAAACTGTGCAGCCAAATGAGAAACACATATATACAAACTATCAAGTCTGTATCTCTACTGGTGCAAAAGTTATGGCCAATGTTAAAGTCTGTGACCTTTGACCCTGAAAGATGACATTGACCTTGACATGTCAACCCACAAAATGTGCAGCTTCACGAGATATACATGCATACCAAATATCAAGACTCTATCTCTATTGGTTCAAAAGTTATGGCCAATTTAATGTTGGTGACCTTTGACCCTGAAGGATGACCTTGACATGTCACCCCTCAAACTGTGCAGCTTTATGAGATACACCAGTATGCCAAATATCAAGTCTCTATCTGTACTTGTTCAAAAGTTATGGCCAATAATAAAGTTACAAACAAAGAAACAGACAATTTGACCTTTGACCCTGAAAGATGACCTTGACCTTGACATGTCACCAATAAAACGTATAGCTTCATGAGATACACAAGCATGCCAAATATCAAGTCTCTATCTTTTCTGGTCCAAAAGTTATGGCCAATGCTAAAGTCGGTGATTTGACCCATATATTTGACCTCTGACCTTGACCTTGACATATCACAGCTCAAAATGTGCGGCTTTATGAGATACATATGCATGCCAAATATCAAGTCTCTATCTGTACTGAGTCAAAAGTTATGACCAATGTTAAAGTTGTGTTAAAGTTACAGCCAAATAACATAATTTGACCTTTGACCCTGAAGGATGACCTTGATCTTGACATGTCACCCCTCAAAATGTGCAGCTACATGAGATACACAAGCATGCCAAATATCAAGTCTCTATCTCTACTGGTCCAAAAGTTATGGCCAATGTTAAAGTCGGTGATTTGACCCATATATTTGACCTCTGACCTTGAAGGATGACCTTGACCTTGACATGTCACCCCTCAAAATGTGCGTCTTTATGAGATACATATGCATACCAAATATCAAGTTTCTATCTGTACTGGCTCAAAAGTTATGACCAATGTTAAAGTTGCTGACAAACAAACAGACAAACAAACAAACAAACAAACAGACAGGGCAAAAACAATATGCCCCCCAGATTTGATCTGGGGGGCATAATTAATGCATAAGATTACAAATAACTTCGGTTATTTCCGTGATTCTCCATATTTCGATTAATCGGAAACAGCCAAGTGGCGCTCAAGCGCTTGGTTTGTGGTTGAGCTTGACTGATTTTCAATTATAATCGATTATCGGGACACCACTATGAATCGATATAGATCTAATCCTACAGCTTCTGCCGTAGTCTAATGTCTCTTTTCATAATATTTCCCTTTATCTATGACTCCTAACTTACAGTAATGATGAGCGGCGAGATCGAGACTCTTCATTCTTTCACGAATCAGGTCGGATATGTCCTCCTGCTCTGGGTTGTAGCTGTTCCAGTTTTTCTGGATGTTAATCTGACTCGATACTTTCTGAGGGTGTCCATTCTTCTTAGCATCCTTATCTTTGTTGTTGTTCTGATAAATAAAAGTCTAACCCTTAGTTGAAGAATATGCATGCAAGACTCAGTCTGTTAATGACTATTAATGAACTGTTCATAAACATATTAAACATTTATTATATACTTGTAAAAATATTGAATATTTTTATCAAATCTTAGTAAATACTATTGAAAATCAATTAGATTGTAGTAAAATACCAAATATTGTAATTAATTCATTGCTAATTAAAGCATTATCCCTTTCCTCCATAAATATGCCTTTCTAAGCCTCTGTAAAAATCACCTGTTGAAAGTTTTGAAACTACACTGGAGATCCGTTATAACGCGGGTCTGCGGGGACATAAAATTCAACTCGCGTTATATACGGAACCGCGTTGTAACGTTTTTTTTTTATCTGGGTACTTACATAAACTTACATAAACCCCCATCATCCTAAAATAAACTAATTTCGAACGAAACTGACTTGTTTACTTTGTTTCCCCGCCCACTCACGTGGAAAGGTTCAACGTAATTATACAAAATTACAAATTAAATCGAGTATGATTTCAAGCAACCAAGTATATTTCATAAAACAAGCCTGTTGACGGGATGTAAAATTTGCTTCGGGGTCTGTCAAACCCCTAATCCGATTAAACGGTTCTGCTCTGTAAAACATGGCTGTCACTGTTTTCAGAAAATGAAAGGTCACATGTGATGTCGCGTGTGATTTGTTGGGGTTTTATATTTCATTTGATTGGTCAAAGGGTACACACCCTTTTCTGTATTAACATATAACCTCCAACACCGCACTGAGTTAGGGGTTTAGATTTCTAATGTTTTTCATAATTAAAGTGCGAACTTTTGTGGCTTTGACAGTGAAAAAATTCAGTACACGCGCACCTACATTATACACACAATTAATTTGTAACGAAAGTTATGCAGTTAAGATTTTACTGGTTCCCGTGTTATTCGGGCATCATGTGCATGGTACGCGCCGGTAATCAGCTGTGTGTATTACATTCATGGCGGCATATATACGAGTTGATAGTTGTCAGTTTTTCACATGTAAGATTGTCTTCAATTGTTTATGTAGGGACCGGTGTTTGTTTTTATCCTTTAGCCTGCTGCGGGCGGATAAGTTTACCTAAGTTTATTTTATGTTTCATTGCGACATTCGATCATATTATAAATAAGGTATTTACAAAAAAAAAATCGGCGACACAGACTACCCGCGTTATATCGGATACCGCGGTAAAATGGTCCGCGTTATAACGGATCTCCAGTGTATTGTGTATTTATCACAATGGTTTCAAATTACGAAATTCTAAAAATGTCCTTTTCTCTAGTTACTGCTCCTTTTCGGTAGATTTATTCAAAGGGTTGGATCTAAAAATAACCTACGAGGGAATGGATTAAACAACTGAAGCTTTACTATTGCCTGATATCATCCATTCTATTTGCGGATACTTACACCAGGTTCAGTTGCTGAGGGGCTGGCTGGTTTTGCGACATTATGTGGATCCGTCCTGTACAGAGCAATGGGTATTTCCCCTGTGGTGGAGCACAGGGCCTGGTAGAGCTCACCGTATGTACGATATCGTGCCAGTGTCTGTCGCTTCATCCTTATCTGTAGAGAACACGTAAAGGTATTTTATTTATATAAAGGAAAGGTTTAATCTTTTGGAGCCAAACAATATTTCCCGGTTCTATGTTTATTCAAGATTTCAATACTTACTGAATATTAATGAAAAAACAAGATGTGTTTGTGAAACACTATGCCCCCGCCCAATTTACCTTTGACCCTGAAGGATAACCTTGACATGTCATCCCCTCAAAATGTGCAGCTTCACGAGATACACATGCATTGCATAATATCAAGTCTCTATCTCTACTGGTTCAAAAGTTATGGCCAATGTTAAAGTCGGTGATTTGACCTATATAGTTGACCTCTGACCTTGAAGGATGACCTTGACATGTCACCCCTCAAAATGTGCGGCTTTATGAGGTACATATGCATGCCAAATATCAAGTCTCTATCTGTACTGGCTCAAACGTTATAAATTATGCCTAATGTTAAAGTTGGTGACAAACAGGGCAAAAACAATATACATAGTAGCTATTTTAGAGACTGAAGAAGCAACCCTTTCAAATTCCATTAGCAAACAGATCAGTTTGCACATGGGTGAAAAGGTGTTTATATGAAGGAAAGGGTTAAAAAGCCATTGAGAGGGTAGATTGGGTGTCAGAACAGGGTACATGCATATTGACAATACTTACACTTGACAGATGTCCTGAATTCTGTTCTGCATCAATCCCCAGCAACAGACGCACAAATGTAATCAGATAGCCCTTAACAAATGTCTGAAAATACATAAAGAACATTAGTTTAACATACACTTAACCTCTTACTTAACACTTTCCCTGTTCTATGTTTAGTCCAAATTTTAATACTCATTGAATATTCATGAACAAAACAGTTATAATCAAATCTGGAAGGTGGTACATTGTAGCTATTTTAGAAAGTAAAGACACAGATCTATTAAATTCCATAAGCAAACAGAGCAGACCCTGATCAGACGGCTCCTCTAGGAGCCGTCTGATCTGGGTCTACCCCGTTTGCAAATGCGTGAAAACACGTTTCTATGAGGGAAAGGGTTAACCCTTTCCTCCATAAATATGCCCTTCTACGCCTCTGTAATAGTCACTTCTTGAAACCATTGTGATACATACAGCATTTGCTCCAAGGGAGCAAATGCTCTATGTATCACAATGGTTTTAATATTACACAATTCAAACATTTTCCTTTTCTCTAGTAACCTTTTTGGTAGATTCATTCAAAGAGGTTAGGTCTAAAAATAGCCTATTGTGTAAAGGAATAGTAACCCATTTTTATGCCTTGTGAACAAAGTAGATCCAGATCAGACGGCTTGTGTAGGAATCATCTGATGATGGTTTTCTCTGTTTGCTATGAAATCTACATCTGATTCTACAGTTTAAACCATGGCAAGACATTCCTGTGTTAACCCTATACTCCATTAATACGCCTTCCTACATGTATGCCTCTGCAAACATGGTAGGCCCAGATCAGATGGCTCCTTCAGGAGCCATCTGATCTCGGTCTGCTCTGTTTGCTTATCAAATTAGATAGATAATATTCTACAGTTTTTGCCATGGCTAAAAACTTTATGTGCTCATGTGTTATTTAACGAATAAACAAATCGATAATCATATTTTACATGAATATTTATGGAGTAAAGAGTTAATGTCATTACAAAAATTTATACATTCAGGTCATTAATCTTTGAGACGATTCTAAAGAGTGGTCACAACATAGAGTTTGATGGAGAAACAGAGAAGCTGTTCTTGAAAATGTTTTAATTTACGTATCTTATATGGACCTCAGCAACTATGTATTCAACTTACTTGATAAAGTAGCGTATCTAACATACTAGCACTAAACACTTGTCCCGCTGCAAACGGAAGTCGGAATATATGACTCAGGTTGGATGTCATGCTGGACTTGAGTTTCTGAAAAAACATGTCATGTTAATTCCAAGAGCTTCAAATAAATACTACGAAGAACATATTCCAATATAGAGAATTAATATAATACATAAATACTAGAACTGCTCTGATCTAATATTTCGACCACTAAGGGCCTTTTTCAAAGATTATCATGTCAAAATACACGTCACATTTTTGTTACATGCATTCAGCCATAAAATCGTGTATTTTGACATGATAATCTTTGAAAAAGGCCCTTAGTGGTCGAAATATTAGATCAGAGCAGTTAAAGTATTTATGTAAAAACTACGGACAAGAACTCCAGATAAGAGCTCCAGAAAAGGAGAGTATTTAAGAAACAAAAGTCGTTATTACTCTACCAAACCCTATGTTACGTCTACTCATTGGAATCATCTTAAAGAAACAAATCTAATGAATAGTCACAACTAAGGGTTTGGTTGAGAAAAGATGAAACTATTGTTCTGTGAACTATCTAACCTTATTTCTCTTATCTAGAGCCCAAATGCTTACTGTGAAATATTTAACCTGTTTTCTCCTATCTAGAGCCCAAATGCTTACTGTGAAATATTTAACCTTGTTTCTTCTATCTAGAGCCCAAATGCTTACTGTGAAATATTTTACCTGTTATCTCCTATCTAGAGCCCAAATGCTTACTGTGAAATATTTAACCCGTTTTCTCCTATCTAGAGCCCAAATGCTTACTGTGAAATATTTAACCCGTTTTCTCCTATCAAGAGCCCATGCTTACTGTATAATATTTAACCCGTTTTCTCCTATCTAGAGCCCAAATGCTTACTGTGAAATATTCAACCTGTTTTCTCCTATCTAGAGCCCAAATGCTTACTGTGAAATATTTAACCTGTTTTCTCCTATCTAGAGCCTAAATGCTTACTGTGAAATATTTAACCTTATTTCTCCTATCTAGAGCCCAAATGCTTACTGTGAAATATTT
This sequence comes from Azorinus chamasolen, assembly GCA_963576725.1. NCBI lineage: Eukaryota > Metazoa > Mollusca > Bivalvia > Cardiida > Solecurtidae > Azorinus > Azorinus chamasolen. The sequence continues at coordinate 58,903,545 of OY755252.1, forward strand.
AACCTTATTAGAGCCTAAATGCATACTGTACATAAGATACAGCCATGTAATTCCCTCACACTGATGCCTTTTGAGGCCTCTGAAAAAATCACTTTTTGAAAGCATTATGATAAATAGAGCATTTTTGCTCCTAACAAAATAAGATGGAAAAATTCACTTTTTTAAGAATTGCAGATTCTGCCATTATCAAAAATTTTCTCCAAAATTGCAGGTTCGGCCATTATTCAAGAATTTCTCCAAAATTACAGGTTCAGCCATTATTCAAGAATTTCTTCAATGGCAGGTTCAGCCATTATTCAAGAACTTTTCAATATTATTTTGCATTTTTTTTTAATAATGGCACATGATTTTTGGCCATGGCAGAAACTGTACAATCAAATTTGTATTATTCCATGAGCAAACAGGGCAGGCCCTGATAAGACTTCTAGTCTTCTAATCTGGTCCTACTCTGTTTGCAAAGGCGTATTTACCAGGTTTAATAGGATTAATCCTTTACTCCATAAATAAGATTTTCTACATCTCTGCAAACAGAGTAGACTCAGATCAGACAGCTCCTATAGGAGCTGTCTGATCAGGGTCTACTCTGTTTGCATATGATAAAATATAGATATCATTCTATAGTTTCTGCCATGGACAAAACGTCTTGTGTAGATGTGCTTCTATTACAATTAATCTAATTAATATTCATGATGTCATTATTTATCAGACATACCCTTTCTAGATCTGAAATTTTCTGTGAGTATTCATCATGGGCGCGGAAATGCATGAATCTCATATTGGAGGCTTGAGTCAGCTCAGTGATAATGTTGGCATTGGGAAATAGTCTGAAATGTACAAAAAAGAATGCTGTAAATAGCTGAGCTATAAATATAGGGGTGTATTTCAAATACTAAAATACAAGAAATAGATATTAGGGTGTACGAGGGTCAACCCTCATATTTCAAATAGTAACAAGAGCTTTCCGCAGACAGCGCGCTCCACTTTCTTTAGTGCTGGATAGTGTAGTGGAAGTCTAAGTCAGAAAGGGGAGATAACTATAGCAAAATTAATTTTAGGGTTACCTGCCCTTATGAAATGGGTCCCCCTTGTAGTAGTTAACATGTATACCAAGGTTGAACCAAATATCTTGGACAGTTTCTGAGACATAGACCTGAACATAAAACTTAACCAACAATGAAAAATCTAAGTCGAAAAAGGGGCATAACTATGGCAAAATTAATTTTAGGGTTACTACCCTTGTGAAATGGGTTCCCCTTGTGATAGTAAACATACATACCAAATATCTTTGATGGTTTCTGAGAAAAGGGACCTTAACAAAAAGGTTAACCAACGCCGACGCCGACGAGAGGGTCATGACAATAGCTCCACTTTTTGAAAAAGTGGAGCTAAAAACTAGCAATAGAAATGGGGGTGTATTTCAAATACTAACTATAGATATAGAGGGTATTTCAAATACAAGCAATAGATGGAAGTCTTATTTCAAATACTTCAATACTAGCAATAGATATAAGGAAGTATTGTAACCCCTTAAATCATTATTTCTGCAACAATCTCTATGTTGTGAACATTCTTCAGACTCATCTGGAGGTTGTGGGAAGAAATAAAGTAACTGTTCATGGAAAAAGGTTGAATTTACACATCTTAACTCCACCCATCATTATTTTCTCCATCAAATCCTATGTTGTGACCATTCATTAAAACTGTCTCGCAGAGACAATTTTAAAGAGTTTTCACAGCATAGGGTTGTAAAATCAAACCATTGTGACGTTGTTAATTTTATATGTAAAATGTCACATGGCCCTTAGGCTTCCATGCCACTGTGCTAGTTGAGAATTCTTGATGAAATGAACATGTAACTGAAATGCAGAATGTCATACTTGAAAATGGTCTGTACAGCAACAATGGTTTCAGCGTCTGCCAAAGTGTCCTCGCACTGTGTCTCAGAGAATTCTTTGTTCACGACCACCAGGTGGGACGCCTTGTTGATACCTGCACTCAAGAGATCATCCACACTGAAGGAGAACAAAATAAAAATTAACCTTCCTGGAAATGGATTATCTGGCATTTGCAAACAGTGTAGACCTAAAGGATCCCTCTGCCTCCCCACCCCCCCCCCCCTCCCAAAGAAAACTTAAATGTCCCCCATTAACATGGTCTCTAAATCAAGCACTTTTAACTACAGTAAAACCTCTCTTTAACAGCCACTAAATTGTGTTAATTGGTTTTTAGGGCTGGTGGCTGCTTAAACTTTCAGCTTGCTTTAAGCAGCCACCTGCCTTTAACACAAAATACTTGGTGTAATTTATTGACCGTTATAGAGAGGTTTTACTGTTTTGTTCAAAATTTCAATATCTACTGAATAGTCATGGACAAAATACTTAGGTAGAACACTGAAGCCATTTTCAAAATTAAACAGATCTATCGAATTCCATTAGTTTTCCTTTCACCTTGCTTTAACCCATTCCCTTATATTGACGATTTCTGACGACTCTGTAAAAGTCACTTCGTGAAACCATTGTGATAAATAGAGCATTTGCTCCTATAGGAGCAAATGCTCTATTTATCACAATGGTTTCAAACTACAAAATTCTAAAGTTTTCCTTTTCTCTAGTTCATGCTCCTTTTCGGTAGATTTATTCAAAGAGGTTGTATCTAAAAATAGCCTATGAGGTAATGGGTTAAGCAGCCACCTGCCCTAAATACCAACTAATTAACACAATTCAGTGGCCGTTATAGAGAGGTTTTACTGTATAGAACAGGTTAAGGATTAATTGTAATTACAACAGGTATGCATGGAGTGAACGAGGTACCTTGTGATCTTGCCCAACATCCAATAGACAAGTGGGAAGTATGAGATGGTCTCCAGGAACATCTTGTCTGGCCTGAAATATACAAAGAATTCCTAGAATCAAAACTTAGCAATATACAAAGAATTCCTAGAAACAAAAACTTAACAGTATACAAACGATTGAAGGAATCAAAACTTAGCAATATACAAAGAATTCCTACAATCAAAACTTAACAGTATTCAAAGAATTCCCTGAATCAAAACTCAGCAATATGCAAAGAATTCCTAGAATCAAAACTTAGCAATATACAAATAATTCCTGAAATAAAAACTTAGCAATATACAAATAATTCCTTGTCAGAATCAAAACTTAACAATATACAAAGAATTCCAAACTGACAAAACTATTTTCATAAATCTTTTTTGCTTAGGAATAAAAAACAAATTCTTAGAATAAAACAATCAAATTGTTGGAATATTTTCAAACCCCCTTTCCTCCATAAATACGCCTTTCTACGCCTCTGTAAAATTCACTTTACCAAACAACTGTGATAAATAGAGCATTTATCACAATGGTTTCAGAACTACACAATTCTAAAATTTTCCTTTTCTGTAGTAAATACTCCTTTTTGGTAGATTTATTCAAAGAGGTTGGGTCTAAAAATAGCCTATGGAGGAAGGCGTTAAGGAACATACAAACAGGATTATACATGTACATCAACAGTCTCTGCTTCAGCCACAGACTCCCCTGTCCATATGCCATTAGCCCTTCGCTTGCTATTCACGTCAATATACCTACCTGTAAATAGTGAAGACCCAGATGAGACAGCTCCTGCAGGAGCTGTCTCATCAGGGGCTGCACTATTTACAAGTTGATTGTGCAACCAGTGCACTCCACAGCAGTGATTGCACAGCGAAATACTTGTACACAGTGAAGATATATGTAATTATACAACAGGGCATGGGTAAAGAAGGAGAAATGTATTTTAAAAATTCAGCAAGAGAAGGTTTAAAAATTAGCTGATTAACCTTTTGCACCATGAATACAGTAAAACTTCTCTATAATGGCCACTAAATTACATCAATTACTTTGTGTTGAAGGCAGGTGACTGCTTTAAGCAAGGTGAAAGTAAAACAGAAGGCTCCTATAGGAGCGTTCTGTTTTACTTTCACATTGCTTTAAGCAGCCACCTGCCCATGAAACCAATCAACTAACACAATTTAGTGGTCGTTATAGAGAGGTTTTACTGTATTTATGAAATAATCCATGTACATATGAATATAAATTAGCTTATTTTTTACTACAGCATAAGAACAAGAACAGTTTTGATGCTGGCAGAAACTGAAGAACCATATCTATCTTATTCCATAAGCATTTACAGAGCAGATCCTGATCAGCCGTCTGATCTGGGTCTACTCTGTTTGCAAAGGCATAGAAAGGAGTATAAATGGTTTTAAAATTGACTTTTCAGAGGTGTCAAATGGCATTAATATCCAGGAATGGGGTAGGTAAAGTAATAATCAAACCATCTGTTATAACTCTAGTCTGACTTACTGCTCATCTAGCAGGAGAATAATGGGACACAAAGAGTTCATGCCGATGAACTGTGACCTCAGGGGCACGATGAAGTTATAGATTCCCGCCGAGGCATGCTCTGCTGCTAGTATGATAAGCTGGTGGGTCCATCTCTCATCGTTCACATTCTTGTACTTGCAGTGACTACAATTCTAGAAAACAAACAATATTATTTACTCATTACCTCATATTAAAGACAATTTTCAGACCCAATCTCTTTGATTAAATCTGCTGAAAGAGAAAAGGAAAATTTCAGAATTGTGTAGTTTTGAAACCATTGTGATAAATAGATCATTTGGTCCTCTGAAGCAAATGCTCTATTTGTCACAATGGTTTCAAATAATGAATTTTACAGTGGCGTCCAAAGGTGTAATTATGAGGGAATGGGTTAACCTTTTACTCCATGTAAGAAGTAATGACATTATGAATATTAACTAAATCATTTTGTATAATGGTATTTGAATACAGGCATTTTTGGCCATGGCAGAAACAAGAATCACATTTATATAATTCCATAAGCAAATAGAGTAGACCCTGATAGCTCTTTAAGGAGCCGCCTGATCTGGGTCTTCTCTATTTGAAAAGGTATAGAAAAACGTAATTATCATAGAGTAATATTGTTTTCACACTTTACATTTATAGGAGCTGTCTGATCTGGGTCTACTCTGTTTGCAAATGTGTGAAAATGTATTTATACGAGGGAAAAGGGTACATATGCCATTTGGGATGAAACACGCTGGTGGCATTAGGCAGGTGACAATTTATATCAGGCGTTATATATAGCGTTTTTCATTAGGAGGGTACTGGGGTCGCCACATACAGCAATGTCGCTGTTGATACCAGGTGACCATTGGAGTAGGTAACTGGTTGAACTGTAAATGAATCTTGGTCTATGATTTATTTTCATCTTGAAAGAAACTGAATGTACAGGTATATAAAATGGACTAAGCACACAGAGTAGACCCTGATCAGACAGCTCCAATAGGAGCTGTCTTATCTGGATCTACTCTGTTTGCCAATGCGAGAAAATGCGTTAATATGATAATGAAGGCAAGGGTTCAAGGCTACTTACTACGCCCCACTCCAGACAGCAGAGGGGCCGTCTCTCCTTCATCAGGTGGCAGATGGCCCTCTTAGAGCCCACATACAGTGTAACTGGAGGCGGACCTGTGATAAACCTGAAAGAAACACAGTGTGTTTAACCCTTTACTTCATATAAATGCATTTTCATGCATTTGCAGAGTAGACCCAGATCAAAGGACTCCTATAGGAGCCCTCTGATCTGGGTCTACACTGACTGTTTGCAAACATCAGTGCACTTGCCTCCCAGGTTGAAAGGTTCAAAATATATGGCCTTGAATCTCATTTTTACAAAACTCCCTGACAAGTCCTTGACATTTGCTTATATTTTCAAAACTCCCTGAAAGTTCTCAAAATTCCCTGACCTTGAAAAAATTTCAATTTCCCTTACTTTTCCGTGACGCCTGGCAACCCTGAGTGATAATTAATGTGGGTTCTAATATCTGTGCTATCCAGACAAACATACAGTAAAAACTCGTCAATCCAAAATTTCAAATAGGTACATGTATCAGTTTCGGCCTTTAACCATTTACCTCGTGAATATTAATGTACCGGAATGCATTTAACCCATTACCTCATAGGCTATTTTTAGATCCAACCTCTTTAAATAAATCTACCAAAAAGGAGTATTTACTACAGAAAAGGAAACTTTTAGAATTGTGTAGTTCTGCTACTATTGTGATAAATAGAGCATTTGCTGCTATGGAGCAAATGTTCTGTTTATCACAATGGTCTCAAAAAGTGACTTTTACAGAGGCTCCAAAAGGCGTCAATATGAGGGAATGGGTTAAGAGACGTTACAGTTTAATGCAGGGTGAAAATCATGCAGAAAACTACCCTGGGAGCTTTCTACATGACTTTTACCCTACGTTAACCCTTCGCTTGCTGAATTTTAAAATACATGTCCCCTTCTTTACCCATGCCCTGTTGTATAATTACATATATCTTCACTGTGTACACGTATTTCGCTGTGTAATCACTGCTGTGGAGTGCACTGGTTGCACAATCAACTTGTAAATAGTGCAGACCCTGATGAGACAGCTCCTGCAGGAGCTGTCTCATCTGGGTCTTCACTATTTACAGGTACGTATATTGACGTGAATAGCAAGCAAAGCAAGTCAAGTATAAATATAGTATGCACTCACTCGTCTTGTCCCATGTCGCTGTATTTGTTGAGGACCTGTCCATGATGTGGGACATCTGTACCATCGATATGATCAAAATCATCCACACTGTCTGAAATCTGACTGTCCTCGTGACCGACAATGAACACTTTCTTCGTAGACTCATAGCTTGGTGGTTTCGGTGAACTGATGAAAAACAATAACATGGAATACAATATAGTAAACTCTAATGGTAACAATATTCTTGGGAGGTTAAAATAATATTGTTACATCGCAATATTGTTACAAGTGTTCTCCGATGACATTATTAATGCCATCCGAATATTATGATATCTGGAAAATGAGTTACTTTATGCTCATACCAGATCTTTCAAATTCCATCAGCAAACAGAGCAGACTCTGGTCAGACGGCTCCTATAGGAGCCATCTGATCTGGGTCTACTCTGTTTGCAAATGCGTGAAAACACGTTTATATGAGGGAAAGGGTTAACTATTTACAATGTACATGCACATTATAAATTTCAGCTATTACCATTTATTTATTATTACTGACCTGAATATTCAAGGACTAAACGAAAGGATTAAAAGCAGGTGTCTGTTTAATTGTTTACTTGGTAATCATGCCTTTATACGACTTTGTAAACAGTGTAGACCTAGAATAATCGGATTTTGTTTTCTCTGTAATATATACAATGCAAAAAATGTATCTCTATCAAGTTATGGGTTATAAATGCAAAATTAAAAGTGTTACTTTTTTTCGAGTTTGCACATTTTTTTTTTTTAAATAATGCAAACATTGCATAAAACTCAGAGCAACAGATCACTGTGAGTACTCAAGTACTAAAATCATCCTTTCTCCACCAAACCCTATGTTGTGACCACTCTTTAGAATCGTCTCGAAGAGACGATTCTAAACAGTGGTCACAACATAGGGTTTGGTGGAGAAATAAAGAAGTTATTCTTGAAAACATTTCAATTTAAGTATCTCATCTGGACCTGTGAAACTACTGCATTTGGTTATTACCAAACTCACTTGTGGAATATACATGATGACCCTGAAATCAGTGTTCTAAAATCTAAAGCTTAATATGGTCAAGGCTATAGTTTCGGATTGATCAAAAACAATCTAAACTTCATATATAATTCATGGTAATAGTTTCAATACCCTGTGCTATTAGTTCTATCCCGAGGAAGTTTTGTGTTCAAGTGTGTCGGTGACTTTGATGGCGAGTTTTCTGGCAAGCGAAGGCCGCTGACATCAGGTGAGGCGTAGGTGGCTCGTCTTACTCGGTTGGCCAACTCATAACTGTGAATAAACAAACTAGAACTTGATTCATTTTGTTTCCCTAAGCCTTTCCCTCATATAAAGGCTTTTTTATGCCTTTGCAAACAGAGTAGACCCAGATTGCTCCTGAAGGAGCTATCTGATCAGGGCTTGCAATATTTGCTTACAACATGATATAAATCTGATTCTAGTTTTTGTCAAAGCAAAAAATTCCCTTGAAATTTTACTTTATAAGTACATGTATATAAATATCATAAATAATAAATATTCATGATGTCATTATTTCTTACATGAATATTGAACAAGTAAAGGGTTAAAACAAAGAATGTCTCCCCTATCTATACCAATCAATTCTGAAACAAGATGTGTTTGTGAAACACTATGTCACCGCCCAATTGACCTTTGACCCTGAAGGATGACCTTGACCTTGATATGTCATCCCTCAAAATGTGCACCTTCATGAGTACTATCTTTACTGGTTCAAAGGTTATGGCCAATGTTTAAGTCGGTGATTTGACCTATATATTTGACTATGACCTTGACATGTTACCCCTCAAAATGTGCGGCTTTATGAGATACATATGGATGCGAAATATCAAGTCTCTATCTGTACTGGCTCAAATGTTATGACCAATGTTAAAGTTGGTGACAAACAGACAGGGCAAAAACAATATGCCCCCAAGATCCTATGAAATCCTTTCAGTCGTTAATCCTTTCCTTCATATAAATGCCTTTTTATGAATTGGTACACAGAGTAGATCACGATCAGACAGCTTCTATAGGGATCCTAGAGGAGTCCTCTGATCAGGGTCTGTGCTGTCGTCTTTCAAAATCCACAAGCAAATTTTGCCCTTTCATTCTGTATGGACTCTACTGGCAAACAATGACAGACTATTCCATTCTGGTTATTCACACATCTGCAAACAGCGTAGGCCTAGATCAGATGGCTCCTATAGGAGCCATCTGATCCGGGTCTGCTCTGTTTGCTTATGTAACTTGATAGATCAGTTTCTTTACTTTCTAAAATGGCTACAATGTTCCTCCTTCCATATTTCATTATAGCTATTTTGTTCATGAACATTCAGCAGGTACTGAAATTTGGAATAAACATAGAACAGGAAAATAAATGAATGTACAGTGAACTCTCGTTATAACGACCTTCCACATGACAGAATGTTCCTTATACTGACAAGAATTTTGGAAACATATACAGTAAAACCTCTCTAAACTGGAATTTTAGTATGGAAGATTTTTTATTATTTTAGGCAGGTGGTTGCATAATGCAGGATGAAAGTTATGCAATTTCTGCATGACTTTCAACCTTTATTAAGCTGCCACCTGTCGTACACACCAGCATACAGTCCTGCTTAAAGGGATCTTACTGTATAACTTAATGTACATTACAACGACATTTACTATACCACACTTTCTGTCACAATGAACGAGGTGATGGTTGGTAAAGAGAGTTGACTGAGCTGTAGCTTCAATATTAGCACTGCCCTAGTCTACCTACCCTTGCTGTATGGTAATTGTGTTGAAGACACTCTCTTCCTCCAGGTCATCTTCGTCCTCATCCTCCGACTCCAGCATACGCTGTAACTCAGCTGCCATCCGCTCTGTAACAAGAGGAATTATAAGAGTAATTAAATGAGCTGTTATTTGAACTGTAACAGAGGAATTACAAGTGTAATTAAATCGGTCGCTATCTGTTCTGTAACAGAGGAATTATAAGTGTAATTAAATCGGTCGCTATCTGTTCTGTAACAGAGGAATTACAATTGTAATTAAATTGGTCGCTATCTGCGCTATCTGTTCTGTAACAGAGGAATTACAAGTGTAATTAAATCGGTCGCTATCTGTTCTGTAACAGAGGAATTACAATTGTAATTAAATTGGTCGCTATCTGTTCTGTAACAGAGGAATTACAATTGTAATTTAATCGATCGCTATCTGTTCTGTAACAGAGGAATTATAAGTGTAATTAAATCGGTTGATATCTGTTCTGTAACAGAGGAATTACAATTGTAATTAAATTGGTCGCTATCTGTTCTGTAACAGAGGAATTACAATTGTAATTAAATCAGTCGCTATCTGTTCTGTAATAGAGGAATTGTAAGTGTAATCCAAGGAATCATCCATTTTATAATGGAGGAATTATAGAGCAACTACATCAGCTACCATTGGCTTTGTAAAGGAAGAATAATATAGAAACTGTAATAGTCCCCATTTGCTTTGTAATAGAAAAAATAATAGAGGAACTACATTAATAATAGAGGAACTACATTAGCCCCCATCTGCTTTGTAACAGAAAAATAAGAGGAACTACATTAGCCCCAATCTGCTTTGTAACAGAAAAATAAGAGGAACTACATTAGCCCCAATCTGCTTTGTAATAGAAAAATAAGAGGAACTACATTAGCCCCCATCTGCTTTGTAACAGAAAAATAATAGAGGAACTATAGAATAACAGAGGAACTATTATCATCATATCATATTATATGACAAATTTCTGCATACTCTTTATAGTTTTGGATTTGTATTGAAACCTGCACAAACACTCACAACTCTTTATTGTTTTTGATTAGAATTTATTCCTGCACAAACACTCACACACAAAACACCAATACAAACCAGAACACGACTAATAGAGTCAAGGATTAGTTTCAGCAAAATGAAATGAATGCAGACATCGAAGATATCTTAATACCATTATGACAAAAAAAATTTTTTTCAAGTTGTTTGTTATTGACATTTAACTCATTGCAAGTACTTGATATCAGCAAAATTTGTCATCTACTAAATCTTTATCCCTTTACTCTATGAATATTCATGTACGAAATCATGATATCATGAATATTAATAAGATTGTTATGATAGCTGCACATGTACATTAGCCGTGGAAGAAACTGTAGAATCATACCTATATCATATTATAAGCAAACAGCAGACCCTGATCAGATGGCTCCTATAGAAGCTGCCTGATCTGGGCCTACTCTGTTTGCAAAGGCATAGAAAGGCCTATTTATGGAGTAACGGGTTAAATAGGATTTTCAGGTTATCATGAATTCACTGCAAGGATACAGGGAGTTAATATGCCAACCAAGTTCCAAATCTAAAGATTTGGACACCAAATTTCTTCTCCCTTGTAAAGCCAAGTAGGTCAATTTGGCATTGTTGTAGGGATCATCTGACCTGGGTCTACTCTGTTTGCAATAGCATCAAAATCTCTATCTATGAGGTAAAGGATTAAATGAAACTATTGAAGCAGTAAAAGTGTAGACCCGAATTTGTTCCTTAAGGCATGGTTTGATTTGAGTCTAAATTATTTTCCTATTTTTATCTGTATGAATCATTAGGGTAATTAGTGTATGATTGTACGGTACCATATCCTCGCTTATAAATGCATCCATTCTAATACCCCCCCTTTACTACTTCAAGAAGGGGGGAGGGACAATTAGTGTATGATTGTACAGTACCATATTCTCCCTAATAAATGCATCCACTCTAATAACCCCCTCCCTACTTCAAGAGGGAGGGGGATGACTTACAATCAATAAACTAATTAAAACCCTATATAATGACCATTTGAATAAATAGTTTTCCCAAAATACAGGTGGTAGATACTAAAATCGTCATTTCTCCACCAAACCCTAGGTTGTGACCACTCTTTAGAATCGTCTCAAAGAGACGATTCTAAAGAGTGGTCACAACATAGGGTCTGGCGGAGAAATAAAGGAAATATTCTAGAAAATGTTTTACGCATCTTATCTGGACCTCTGATTATTGATGAGTAACATCAGGTCCATCACACAGTTCTTTGTTTCCTTTACATTATGTTTAATAGATAGTTACTAAGTTGGTGCAAAACTATTTCAACTACATTATTTTACATTTATAAGCATTTATAAAAAAAGAAAGAGTGTGCGTGAGTTGAAAAGAAATCATAAATCAGTGTGAAAGAAGACAGTAATTTTTTTTTTCGAGAAGAAAGTCACTAGGAGCCTGAATGGTTTAATTCATTCCCTCATATCTACGCTTTTTGACGTCACCATTGTAATAAATAGAGCATTTGCTCCATGGGAGCAAATGTTCTATTTGTCACAATGGTTTCTAAACTACACAATTCTAAGATTTTCCTTTTTCCTAGTAAATGCTCCTTTCGAGTAGATTTGTCCCAACAGATTGGTTCTAAAAATAGCCTATGAGGTAATGGGTCTAAAAATAGCCTATTAAGGAATGGGTTAAGAACTAGTACAAACTAAACAAGAGGGCCAAGATGGCCCTTAATCGCTCACCTGATTACCATAGATTTAAGATTTTTGCTAGGTAGCCCATGGTAGGGCCAATATTGACATTAGGGACAATATTTGAACAATGTTGATAGTGGACCATGAGCAGTGGTTCTACAGAACAAGATTTTCAAAGATTTAGAATATTGACTTTATCAAGACAATGATTCTGTCCAATGAAGATTGGGCAAAAAATTTGCGCTCTAGTGTATTTTTTCTAAGATTTGACCTAGTGACCTACTTTTTATTCCCACCCCACCCATGATCACACTCAACCTTGATATCACCAAGACAAACAGTCTGAGCGAGTCTGAGGAAAATTGGGCTAAAAATGTGGCCTCTGGAGTGTAAACAAGATTTTTCTAAGATATGACCCAGTGACCTACTTTTTGACCACACGTAACCCACTTTCAAACTTGTCCAAGATTTTATTTGGACAATCATTCTGACCAACTTTCATGAGGATTTGGCTATAAATGTGACCTCTAGAGTGTTCACAAGTTTTTCTTACTATTTGACCTAGTGACCTAGTTTTTAACCCCACATAACCCACTTTCAAACTCGTTCGAGCTTGACCCACTTTCAATCTCGTCCGAGATTTTATCAAGGCATTCATTCTGACCAAGTTTCATGAAGATTGGACTTAAATTGTGACCACTAGAGTGTTCACAAGCAACTTGTTGACGACGGACGCCAGACATTCAAGTCTCCCAAAAGCTCACCCTGAGCTTTGCTCAGGTGAGCTAAAAACACCTTTAACCCTTTCCTCCATAAATACGCCTTTCTATGCCTCTGAAAAAGTCACCTGTTGAAAGCATTGTGATAAATAGAGCATTTACTCCTATAGGAGCAAATGCTCTATTTATCACAATGGTTTCAAAACAACAAAATTCTAAAATTTTCCTTTTCTCTAATTAATGCTTCTTTTCGGTAGATTTATTCAAAGTGGTTGGATCTAAAAATAGCCTATGAGGGAATGGGTTAAAGAAAGTATCTGTAGCTCTTCGAAAGCTGAATTTTCAAACTGGAACGGTCCATTATTGTGTCACGAGAGTACACTCAGTATCAAGGGGTATAATTGGTGACAGAATTATTAATGACAAACAGTGCAGACCCTGATCAGAGGGCTCCTCTATATTGGTTTATTATATTTATAATAGCAAATGGTGCAGACCCATGTGAGGAGGCCTTCCAGCTGGCTTGCGGTAGGTCAGTGGTTCTACTTGGATGTTCTGTGCACGAAACAATGAAATTTGCACAGAAGAACCTCTCCACCTGTAATTAGCTGGATGTCGTGATATGACTGAAAAACTGTTGGTTACAATATAGTCTATGAGATGAATGTATGGATTGTGTATAAATGTTTTTAAAAACTGGTCATACGCACAACTTTTGAGCGTATAAACTCGAATTTTCCACCACTATCTTCGTGGAAGATATTAGCAGCGCTTGAATAGCGTATGTTTAACATATATCTGGTGTATAGGCAGCACATGAGAAACGTATACGAGCATGTGTCAACAGTGAACTTATGTCACCGTCAGTGTAGCGTAATATCAGTGTCTATAATGTATCTTATGCGAGCATATGAGAAACGTATGCTTAGCACATGAGTAGCGTATGATGTTAAATGTTAACCCTTCGCTTGCTAATCGCGTCAATATACCTACCTGTAAATAGTGAAGACCCAGATGAGACAGCTCCTGCAGGAGCTGTCTCATCAGGGTCTGCACTATTTACAAGTTGATTGTGTAACCAGTGCACTCCACAGCAGTATTTGTACAGCAAAATACTTGTACACAATGAAGATATATGTAAATATACAACAGGGCATGGGTAAAGAAGGAGACATGTATTTTAAAATTCAGCAAGAGAAGGGTTAAATATGTTAGTCATTCGTCAGACTTATGTTACAATTACGTTACTAATATGCTATCCATACGATAGCTTTACTGACTGCCTTCATGCCACCATATGTGAAGTGTATTTGACGTTAAATAACATACCTTTATCTACACGCTAGCATATTCAATGTGTGCCTAGCGTATGGTAGCGCAACTATGCATAACACCTAAGTCATACGCTTGTACAAGCTGAACTTTTTTGAACATGTTCAAAAGTTATTTTCGGCCTCCGCATATGAGAACGTACACGGACTTGAAACCTATATGATGTATGCCTAACCTACCCCTAGCGTATATCTGCATATGCGAACATATGAGAACTTTTTCTCATACGCTTGCATACATTTGTGCAATACACTCTAGTGTGACACCCCCTTAAAACAATGTAGAACCTGATAAAAACTAAACCAAACCATACGAGACAGATTCTCGAGGAGCTGTCTCATATGGATCGAAACTACAGTTGTAATTCGATATCTCGAACTCGGATAACTCAAACTTTGGGATAACAAAAAGTCCAGTCCTTCAAAAACTAACACTACAGCATTGCTCTAAAATGTATTCGCTACAGATATCTAGAAACACATGAGGCAGCTTAATACAGGTCTAAAGTAATGCTGAAAGCTCCTACAGGAGCTTTCAGCATTACTTTAGACCTGTATTAAGCTGGGGTCTTGACAAATCGTTCAGATTAGAAATCGGATGACTCGAACATCTGTTATCTCGAACTAATTTGTACGGTCCCTTGAAGTTCGACTTATCGAAGTTCACCTGTATTTGCAAATGCAGATATTTATGCTAACAGCATGAAAAGGGTTAAATGAGTTAAATGAATTCTATTGTTGTAGTAATAGTCCGTGTTTATGTACTTACCCGTTTTACCTGTATCAACGATGAAAAACCAATACGTCATTACCAATTAAATATAAGACAATGTAGTACCACAAAAACAAGATTGTGATCTTGGCCCCTTTTTCTATTTTACACATACACTCCATGTTTTCCCAAGCTTTTGACTCCATACAAGTTATTTGTACTCCAAATTGATCATAATATAACCCTTTCCTCCATGAATATTCAAATAAGAAATTATAAAATCATGAATATTAATTAGATTAATTTGTTTTAATAGCACATGGACACAGGAATTTTTGGCAATGGCAGAAACAATAGAATCAGATCTGTTAAATCATAAACAAACAGAGCAGACCCTGATCAGACGGCTCCTATAGGAGCCGTCTGATCTGGGTCTACTCTATTTGCAAAGGCGTAGAAAGGCGTATTTATGGAGTAAAAGGTTAATTTTCAGAACTTAAGTTATTGTCCAGAAGCCATTTTTCTATTTTTAGAAGTAACTGTAACCTTGAGCAAAGACCCCCAAATTCAATCCCAACCGTTGTCTCTGTTTATGCTATCTGCACACTATGTTGTGCCATAATATGTCTTTTTTAACCCTTTCCAAATTCTATGTTAATTCCAAATTTATATACCTAATGACTATAGATGGGACAAAATAGTTACAATGAAATTTAGAAGGTGGAACATTGTAGCCATTTTAGAAAGTAAAGAAACAGGTCTTTCAATTTCCATTTGCAAACAGAGCAGACCCTGATCAGACGGCTCATATATGGGTCTACACTGTTTGCAAATGCGTGAAAATGCATTTATATGAAGGAAAGGGTTAACTAAAGTTATTGTCCAGAAACTAAAGGTTTAAGGCCTGAACACCCACCCATCCTTCCACTTGCTAAGTTACTCATTCTAATAACCAGATTTTTTCTTCATAAAATCTGGTTAATAACAAGATGTGTTTGTGAAACTAGTGACTATGCCCCCTCATATATTTGACCTCTGACCTTGAAGGATGACCTTGACATGTAACCCCTCAAAATGTGTGGCTTTATGAGATATATATGCATGCCAAATATCAAGTCTCTATCTGTACTGGCTCAAAAGTTAAGACCAATGTTAAGGTTGCGTTAAAGTTACAGACAAAGAAACAGACAATTTGACCTTTGACCCTGAAGGATGACCTTGACCTTGACATATCACCCCTCAAAATGTGCAGCCTCATGAGATACACAAGCATGCCAAATATCAAGTCTCTATCTCTACTGGTCCAAAAGTTATGGCCAATGTTAAAGTCGGTGATTTGACCCATATATTTGACCTCTGACCTTGAAGGATGACCTTGACATGTCACCCCTCAAAATGTGCGGCTTTATGAGATACATATGCATGCCAAATATCAAGTCCCTATCTGTACTGGCTCAAAAGTTATGACCAATGTTAATGTTGCTGACAAACAAACAGACAGACAGACAGACAGGGCAAAAACAATATGCCCCCCAGATCTGATCTGGGGGGCATCATAAAAAGATGATCCAACCCATTTTGTGAAAAGTTTACTACATGGTTGGAATCCTTATTTTAATATACAGTTGTACTTTGATATCTTAAACTTTAAGACACCATAAAAATTAGTTCGAGATGACAGGTTCGAGTCATCCAATTTATAATTTGACCAATATAACAGCTTAATGTAGGTCTAAAGTAATGCTGAAAGCTCTTGTAGGAGCTTTTAACATTACTTTTGACCTACATTAAGCTGTCCCATGTCATGATGTGTCTCTAGATATGTGTAGCGATACATTTTAGAACAATTCTGTATTGTAAATTTTGGAAGGACAGAACATTTAGTTTGAGTTCTCCCAAAGTTTGAGTTATCCGAGTTAGAGATACCGAAGGTCAACTGTATTGTGTATGAACGCTTGTTATAAAGTGTTTAACCATTTACCTGTTCAATATTCATGTAAGAAATAATGACATCATGAATATTTATTGGCTGAATTTTCATAATGTAAATTTTTCAAGGAACCTTTTCCTTTGACGAAAACTGTAGAATCAGATCTATATTATTTCAAAAGCAAACAGAGCGGACCCTGATTTGCCCGCTCCTGCAGGAGCCATCAGATCCAAGTCTACATTGTTTACAAAGTTGTGATCAAACATGTACAGATCTACAGATAAAGGTGTGTACCTAAATACTGAAATTTTCATTTCTCCACCAAACACTATACTGTGACCACTCTTTAGAATCGTCTCGAAGAGACGATTCTAAAGAGTGGTCACAGTATAGGGTTTGGTGGAGAAATAAAGAAACTATTCTTGAAAATGTTGAAATTTATTAATCTTATCAGAACCTTTGGTTTTTTTATAAAGGAAAGGTTTGAATTTACCCATATTTTTGGCTCGGCTGTTCTTCGTGTCATCTGACTTGAGAGCATCTGGCTGTATCTTGGAATATTCCTCCTTCGTCACGCTCATGTAAAAGCAGAAGTCTGTGGACTTCAGTATGTAATTGGGACCGGGATTCAGCTGCAAGTGAGGCTCGTCCACCGTGGTGTCCAAGACAGCAACAAGCGAAATACCAAACCTATAATTTGAAATTGGATGAAATATTAAGACTGCAGATTAAAGTGAAAGTTCCTACAATAAATGCATATTTTAAATAACATCATTGAACTGTAGACATTGTTTGAAAATGCCAGAACATGCAAAAGGTTAAAGCTGTGTTCAACCAGAGAGATCAGACCAACAACACTAAATCTTCAATGGCATTCAAGGATTGTATTTCAAAAGAAACAATCAATTTGATCATACATGCTACAATTTGGCAAGACTTAATGCATTGGTTCATACTGACGTCTTTTGACGCTCCTGTAAAAGCCATTTTTTTTTTAAAAAACATTGTAATAAATAGAACATTCGCTCCATATGACCAAATGCTTAAATTAAATAATTTATCACATTGGTTTCAAAACAACACTACTTTAAATTTTCGTTCTTTTTCTAGTAAATGCTCCTTTTCCGCAGATTTATACAAAGAGGTTGGGTCTAATAAAAGTCTATGAGGGAACTGTTTAACCCAGACCAACAGACAAAGGTGCATACTCCAATACTAAAATCGTCATTTCTCCACCAAACCCTATGTTGTGACCACTCTTTAGAATCGTCTCGAAGAGACGATTCAAAAGAGTGGTCACAACATAGGGTTTGGTGGAGTTTAAATTAAGAGCGTAATTCCTGAAAATATTTTAATTTATGCATCTTATCTGGGCCTCTGTTGATCTATAATTCAACAAGACTTAATCTACAGTACGACAAACCTTTGATGAGCATCAGCTGAAGCTTCAGTAAATTTCTTCCCCTCGTATCGACTGAAGAAAGCGCTTCGACCGAGGTGAATGTGGTAGATCTCATTGCCGGAGTGTCTCCCATAGGTCTGCTGCCACAGATCTGTGGCCAGCTCACCCTCACTGAAATGAAAGTCAAAATTTATTATCCATGCTTGTAAGCATCAAGGATCTAACATTTACTTTTTGCACGATAGCGCCGAAACTGTGATTATCTATGCAAACAGTCTGGATCCAGATGAGACGCCGCATAATGCCACGTCTCATCAGGATTCAAACTGTTTGACACTTTGATCATATTTTCACAAAGCAATCAAGAGAATTTTGCAGACGAAAAATTACTTTGCATGCAAACTTTTCACATAAATACATTTTTGTATTTCAAAATAATCAAAATAACCATTCAAAACATAACCCGGAATACCTGTATCTTACTCCATGAAAGAAACTCTCTCAAACCTAATATCTGGTTCCCATGGCTGTTTCTAATGGATGTGGCCTGGAACCAAACTTACCCCTTTACCTCATGCATAATTTATGACTTCAAGAATACCAATCAACCCTTTCCTTCATACAAACGCCTTTTTATGCCTATGCAAACAGAGTAGACCCAGATTAGACAGCTCCTAAAGGAGCCGTCAGATTTTTTAAAATTTTATGCTTAGTTACCATCTGAAATTTTACTTGTCCTCGGACAAGTAGAAAAGTAAACTCCACTTGTCCGTTGATGTAATTTCCCAGGCCGGACAAGTCGGGCACTGGATTTCCCCTCTTTTAACCCTTATCCTGCTAAAAACTCTGATACGCTGTACTTTACATTTATTTCTGATTCCTTAATGAGTTTACGACGTGATTGTCTGAGTGACAAACAGTCTCGATTCTGACGAGATGCCGAGTTACCTCGGAGTCTCATCTGGATCCAAACTGTTTGCATATGTGATCAAAGTGTGTTTTTTCAACTTTGCTTAATATGAACTCACAAATAAGTATGTTAGAAAGGTACTATAGATTTGAAAGACCATAGAAAGTATCTAACACAGAATGTTTACAAAACTCTATAAATGGGTATTTAATGCTTAAATCCATGAATATTATTGTAAAAATAATGACATCATGAATATCAATTAGATTTGTAATTCTTATAATGGCACATGATCAGGGGCTGCTCTATTTGCTTATGAAATAATATAGATATGATTCTACAGTTTCTGCCATGTCCAAATTCTCATGATCATGTGTCATTATAAACAAGAGCACCGCAAGCGGGTGCCAACGCTCGTCTGTCGTCATTGTCAAGATGAACATGCATACCAAAAATGAAGGTTGTAAATGAAAAATTGAAGAAGTTATGGTCAATGTTAAGATTTCGGACAATGACGACAACGCGGACGCCGGAGTTACGACAATAGACGAGCTAAAAATAATCTAATTAATATTTATGATGTCATAATTTCCAATAAGAATATTTATGGAGCAAAGAGTTAACCCTTTGCCTTTTCACACATCTGCAAACAGAGTAAACCCAGATCAGACAGCTCCTATAGGAGCTGTCTGATCCTGGTCTGCTCTGTTAGCTTATGGAAACTTATAAATCTGATTATGCAGTTTCCACAACCGTGAAAAAAGCCATGTTTATCGATTCTATGCATAAATATTCATGGGATGAAGAAATTCCGAAGAAACAGGGAAAGAGTTGAGGGATACAAAATACAAAGAAGGTAATACCTTATATCATCATCTGTTGCATGTAAAAAAGTAAATTATATTAAAAATCTGTATCATTGCTCTACATATAGCTTAACCCTTTACTTCATATGCCTTTCTAAACCTTTGCAAACAGAGTAGAACCAGATCAGACGGCTCCTGTAGGAGCCGTCTGATCTGGGTCTGCTCTGTTTGCTTTTGGAATAATATAGATTTGATGTTACAGTTTCTGCCATGGCAAAAATTTCCTATGTTGATAATTATGACATTTTATAATTAAATCTAATTAATATTCATGATGTCATTACATGTATTTCTTACATAATTTTCATGGAGTAAAAGGGTTATCACAAAAATGAAAACTTCATCCACTGGTGAGGCTAAACAAAAATCTGGCGAAGTATGTTAATTAATTATTGAGCATTATGATAGAATTATGCTGATTACAACTGTTAAGTCTGACTATACATTAAAAATTCTGATTATAAAAAGTAAGTCATAGATATCAATAGATCTAATACCTCTCATGTCATGACAAAACCTGTCTCCAAGGCTTTGCAGCTGCCGTACGTGTCTATTTACCCATTACTTGATAGTTTATTTGTTTGAATCTGGGTTTTACATAGGTTTAACAGTATTTCATTCATATCGCCACTACAGCTAATTACAATTGAAGGAACAACCCAGAGGCTTTCCATGCTTTAAGCGTACTTTCGTGATCAGTGTCTGCACTGTTTGTCATTCAAAATCCTCTTAACAAATTATACCATATCATACTGAATGAACTCCATTGTTAAACAATCATGGACCATTCGTCTTTGAAAATTCAGCATTTAAAAATAGGTCCAGATAAAATATGTAAATTAAGAATAACTTTTTTATTTCTCCACCAAACCCTGTGTTGCGGCCACTCTTTAGAATCGTTTCGAAGAGACGATTCTAAAGAGTGGTCACAGTATAGGGTTTCGAGGAGAAATGCCGATTTTAGGATGAGTACCCATATTTATCTGTTGCTCTGTTTAAAGAATTAGATAAGGGTCATACAATCATCTTACAAGTGAACCTCATGCATGGAAATGTATAGAGGAATGTCAACCTTTTAGAACAGTGGCCAATTTTTTTTTATCTAAATCCGACAGTACTAATTTGGTTTAACCCATTCCTCCATAATATATTTTCAGATCCAACATCTTTGAATAAATCTACCGAAAAGAAGCATTAACTAGAGAAAAGGATTTTTTTTAGAATTTTGTACTTTTGAAACCATTGTGACAAATAGAGCATTTGCTCCTAAGGAGCAAATGCTCTATTTATCACAACGGTTTCAAAAAAGTGACTTTTACAGAGGAGTAGAAAGACGTAATTACATGTACATGTATAGAGGAGGGTTAAGGCTGCCACGCATTTGCCTTTAGCATGCTAAAGAATGTTTTTTTAATAAAATAAGGGAGACAACTCGCACAAAACTTATCTAGCTCTCAATACTAAAACCATGCTATGCTGGCAAGTGCCAAAATGAAAATTAAAACTATCAGAGACTATTTACAGGGCCATTGATATCCAATTAAAAAAATTCAAGGGACATAACTCTTTCTATGCTAATTAATACTGGTGCCTGCCAAAAATAAACTGCTTTTGTCTACGCGCAAAAACGTGGGTAAATTTTGGGGATCCATACGTGGTGAGTACCGCCTCCGTACGGATTTAGGAGCATGCAGCCGTAGCACTTTTAGTGCATGCAAAACTTTCGCTGCGTTCGGGCTACGGATTCACCAACGTACAGGTGATGCACGTCCCTTCTACTGTCAACGTGCGCACAACGCACTGACTCCGCGAGTGTTTTAATCTTTTTCCCACAGTCGCTTGCTCTATAGAAGGCGCACTTAGCACGTGCTTGTTGCGCACGTGATAAGTACGTGGTCTGTGCTCACTCGGCACTTCCCCAGTTCTACTGTCCAATGAACTGACAAAACTCACGTGGACCGTACATGAGCAGCACATGTAAGTACAGCCTCCGTACGATAATGCGGCAATCGCACAGAGAACGTACGTTGTGAGCACGTTGTAAGCACTTTCAACTCACTTACAACGTGCGCAACGTATGATGCACGCAACCGACCAGGGCGAGGCTGGCGTGCGTGCCACATACGTACACCTTGCACAACTGTGCGTGTGACGTGCGTTCCTCCCTGCATTTGCTACTCCTTCCCCACGTTTTCAGAAAAACGTAGCAGCCGTAGCCTCCCTAAAAAACGTACGTGCTAAAAACACGCACGGCGGGTTGTGACCAGGCCTTTATTGACAGCTCTGTGCTCAAAATAACATTTTCAATATTGACAAAGATACAATTCTAAAGAAGTGGGTAGAGCACAGGGTTGGGTAGCAAAAAGACAAGTTTATAAATTTATAAAGTATGTCCCAGTATCCACGACTCTGTTGATATATGTAGTATATACATGTAATGTACTACGCAAACAATTTAGATCACGAATGCAGATGAAATCTGTCACTGATCAGGATCCAAACTGTTTGACACTCTAATAATGTTTAGTACCCTTTACCCTATGAATATTTATGGCAGATTTCCACAATTATGAATATTAAGTGACCAATTGCCTCATATTAACCTTTTCCTCCATAGGCTATTTTTAGACCGATACTCTTTGAATAAATCTACCGAAAAGGAGCATTTACTAGAGAAAAGGAATAGTTTAGAATTGTGTAGTTTAGAAACCATTGTGATAAATAGAGCATTTGCTCCTATAGGAGTAAATGCTCTATTTATCACAATGGTTTCAACAGGTGATTTTTACAGAGGCGTAGAAACGCGTATTTATGGAGGAAAGGGTTAAGTGACCAATTGCCTCATATTAATATATATATATAAGATAAGTGAACATATTGCAATGACAAATATAGAATCGGATCTAAGATATTTTAACAACAAACAGGACAGACCCTAATCAGATGGCTCACACTGGAGCCATCTAATCTGGGTCTACTCTGTTTGCAAAGGGGCCAAAATGCATTTGATTCTCTAGAAGGAATAAACAAGAAACAAAAAGATAAATTTTACTATGAAAATGGCAGTAGAGAACAATTCTGGGTCCATGCTTATAAAGCTTTTAGTTGAGTCTGAGTTTCGTTCTCAGGCTTTTGATTGGTCAGATTTGAGTTCTCAAGCTTTTGATTGGTCAGATTTGAGCCAGAGGCTCAAATCTGACGAATCAAAAGCTTGAGAACGATCTCAGACTCAACTAAACGTTTTATAAGCATGGACACTGAAACTACTCAAAGAAGTTAAAGAGGGGGTTACAATGTTTCTTTCACTAAGGTCTTAAAATGCATGCAGGCTATAATACAAGGACATGCATATTGATTAAGACATTTTAGGCAAAAACCTGCTGAAGTAGGAGCCATAGTAAGTTACAATCTCAACCCTTTACTCCATAAATATGCCAAATAGAGTAGACCCAGATCAGAAGGCTCCCCTAGAAGCCCCCCACCCCTCCATGCATGTACAGCCAATTTTGTCTCCATGTAGGCTATCTGTGTATTAACCCATTCCTCCATAGGCTATTTTTAGATCCATCTACTTTGAATAAACCTATCAAAAAGGAGCATTAACTAGAGAAAAGGAAAATTTTAGAATTTTGTTGCTTGAAATTATTGTGATAAATAGAGCATTTGCTCCTATAGGAGCAAATGCTCTATTTATCACAATGGAGCATTTGCTCCTATAGGAGCAAATGCTCTATTTATCACAATGGTTTCATAAAGTGACTTTTACAGGTGTAAAAAGGCGTATTCATGGAGGAAATGGTTCAGTTATAGTCTGGATTCCTTTCTTCTTCTATTTTATATATACGGTGACCTTGACCCCAGAACCTCCCCACCCACTTTTTCTCTCCCTGTAAGGTATCTGTTCACCAAAGTTAGTGTGTGAAAAATAGTTTGACGTCCTGCTTGCATGCCAAATGACATACACCATTCTAATAATCAAAATCTGGTTTGAAACACCAGCAGACAGACTAGACATATACACCCCTCCGGTCTCCAAAATAAACCTTCTATAGTATCAGTTACATTTCCTTTATAGTTATTGTCCAAAAATTAAAATGTTGATGCCAACCCACCAGGCCAACCAAGTGTCCCTAGTTATTAACCAAATATGAAAAATCTGGCTAATTAATAACTGAAAAATGAAAACAAAAAAATGACAGAATGATATCACTCCAATCTAATAATCATGTTTTTCAAGCAGAGGAATAAAAATGAATAATTTCAGCAGGTTTTGAGTTAGCGATTAACCAGTGAAGCAGGACAGGATTAGAGACATTTGAAGACACAGACCTTTTCTTCACTTTTCTAGCTATGTGTCTACTGCATTGTAAAGACAGAAACTATGGTCACAACTAGATACCAGGTCTAGATAAGATGCGTAAATTTAAACATTTTCAAGGATAGCTCCGTTATTTCTCAACCAAATCCCATACTGTGACCACTCTTTAGAATCGTCTCTTCGAGACGATTCTAAAGAGTGGTCACAGTATAGGGTTTGGTGAAGAAATGAAGATTTTAGTCTTTGGGTACGCACAGGTATCTGTAGCCCTGTATACACACACAGAACAATCATAGAATAGCAACACAAGGAAAATAGGAATGACAACCCCAGGAACAAACAATGACAAACTGAGTCAATACCCACAGAATTAACCCTTTCCTCCATAGGTTATTTTTAGACCCAATCTCTTTGATTGAATCTACCCAAAAGGAGCATTTACTAGAGGAAAGTAAAATTTTAGAATTTGGTAGTTTGAAACCATTGTGATAAATAGAGCATTTGCTCCTATAGGAGCAAATGCTCTATTTATCACAATGGTTTCAAGAAGTAGTTATTACAGAGGCGTAGAAAGGCGTATTTATGGAGGAAAGGGTTAAAACATCAGTATGCTTTAACTCCTTTCTTGCAGAAAATATGTAAAACCCTTTGTAAACAGTTTTGATCCACTTGGCATCTCATCAGATCAAAAACTTGTCAGAAATACTGATCATACTGTGAGAACATAAGGATTGCAACATGATAGCAAAACATGAGGGTTGCAACATGATATTAAAAATATGAGGGGGGGGGGGGGTGTTTAGGAACGAAAGTCTATATTAGGGGTACCACCAATAGAATTTTAATTATTTTTACCCCACTACCAAGAGAATAAAAATTCATAATATACCCCCCACCTAGAGAATTAAAATTACCCCCCACCCTCCTCCAAAAAATAAATAAATATATATATGTATATTTTTACATTTATGCAATTACTTTTTGTCAAGCCGACTTGCAAACCCAAATGACAGCCCAGTGTATTGCCACATTTGTGCATTATATAATAAGTCTGACAGTCTTTCATTTCGTCCTGTTGACATCATACAAGCTTCCGTGGTTCTGTTATTGCAAGTAGTATTTTATTAAAAACAAGAGGGTCGTCACGGGTGACAAATGCCCCCAAAGTGTTTGACACCGAAATGCATTTTGGTGGAAAAACAATACAATGTAATGCAGGTGTAACATGAAATTTTGATGCTGTTAAAAATGACACAGGAGTCAGTTCTTAACATTAGAAACAGAACCTTTGACGATTATGATAGCTAAGAAAAGAGCCAAGCGTCAAAACTTAGTTAAAAAGGACCCTAAGTCATTCTCAACGTTAAAAAGGACCCTGGGTTGATTGTCAACGTTTAAGGTATAGGAGATATGCTCTGGACAAGCTTTTTGTATCTGGTAAGATATAGGAGATATGCTCCGGACTGTAAAATTGAGGTCAAAGGTCAAGGTCAAGGTCAGTGATCTGAAAATGGTACATGACTCTCCCCCATCCCAAGATGAACTCACAAACCAAATTTGGATTCCGTAGCTGGTAAGGTATAGGAGAAATGCTCCAGACAAGCTTTGTGTAAAATCTAGGTCAAAGGTCAAGGTCACAGTGACCTGAAAATGGTACGCGACACTCCGCCATCCCAAGATAAACTCACACATTAAATTTGGAATCCGTAGCTGGTAAGGTATAAGAGATATTCTCTGGACAACCTTTTTTGTAAAATCGAGGTCAAAGGTCAAGGTCAAGGTCACAGTGACCTAAAATGGTACGCGACACTCCGCCATATGAAGGTGATCTCACAAACCAAATTTGGAATCCGTATCTGGTAAGGTATAGGAGATATGCTCTGGACAAGCTTTTTGTAAAATCGGTCAAGGTCAAGGTCAAGGTCAAGGTCATAGTGACCTGGAAATGGTACATGACATTCCGCCATCCCAAGATGAACTCACACACCAAATTTGGAATCTGTAGCTGGTAAGGTAAAGGAGATATGCTCCGGACAAGCTTTTTGTAAAATCGGTCAAAGGTCATGGTCAAGGTCACAGTGATCTGAAAATGGTATGCGACACTCCTCCATCCAAAGATGAACTCACACACCAAATTTGGAATCCTTAGCTGGTAAGGAATAGGAGATATACTCCGGACAAGCTTTTTGTAGCTGGTAAGGTATAAGCGTTTTTTAAAATCGAGGTCAAAGGTCAAGGTCAAGGTCACAGTGACCTGGAAATGGTACGCGACACTCCGCCATCCCAAGATGAACTCACACACCAAATTTGGAATCTGTAGCTGGTAAGGTAAAGGAGATATGCTCCGGACAAGCTTTTTGTAAAATCGGTCAAAGGTCATGGTCAAGGTCACAGTGATCTGAAAATGGTACGCGACACTCCTCCATCCCAAGATGAACTAACACACCAAATTTGGAATCCTTAGCTGGTAAGGTATAGGAGATATACTCCGGACAACCTTTTTGTAGCTGGTAAGGCATAAGCTTTTTTTAAAATCGAGGTCAAAGGTCAAGGTCAAGGTCACAGTGACCTGGAAATGGTACGCGACACTCCGCCATCCTAAGATGAACTCACACACCAAATTTGGAATCTGTAGCTGGTAAGGTAAAGGAGATATGCTCCGGACAAGCTTTTTGTAAAATCAAGGTCAAAGGTCAAGGTCAAGGTCACAGTGACATGAAAATGGTACGCGACACTCCCCCATCCCAAGATGAACTCACACACCAAATTTGGTATCCGTAGCTGATGTGACAAAGGAAATATACTCCGGACAAAAGGTACACACACCCACACACCCACCCACCCACACACCCACCCACCCACACACCCACCCACCCACACACCCACACACACACACACACCCACACACACACACACACCCACCCACACACGCACGGTGCGATCACTATATGCCGCCAAAGCCTAGCTTTGGGGGCATAAAAATCCTGTCAATGTCTTGGTTGTTATTTAGGTCTATTTTCGGTTTGTTTATTTTGTTTTGTTCATGCGGGCTTTTGCATCAAGAAGCAAGAGCAGTGATTAGTTGAGACTACCAGTGTCTTAGTACTTTTTCACGGTCTAGTCTGAATCAATCAGCCGCTCATTATGGATGTGTAATCAGAGAAGCATCTAGATGATCAGGACTAAAAATTGCACGTGTCCACACTATTTACACAATGGAATTTTCGCGGGAGGTCGTGTCAGAAAAAGGTTTTCCGTTAATTTTCATTATTGTCGAAGAAAACGGCTTGCATGAAGCGTTTAACTTGACAAACCACCCCACCAATTTAATTTCTGATGTTGAAATACCCCCACCAATAGAACTTCCAATCAAATTTCCACCTCACCAACAGAATTAAATTTTCTTTTGCACCCCCCACCAAGGTAATTTTAATAGGCTGTCTTTCCAAACGCCCCCCCCCCCCCCCCCCCCCCCCCAAAACAGGGCGATTTCCTGGAATAGCCCTAAACAGTAAAAGCTCTCTAAACCAGACTTTTAAATAAGTATCAGTACCGACCTTTAACCCTTTTCCTAATGAACATTTAACCATTAATTAATCACTTCATGAATATTCATTAACTTCTTTAAAAGGGAATTGGCTTTAACCCTTTCCTCCATAAATACGCCTTTCTACGCCTCTGTAAAAGTCACTTTGTGAAACCATTGTGATAAATAGAGCATTTGCTCCTATAGGAGCAAATGCTCTATTTATCACAATGGTTTCAAACTACAAAATTCAACTTTTCCTTTTCTCTAGTTAATGCTCCTTTTCGGTAGATTTATTCAAAGTGGATGGATCTAAAAATAGCCTATGGAGGAAAGGGTTAAGGTTGGCTTATACAAAAACTGTAGTGTCAGATTGATATAATTTCACACGCAAAGAGAGTAGACCCAGATCAGACGGCTCCTACAGGAGTCATCTAATCTAGGACATCTCAATTTGCAAGGTAGTGAAAAGGCCTTAAGACAGGTAGCAGCTTAATGCAGGCTGATAATCATGTAGAAAGCTCCACTGACTGTCACCCTGCATTACACAGACACCTGCCTAAAAAGATCGAACTTCTTCGGTACAAGTCCAATTCAGAGGGGATGTACTGTAACAGATAGTGGACCATCCATTACCAAGGCATGCAAGTGACCTTGACCTCCGACATAGTCTTCATTAAAGCCCTGGGCATATGGGCATGCTATCTATGAAACACCACCATTTTCACAACATGCACTGCGAGAGTGATATCAAAGTCAGATCAATACATGTATACACAAACTCGAGCATGGTATATATATCCATAATTGGTCATTTACTGAAGTTGATGAAGCTAGCTCTAAAATTAAAGTGATGAGCAAAGCCATATAAAGATTTTTCAATTTTTTAAAGGGACATAATTCTATATCTAAATATGCAGCAAAGGGACGCAACTCTCATAAAATATATAGAATAATGTCACTTTACTCTATAAATACGCCTTTCTACGTCTTTGCAAACAGTATAGACCAAGACCACACAGCTCCTATAGGAGGTGTCTAATCAGGGTCTGCTCTGTTTGCTTAATATTTCTTACATGAACAGTTATGGAGAACAGGGTTAGAATAATCAAATGGTCAAGTTCTGATGATATCAAAGTTATGGCCAAAGTGTGAGATATTAACCCTTCTCTTGCTGAGTTTTAAAATACATTTCTCATTCTTTACCCATGCCCTGTTGTATAATAACACATAGCTTCACTGTGTACACGTATTTTGCAGTGCAATCACTGCTGTGGAGTGCACTGGTTGCACAATCAACTTATAAATAGTGCAGACCCTGATGAGATAGCTCCTGCAGGAGCTGTCTCATCTGGGTCTTCACTATTTACATGTAGGTATATTGACGTGAATAGCAAGTGAAGAGTTAACACTTCTAATATTATAAGTGAACATATCTATATTTGCAAACAGTGTAGACCCATATGAGACAGCTCCTGTAGAAACTGTCTGATCAAGGTCTGCTCTGTTTGCTTTTGAAATAATATAGATCTGGTTCTCCAGTTTCTACTTTGGCCTAAAAAAAATCATTTATTAATGACATATGAACATAGGAATTTTAGGTCATGGAAAAAACTTTTGAATCATATCTATATTATTTCATAAGCAAACAGAGCAGACCCTGATCAGATGGCTCCTATAGGAGTCATCTGATCTGGGTCTTCTCTGTTTGCAAAGGAATATAAAGGTATACTTATGGAGTAAAGGGTTAAATGAAATATTTTGATATATGGATTGAAGATCAGATGATCTTTAGTTATGATCAGCAACAATCTTGAAAACTTTGATTGAGAAAACACTCATGGCAAAAATAATAATTGTTTGCATTTCTCCGACAACTACACAAACACCTAAGCATTTGCATTGCCTCCATCGTCTTTGCATGAAAAATTGATACAGAGGTTCAGATAAAATGTGTAAATTAAAATATTCTCAAGAATTATTTCTTTATTTCTCCACCAAACACCATGTTGTGACCACTCTTTAGAATCGTCTCTTTGAGACGATTCTAAAGAGTGGTCACAACATAGGGATTGGTGGAGAAATGACGATTTTAGTATTTGAGTGTGCACCTTTATCTCTGAGTAATGATAAGTACTCTTATCTGTTGCTCTGTTGATGAGCAAAATATTGTACAGCCCTTTCCCTCATATAAACGTGTTTTCACGCATTTGCAAACAGAGTAGACCCAGATCAGACGGCTCCTACAGGAGCCGTCTGATCAGGGTCTACTCTGTTTGCTTATAGAATTTGATAGATCTGTTTCTTTACTTTCTAAAATGGCTACAATGTTCCACCTTCCATATTTCTTTAAAACTATTTTGTTTATGAATATTCAGTAGGTATTGAAATTTGGAATAAACATAGAACAGGGAAAGGGTTAACAAGTAATACTGACATCGTGGTATAGATACCTGAAGATTCACTATGGTAATACAATGACTGGCATCTACCACTATACGTAATGACAATAGTTGATACATGACTTTCTGGCCTAAATCGTATATTCAGTGGACAATAGGCAGGCAGACATTTGTAGAAAGTGTAGACCAAGAGCAACTGCTTCCAAACTTGTCATCTGATATTAGTCTGCACTGTGTCTACAGATGAGAGTTATGGAACACAGTGCAGACCATAGAACTGATGTCTTGTTTCTGAAGCATTTACTGATCTAGGTCTACACTACAGGCATAGAAAAGGATACATATACAATTTGATATCTCAAACTTCAAGGGACCATACAGAAGTTAGAGTCTTCTGATTTCTAATTGGACAATTTCTCAAGTTCGCAGCTTAATGCAGGTAGAAAGTAATGCTGAAAGCTCCTGTAAGAGCTTTCAGCATTACTTTCGACCTGCATTAAGCCATTATGTGTTTCTAGAAATATGCATAGTGATACATTTTAGACCAATTCTGTATTATAAATTTTGGGAGGGCAAAACTTTTACTTAGAGCTATCCCTTTGCACAAGTTATCTGCGTTTGAGATATCGAAGTTCAGCTGTACTAAAATCCTCATTTCTCAACCAAACCCTATGTTGTGACCACTGTTTAGAATCATCTCTACAAGATGATTCTAAAGAATGGTCACAATCTAGGGTTTGGTGGAAAAATAAATGAATTGTTCTTGAAAACGGTTAATGCGTCTTTTCTATGTCACTGTCTACACTGTTTGCAAATAAACAAGTTCTGTTATTACATAACAGGGCTGTAGATAAGAATTTTATTTAGAATATGTACTTAACCCTTTACCCCATGAATATTCATGTACAAAATAATGACTTCATGAATATTTATTAGATTAGTTCTTATACAGGCATCTGGAATGTTAGCCATAGTAGAAACTGTAGAACCGTATCTATATTATTTCATAAGCAAATAGAGCAGACCCTGATCCTACAGGAGCGGTCTGATCTGGGTCTACTCTGTTTGTAAAGGCGTAGAAAGATGCAACTAAGGAGTAAAGGGTTAAAATATTTTTATATTTCTCTGCCATTAACCCAATCTTGCTGATAAGATTCTAGGCGATTCCAATGACTTGCAGCAACTTGAGAATAAAAGATCGTAACAGATCAGTAAGAATCTCGTCTACAGCTCTGCATAATATAGAACTAAATGTCATACAACTAGGTTTCAATAAGCTCTACAGTTAAGACACGAACATATAAAAAAAATATTTGCACATAAATAAATACACGAGCAAAAAGGAAATGATCGATCTTCCAAATAAACATGGGTGACAAGAAACAGGAGGTTACCTTTTAATGGTTCCTTCTACAGATCCTTTTCCGTATCTATGGAAACAAGCATTGTCATGACAACCATTAATCAAAAGATGCATGAAATGAATGATGAACAAATTTGATTTGTTACACATAGCACAATGATATGGCATTTTGTTCTCCATTTATCAGTTTGAATCAGATTCAAATGCCAAATAACCCAGTATCCTAACTCTAAATTTAAACTGGATCCGGCAAGCCAATGAGAGTCAGGATAAGATAACAGACAAGCTAATAAATGGTAGAGTATGATAGATCAATGATGATGATTGGTCTAAAATCTATACAGTAGAACCTATCCTAAGCAGCTATTCAGGTGGTTACTTAATACAGGACAAAAGTAATGCAGAAAGCTCCTATAAGGAGCTTTCTGCATAACTGTTGACCTTCATTAAGCTACCACCTGCCTTAAAGATCCATAATCAGGCCTCTGTTTGATGACTACTTAACCCTTTCCCTGTTCTATATAACCCTTTCCCTGTT
This sequence comes from Azorinus chamasolen, assembly GCA_963576725.1. NCBI lineage: Eukaryota > Metazoa > Mollusca > Bivalvia > Cardiida > Solecurtidae > Azorinus > Azorinus chamasolen. The sequence continues at coordinate 58,935,662 of OY755252.1, forward strand.
CTATATAACCCTTTCCCTGTTCTATATAACCCTTTCCCTGTTCTATATAACCCTTTCCCTGTTCTATATAACCCTTTCCCTGTTCTATATAACCCTTTCCCTGTTCTATATAACCTTTCCCTGTTCTATATAAACCTTTCCCTGTTCTATATAACCCTTTCCCTGTTCTATATAACCCTTTCCCTGTTCTATATAACCCTTTCCCTGTTCTATATAACCCTTTCCCTGTTCTATATAACCCTTTCCCTGTTCTATATAACCCTTTCCCTGTTCTATATAACCCTTTCCCTGTTCTATATAACCCTTTCCCTGTTCTATATAACCCTTTCCCTGTTCTATATAAACCCTTTCCCTGTTCTATATAAACCCTTTCCCTGTTCTATATAAACCCTTTCCCTGTTCTATATAACCCTTTCCCTGTTCTATATAACCCTTTCCCTGTTCTATATAACCCTTTCCCTGTTCTATATAACCCTTTCCCTGTTCTATATTTATTTCATTTTTCAGTACTTACTACATATTCATGGCCAAAATAGTTATAATGAAATATGGAAGGTGGAACATTGTAGCCATTTTAGAAAGTAAAGAATTAGATCTTTCAAATTCTATTAGCAAACAGAGTAGACCCTGATCAGACGGCTCCTAGAGGAGCCGTCTGATCTGGGTCTACTCTGTTTGCAAATGCGTGAAAACACGTTATATGAGGGAAAGGGTTAACCCATTCCCTCATATTGACGACTTTTGGAGACTGTAAAAGTCACTTTGTGAAACCATTGTGATAAATAGAGCATTTGCTACTATATTGGAGCAGATGCTCTATTTATCACAATGGTTTCAAACTACAAATTCTAAAATTTTCCTTTTCTCCAGTTAGTGCTCCTTTTCGGTAGATTTATCCAAAGAGGTTGTATCTAAAAATAACCTATGAGGTAATGGGTTAAGACAGGTTCTACTGCAATCAGGTTCTACAGTCACACTAGTGTTAACCGTACCTTTGAATTAGTAATATTGAGTAGCCCTGTAACAAATGAATGGTGACTGATAGTAAATGTCCAGTATACATAATGACAGAGCTACAGATAAGAGTAAGTACCCAAATACTTAAATCGTCATTTCTCCACCAAACCCTATACTGTGACCACTCTTTAGAATCGTCTCGAAGAGACGATTCTAAAGAGTGGTCACAGTTTAGGGTTTGGTAGAAAAATTAAGGAGTTATTCTTGAAAATGTTTCAATTTACGCATCTTATCTGGAGCCCCGATAAATGACATGCTAATAACAGATAGACAATGTCAATAGTTTTCATGCTTAACCCTTTCCCTCATGAATATTCAGGTCAGACATTTTTTATCATGGTAGAAACCATAGAAATGGATCTATTCTATATTATTTCATGAGCAAACAGGGAAAGACCCTGATCTGATGGCTCCCAAAGAAGCCGTCTCATCTTGGTCTTTTCTGTTTGCAAAAGTATGAAAAGGCATCTCTATCAGGGAAAGGTTAACCCTTCACTTGCTATTCACGTCAATATACCTTCCTGTAAATAGTGAAGACCCAGATGAGACAGCTCCTGCAGGAGCTGTCTCATCAGGGTCTGCACTATTTACAAGTTGATTGTGCAACCAGTGCACTCCACAGCAGTGATTGCACAGCGAAATACTTGTACACAGTGAAGATATATGTAATTATACAACATGACATGGGTAAAGAAGGAGAAGTGTATTTTAAAATTCAGCAAGCGAAGGGTTAATTGTCTGAAATAATTAATACCATATGGCACAGATTCTAAATCAACCAGCAGGCCATATAACTTACTTTCAATATAATTAATCATGTTTGACTTATATCAAAATGATACTGGATTAAAACCCTACAATTCTTAGTCTTTTTCCTGATAGATATTTAGAACAAGAGCACCGCAAGCGGGTGTCAACGCTCGTCTATCGTCATTTTCAAGATGAACATGCATACCAAAAATGAAGGTTGTAAATAAAAAATTGAAAAAGTTATGGTCAATGTTAGATTTCGGACGATGACGACAACTACGACGCGGACGCCGGAGTTACGACAATAGCTCATGATTTCTTCGAAACAGACAAGCTAAAAATGATACCGATGTTATTAGTAACACTTATTATTACTATTCTAAAAATGAAGTCAAACAACTCTGAAAAGAATTCTAACTTCCTGTATGTACTATTTATGAATAATTAATGTTTTATTGATACCAGATTTATTAGTATATGATTATACAAGTGCAAACCAGGTGAAAAAGTAACAAAATGAACAAGGACAGTGAATCTATATATGGTATTGTAAAAGTAGAACAAGAAAAAAATCTTTCATTAAAGGGAAGTAACTCTACAGAGTTAAGGGAGGTCACTCTATACTTACAATCCTCCAGAGGTGTGCACAAGCAGGGAAACCAAGGTAGACAACCCAGGGTAGAGACAATTATTGGCAAGAAGGGCATATTTGAACTCATCTTCACACACCACATGCTCTGAAATAGGAGATGATTTGTTTGGTGTACTGGGCTGCAGATAAGATGCATACTGATATATCAAACTCTCTTATTAAAATATAGATTACTCTCTTTAGATACTCAGCCAAACATAGATTACTCTCTTATTTAGATACTCAGCCAAACATAGATTACTCTCTTATTTCTCAGCTAAACACTATCTTGCTGCAACTCATTAGAAACACCTCAAAGAGGCGATTCTAATGAATTGCAACAAGGTAGGCTTTGGCGGAGAAATATAAAAATAATTAGATTTCGTTTTTCCTAAATACGTTTCTTACCTGCAGCTCAGCTGTGAGGACACAACATACTGGGTTACCCCACACATTAGTAAATACAGTTGAACTTCAATATAGCAGAACTATGTCATTCTATAAGCAAACAGAGCAGATATACTGATCAGAGGACTCCTACCATCCAACCCAGATCAGATAATAGGAGCCATCTGATCTTGGTCTTCTCTGTCTGTCAATGTGTAATGTGTGTCTTTATTAAGTGAAGGATTAAAAGAGTGAATACAGTATATTAATTTAAGTGGCTTCTGTAATACACTACATTGAGTAATAGTTGCATTAACCTTTTACTCCATGAATATTCATGTAAGAAATAATGACATCTTGAATATTAATAAGGTTAGTTGTGATAAACACATGATTTTTTGCCCATGGTAGAGACTGTAGCCATATCTATGATACTACATCATAAGCAAACAGAGCAGACCCTGATCAGATGGCTCCTTCAGGAGCCGTCTGATCTGGGTCTACTCTATTTGTAAATGTGTGAAAAAAGCATCTATATGGAGGAAAGGGTTAAGCTCAGCTTACCTGCAAATTTGACATGGATTTTATTCTCCGGTTTGAAGAGCTGGATATACTGCTTGCATTTCGGTGCAAAGTCCTTCACAGCCCAAGACCTCAGGATGGTGTGTTGATCCTGATCATAGATGGAAGAACATTGAGTCACAGTATGAAGAATGATGCCCCAGTGATAACAAATATTCATGTATAGTTTGATTGAATTCTGTCAATCTGTTAGAGAGATATGGCATCGAATCGAATGGAAAAAAATATAAGTGATTTTTGCGTACAAAAGGGCAATAACTACTAAATGCCGCAAGTGAACTAAACAAGAGCCCCGTGTGTCAGGCATTATACGCCCGAAGTCTGTGCAGTCATAACATGCACACTATTAATTTGAGTTGAAAATCAATAAGGGTCCTCTACTTGCCATGACCAACCTTCCTAATAAGTATAAAGACAGCACACCTAATACATATCAAGTTATTGAGCGGACAACATTTTTGAGTTGAAGGTCAGTGATCTTGACCTTTGACCACAAAGTCAACAGGGATCATCTAGTAGCCATGACCAACCATCATACTAAGTATGAGGACAGTAAACCCAATAGTTGTCAAGTTAATGAGCGGACAAAGATGTGGCTAACGGACAAACAGACAGATGGACAGACAGACGTATGAGCGCCATACCATAATACGAAGTTACCTTCAGGGGTATAAAAAGTAATACATGGGAACAATGGCCCTGTGATAACAAATAATCATGTCGAGTTTCAATGAATTCTGTCAAAGCGATATGGCATCGGATGGAAACAGGACGGACAGACATAAGATGGAAGGAAGGATGGACGGAAGGACAAACCCAAAACAATATCCCTCTGCCTTTGGCAAGGGGATAACAATTGAAATAGAGCTGTGAAAATAGGGGTATGAGAATACAATCATGTAAATAGGGCTGTGAAAATACTGCAACAAAAGTAGGGCTGTGAGAATACAACAAAAGTAGGGCTGTGAGAATACAACAGAAGTAGGGCCAAGAGAATACAATAAACATAATTAATAATCAATAATTAATAATCAATATTACATAAAAACCAGAGGTCATGGTCGTAAGTTGAACAATCTTTGTAGAGGACCATTAGATCATGCTACATGCCAAATATCAAAGGTCTAGGCCTTACAATTTCAGAGAAGAAGAATGTTAAAGATTTTCCTATGAAAAACTGATAAGCCCTTGGGCGGGGCCATTTTTGGCCCGGGGGTCATAATTTGAACAATCTTTGTAGAGGACCATAAGATCATGCTACATGCCAAATATCAAAGGTCTAGGCCTTAAACTTTCAGAGAAGATGATTTTTAAAGATTTTCCTATGAAAAACTGATAAGCCCTTGGGCGGGGCCATTTTTGGCCCTGGGGTCATAATTTGAACAATCTTTGTAGAGGACCATTAGATCATGCTACATGCCAAATATCAAAGGTCTAGGCCTTACAGTTTTAGAGAAGAAGAATGTTAAAGATTTTCCTATGAAAAACTGATAAGCCCTTGGGCGGGGCCATTTTTGGCCCGGGGATTATAATTTGAACAATCTTTGTAGAGGACCATAAGATCATGCTACATGCCAAATATCAAAGGTCTAGGCCTTACACTTTCAGAGAAGAAGATTTTTAAAGATTTTCCTATGAAAAACTGATAAGCCCTTGGGCGGGGCCATTTTTGGCCCGGGGGTCATAATGTGAACAACATTTCGTTCCCCCTAGCCACTGATGCTTCTGACAAAATTTGGTTAAAATCGGGTCAGCAGTTTCAGAGGAGATGTCGTTTGAAAATGTGGCCGGACGCCGGACGCCGGACACCGGACACCGGACACCGGACGCCGGACGACGGACAAATAGCGGTCACAATAGCTCATCCTGAGCCTTTGGCTCAGGTGAGCTAAAAAATCAAAATGACTACTCACAGCTTTGGACTTATCGTTGATATATCTGGGAGCCAGGATAAAGCATGCCTCAGCTGTGGAAATCCTACATCTCTTCAAGTCTGTGTCTTTAAGGGCGGAGCCTCTCATGTAAACGACACGCTGGGACCACTTAGGGTCTTTCAGGATAATCTGCATGTTACTGTCCAGCTCATCTGCAGCCATTAGAACCACTACATGTTCCTGTAAACAATACAAACACTCCTGAGAGTGGGAATATTCTGAAGCAAAACGTCCTTATTTCTACATTATCTCTCACCAAGACTTCTGAAAGTGAACCATTCCCTCATATTGACGAATTTTGACATCTCTGTAAAAGTCACTTTATGAAACCATTGTGATATTTATCACGGTGGTTTCAAACTACAAAATTCTAAAATGTTCCTTTTCTGTAGTTAATGCTCCTTGTCGGTAGATTTATTCAAAGAGGTTGTACTCTAAAAATAGCCTATGAGGTAATGGGTTAATGACCAAGCTCATGCTGCCACATTGTCAGAGAAAGAGAAGTGGTTCCCCATGACAGATTCCTCTGAAAATCCATCTCGTCCAAGCTTTTATTCATGACAATTCTTAAAGCAAATTTGAGAACAACTGGTCAAGAAATGAAAGTGCTGGATGAGCAACAATGTATTATGATACACAGACAGACTGACTGATGGGTCAAAAACTATATAAGTCGTGCATCTTTGTTGCGCGGGGTATAATTAATATTCGTGACGATATGATCATTTCTTACATGAATTTTCATGGAGTTAAGGGTTAACCCTTTCCCTCATATAAACATGTTTTAACGCATTTGCACACAGAGTAGACCCAGATCAGACGGCTCCTATAGGAGCCGTCTGATTAGGGTCTGCTCTGTTTGCTATTGGAATATGATATATGTATATTTCTTTACTTTCTAAAATGTCTACAATGTTTCACCTCCCATATTTTGTCCATGAATATTCAGCAGGAATTGAAATTTGAAATATACATAGAACAGGGAAAGGATTAAAGAAAGCCCCTTCAGATCTTATTCTAGAACCCATCCAAATTTTATATTGATGGGACACAGTAAACAAAATGTAAGCTGGCATAAGCCATGACATCGACGGGGTCAACAAACAGTGCAGACCCATAACCCTTTCCTCTATAGGTTATTTTCAGACCCAACATCTTTGAATAACTCTACCGAAAAGGAGCACTAACTAGGGAAAAGGATTTTTTTTTTAGAATTTTGTATAAATTTGAAACCATTGTGATAAGTAGAGCATTTGCTCCTATAGGAGCAAATGCTCTATTTATCACAATGGTTTCATAAAAGTGACTTTTACAGAGTCGTAGAAAGGCATATATATGGAGGAAAGAGTTAAGAAACCCTTTAATCTGGGTCTAAACTGCTTGCCTATGTCCTTTTTAACCCTTTCGCTGCCAATGCCGGATCTGTGATTACTTATGCAAACAGTTTGGATCCAGATGAGACGCCGAGTAACTCGGCGTCTCATCAGGATCCAAACTGTTTGTTACTGTTACTATGTTTTTGAAACAAAAATGTAGAAAATAAAAAAATGAAAGTTTGTAGCAGACGACAAAGTTAGCAGACGACAGAATTTTGCAGCGAAAGGGTTAAGGGACACTGGGCAGAAATAGATTAATATAACATCATACACATTGTATATTACCTCCAGTTTAGGATGGGCATAAAACTCGAGCAGGAAATCCATAACGGACTCTGTTTGCAGTCTTCTGGACAGCACAACCACATGTTTGTTTCCAGAATTCCGACTGCCTCTGTAATCTCTGCCGAACTTCATACGCTCTAACCACGTGGAGGCTATTGTCTGAATCTGTGAAAGCAAAGTTGAGCGAGATTTAACTCGATGAACACAAGAAATTAGTAAATTGGCATCTGGTAGCAAATAATCTAGACCCAATTCAAAGGACTTCTAAAGTGTCCTTTCCCTGAGGACTGCACTGTCTGTCATTAAACAAGAGATGTCACAGTCACGTGACAAATGCCCCCAAAATTGTACCCTGTGACCTTGACCTTTGACCCATGGACCAGGGAGTTGACACATCGTCTTTGTGTGGTGAACATTTGTGCCAGGTTCCTTTGAAATCCATTCACAGATAAACAAGTAATTGTACCCTGTGACCTTGACCTTTGACATATGGACCAGGGAGCTGAACACGACACATTGTCTTTGTCTGGTGAACATCTGTGCCAAGTTATATTGAAATCCATTGATAAAGATGTTACAGACCGGACACAAAATTTGTGACAAAGTAATTGTACCCTGTGACCTTGACCTTTGACCCATGGACCAGGGAGTTGAAAGCGACACATCATCTTTGTCTGGTGAACATTTCGAGGGCTTGGTGCAAAACTATTCTAACTCCTTCACTAAAGTGAAGGAGTTAGAATAGTTTTGCACCAAGCCCACGATTTGTGCCAAATCATATTGAAATCCATTGATATATAAAGAAGTTACAGACCGGACACGAAATTTGTGACATTTGTGGAGTTGAACGAGACACATCATCTCTGTCTGGTGAACATTTGTGGCAAGTTATATTGAAATCCATTGAAAGATGAAGAAGTTACAGACCGGACACGAATTTGGGACGGAAGGACAGACGGACGGACGGAAGGACGGACAATGCGATTACTATATGCCCGCCTTTGGGGGCATAAAAATAATATTTTAACCCTTTCCCTCCTATAGATGACCTTTGGCACCATTGCAAACTGAGTAGACCCAGATCAGACAGCTCCAGTAGGAGCCATCTGATCAGGGTCTGCTCTGTTTGCCTATGGAATAATATAGGCAGGTAAATTCCCCCCCCCAAAAAAAAAAGAAAAAAAAAAGGTTCACGATAGCCCTTCATCGCTTGTCTACAAAATGTAGCACAGGTAATAAACTAGTCACCTGAGTTCGACATGGATCCAGATTCTTTTAACAATTTTAATAGAGCATGACACCGAGATAATTTATCTAAAGCTTGGTTACATTCTGCCTTGTGGTTGTCGTTTAACCCTTTCCCTCATATAAATGTGTTTTCACGTATTTGCAAACAGAGTAGACCCAGATCAGATGGCTCCTGGAGGAGCCATCTGATCAGGGTCTGCTCTCTGTTTGCAAATAGAATTTTATAGATCTGTTTCTTTGCTTTCTAAAATGTCTACAATGGTCCACCTTCCATATTTCTTTATAACTATTTTGTTAATGAATATTCAGTAAGTATTAAAATATTGGCTAAATACAGAACAGGGAAAGGGTTAAATCAATTGTTGATGGACGGACTGATGGAGGTCAGACGGCTGGCAATAACAAAAGCTCTACTGATCATACTTAGGTGAGCTAAAAATGATGGCATTACAAAACAAAACACAACACATTACATACCTGCATTGGAATGAAGGCGAACGCGATACAGATCATCAAGAGCATGAAGACCTGGCTAGGCCAGATGTCTGGTGATATGTCCCCATACCCTACAGTGGAGAATGTGACTATGACGAAGTATACGGCACCGAACATGGTCAGTGGAGTGTCTGGACTGCCTCGCTGTATGTGCTGGACTCCGCATATCCTGTTGATGATTAAGCATTTGCTCCATGAATATTCAAGAAAGAAATGATGACATCATGAATATTAATTAGTTCATTTTTTTATGGCATATCTATACATAATGTGTTTGCTAAAGCCAAACTGTGGATCAGATCTATATTATTCCATACGCAAACAGAGCAGACCCTGATCAGACAAATGTATATAAATCAAAAGATAGGAAAGCTGTTTCTCGTCTTCTTTGTTTGCATTTCTCAAATATAAACTTCGTCTTAATAATGATAGCTAATAATATGAAAGATCCAAGGAGAAACTGAATCGTTTTTTTGCGCAAGTATAGCCAACCTGAGCAATTATCACATTCTGAATCTATTTTTATAGCTGAACAATGCATTTCCATCACCCCAACTACTTTTTCTGTTGTAAACAATTGAGGTTGGCAAAGTGGGAACACACCACCCTTTTAACCCTTTCCCTCATATAAACATGTTTTCACACATTTGCAAACAGAGTAGACCCAGATCAGACGGGTCATAGAGGACCCGTCTGATCAGGGTCTACTCTGCTTGCTAATAGAATTTGATAAATCTGTTTATTTGCTTTCTAAAACGTCTACAATGTTCTACCTTCCATATATCTTTATAACTATTTAGTTAATGAATATTCAGCAGGTATTGAAATTTGGCCTAAATACAGAACAGGGAAAGGGTTAACCCTTTACTTCAGGAATATTCATAAGAATTAACGTCTTTATGAATATTCAGTAGATGAATTTTTATAACGGCTTATGAACACAGGATGTTCTGGCATTGATGAAACTGTAGAACGAGATCTATATAATTACATAATTCCTACAGCCGTCTAATCTGGATCCACTCTACTTGCAAAGGCATTAAAATGCATATACAGTAACATGGTGTTGTGTTAAACATAATACTTTGACTAAACTAAGTTTGACAATGACTATCAACTAGTAGTCTATTCAGCAAAACTTAACCCTTTCACCGCCGAGGTTGCCTAAATGCACAACGACAAATAGTGCAGTCCCAGATCAGGTGGCGTCTGATCAGGGACTGCACTTTTTGTCTCAATCTCTCTACCTCTGCTTTATTCCTTTGAAATTTGCATTTATTTATCTCATTTCCTTATTTTACTGAATGATTTAACAAACTTGGATTGCAGACGACAATTAGAAATTTGGCGCCGAAAGAGTTAACCAGAGCTACAGATAAAGGTGCGTACCCAAATACTAAAATTGTCATTTCTCCACCAAACCCTATACTGTGATCACTCTTTAGAATTCTAAAGAGAGGTCACAGAATAGGAGTTGTTTGAGAAATAAAGGAGCCATTCTTGAAAATGTTTAACCTTTTCACCGCTTAAGTCGCATAAATGCACCACGACAAATAGTGCAGTCCCAGATCAGACACCGCCTTTTCAAGGCAGCGTCTGATCAGGGACTTCACTTTTTGTCTCATTTTCTAGTTCTACATATGCGCTTTTTTCTTTTAAAATTACATTTATTTATCTCATTTCCTTATTGTGCCGACTGATTAACAAAATTTGGAATGCAGACGACAATTAGAAATTTGGTGCCGAAAGGGTTAAATTTACGCATCTTACCTGGACCTCTATTAACTTTGCAAAACCAAGAAAATCTTAACAGAATCAAGCACAAGTCTATTAAATATGGCTACTGCTGAAATATGACACTGAACTGACTTACGTTGTGAAAATGATGCAGAATAGGGTTGCTGTAAGAACCATAATTTGCTGGGACAAAGTCACAGATATAAGCTGGAATCTCTGTCTTGTTCTGTGAAGGTCATTCTGAAAAAAAAGACAAGTTATCACTTGAAGATAAACCCTTTACTCCAAAAAAAAAAAGCACTTTTTTACGCCTTTGCAAACAGAGTAGACGCAGATCAGACCTGCTCTGCTTGCTAATGATATAATGTAGATATGATTCTACACTTTCTGTCATGGCCAAAACATTCCTGAGCCCACGTGCTATTACAGTAAAAACTCTCTATAATGGCCACTAAATTTCCATCAAGTATTGTGTGTTAAAGACAGGTGGCTGCTATAAGCAAAGTGAAAGTAAAACAGAACGCTCCTATAGGAGCGTTGTTTTACTTTCACCTTGCTTTAAGCAGCCACCTGCCCTAAATACCAACTAATTAACACAATTTCGTGGCCATTATAGAGAAGTTTTACTGCATAACAATTAATCTAATGAATATTCATAATGTCATTACTTCTTACATGAATATTCAAGGAGTAAAGAATTAACCCTTTATCTCATGAATAATCATGTTTATAGTACATGTAGTTATCAACTTGAAGAATATCAACCCTTCGCTTGCTATTCACGTCAATATACCTACCTGTAAATAGTGAATACCCAGATGAGACAGCTCCTGCAGGAGCTGTCTCATCAGGGTCTGCACTATTTACAAGTTGATTGTGCAACCAATGCACTCCACAGCAGTGAATGCACAGCGATATACTTGTACACAGTGAAGATATATGTAATTATACAACAGGGCATGGGTAAAGAAGGAGAAATGTATTTTAAAATTCAGCAAGAGAAGGGTTAATTAGCCGATCATTTAAAGTGACATCATGAACACTTGAGAATATTTGACCATGCGAGAAACTGTAGGACCAGATATATATCATTTCATGAACAGAACAAAGCAGACCCTGATCTGAACACTAGTAGGAGCCATCTGATCTGGTTTTATTCTGTTTGCAAAGGCTTCAAAAGGTGCTTCCATAGGGTAAAGGTTAACCCTTTCCTCCATAGGCTATTTTTAGATCCTATCTCTTGGAATAGATCTACCCAAAACGAGCATTAACTAGAGAAAATATTTTTTTTTAGAATTTTGTAGTTTGAAACCATTGTGATAAATAGAGCATTTGCTCCTATAGCAGCAAATGCTCTATCACAATGGTTTCATAGAGTGACTTTTACAGAGGCGTAGAAAGGCGTATTTATGGAGGAAAGGGTTAAAATAATTTCCATCTGCAAATATTCTCTTCTTTTCTATCAGTTCAATATTAAAGCATTTTTTTTTCAAAACATATACATTGTATGGAGCTACAGATAAAGGTGCATACCAAAATACATAAGTTGTCATTTCTCCACCAAACCCTATACTGTGACCACATAGTGGTCACAACATAGGGTTTGGTAGAGAAATAAAGAAGTTATACTTGAAATTGTTTTTATATCTTATCTGGACCTCTGATAAGTACATATTTTTCAAAACACAAACATTGTAGAATAGTAAACTGGAAACGTGATGATTAAGCTCTTATTTAGGTTTGACTCTGTTGTATGTCTATGAAAAGGGCTGTAATTCTAGTCTTACTGAGTGCATATAATGACCATACACATGTTAACATACTATCAACCATCCTACTTTTGCACAGGTGTTAAAAGAAGGAAAGGGTTAAATCGCTGATTTAACCCTTTCCTCCATAGGCTATTTTTAGACCCAACCTCTTTGAATGAATCATTTACTAGAGGAAAGTAATTTTTTTAGAATTTTGTAGTTTGAAACCATTGTGATCAATAGAGCAATTGCTTCTATAGGGGCAAATGCTCTATTTATCACAATGGTTTCAAGAAGTGGTTATTACAAAGGCATAGTTCTAAAGGGTTAAACGATATACAAAGATTATAATCAAGAATCTTCAAACAGTGTCAACATGCAGTATTCCTACCAAATTTACAAATTTATCTGTCTATACACTTACCAGCAACCTGTCTATACACTTACCAGCAACCTGTCTATACACTTACCAACAGGTTAGCAACCTGTCTATACACTTACCAGCAACCTGTCTAAAGCTTTCTTGGCAAGCCAGCAGCTGAGGAATGACGGGACAAACATTTCTTGCAGGAGAGGTGGATAACAGAGCTGTGAATGAACAAAGAATGACTTACTCGAGCTTAGAGCAAAACTATTAACTCTTTGCTGACGATGTCGCATCTGTGATTACCTATGCAAACAGTTTGAATCCAGATGAGACGCCGAGTAACTCGGCGTCACATCAGGATCCAAATTGTTTGTTACTGTGACTATGTTTTTTGAAACAAAAATGAAGAATTGTAAAAAAAATGAAAATTGCAGCAGACGACAAAGGTAGCAGACAACAAATTCTTGCAGCAAAAGAGATAACTCTTATCATGCTGTGAAGCAGTGTCTTCGCAAACTCTCATCTAATCTATTTTTAACCCTTTCTTTCATATAAATGTCTTTTCATGCCTGTGCAAACAGAGTAGACCCAGATCAGACGGCTCCTACAAGAGCCGTCTGATCATGGTCTGCTCTGTTTGCTTATGAAATAATATAGGAATTGATTCTATCATAGCTATCATGGCTAAAATATAATAATACATAATTCAAGGGCTTGGTGCAAAACTATTCTAACTCCTTCACAAAGTGAAGGAGTTAGAATAGTTTTGCACCAAGCCCTCGGTATGCTGAATGGATAAGTAATGATGGACCATTCAAATTTGATAATTCAATACCCAAAGGGTTATTCACTTCTGAGACATTCTAGTTTTTGAAATTAAAGCAAGCTCACATACTGCACACCCCGCCCCGCCACATCGTCAGAGAAAATAAAGTGGTTTCCCATGACAGATTCCTTTGAAAATCAAACTCATCCAAGGTTTTATTCATGAGAATTCTTGAATCAAATTTAAGAGCAAGAGCACCAGAGCGAATGCAAACACTCATCTGTCGTCATTGTCAAGATGAACATGCATACCAAAAATGAAGGTTGTAAATGAAAAATTGAAGATAGTCAATGTTAAGATTTCAGACGACGATGACGACGACGATGACAAGGACGACGCAGGCGCCGAAGTTACGACAATAGCTCGTGATTTCTTCGAAACAGACGAGCTAAAAATTGGTCATGAAATAATAGTGCCTGATAAGCAATAATGTACATGTATTATAATACACGGACAGACTGACGAACAAATGGATAAAAAACTATACACCCTGTGCAACTTTGTTGTGCGAGGCATAAAAAACTATTGAGCGAGTGTTCACCCTTTACTCTATAATTACGCCTTTCTAAACATAATTTCCGACATAAATATTCATGGAGTAAACAGCTAACCCTTTCCCTCATATAAACGTGTTTTCACGCATTTGCAAACAGAGTAGACCCAGATCAGATGGCTCCTAGAGGAGCCATCTGATCAGGGTCTGCTCTGTTTGCTAATAGAATTTTATAGATCTTATTTTGCTTTCTAAAATGTTTACACTGCTCCACCTTCCATATTTCTTTATAACCATTTTGTTAATGAATCTTCAGTAGGTATTGAAAGTTGGCCTAAATACAGAACAGGGAAAGGGTTAAGGAAAATGCTTATTGAACTTACTGTGACAATGAAGGGAAGTGAGGTGCAAATCTCCAGTACAAAGTGTCCATGAAGGCATTTCTCCAAGCGATTGCCCTGAAACAAAGTAGAAACATAGTTGACTCAACATATGAAAATTATCATAAAAATCTTGTGAGAAACAAAGTTTTTATAAATGTCAATTAGCTTTTTACCCCATGACCGAAACTGTAGAATTATATATTTTTATAAGTAAACAGAACAGACCCTGATTATACCACAACTACAGAAGCTATACAATCTGAGTCTACTCTGTTTGCAAAGGTGTCAAAAGGTGGGTCTATTACTTACTTAACCCATTCCCTGTTCAATTGCATATGTACACAGGATGTTTTGGTATTGGTAGAAACTGTCAGATCTATTTAATTTCATAAGCAAACAGAGTAGACCCTGATCAGACGGCTGCTATAGGAGCCGTCTGATTTGGGTCTACTCTGTTTGCAAGTGCGTGAAAATGCGTTTATATGAATGAAAGGGTTAATATTAAGCGATGCCTTTTGACACCTTTGGAAACAGAGTTGACTCAGATAAGATAACTTCTGTCGGAGCTGTATGATCTGGGTTAGTGTTGTTTGTTTTTGGAATAGCATAGATCAGATTCTAAAGTTTCTGCCAAGGTCAAAATCCTCCAGTTCTTATGACATTATCAACTGATTAACCATTCACTCTGTAAATACACCTTTCTACACCTTTGCATACAGAGTAGAACCAGATCAGATGGCTCCTATGGGAGCCATCTGATTAGGGTCTGCTCTGTTTGCTTATGAAATAATACACCACAGATACAAGTCTACAGTTTCTACCATGGCCAAAACTTTCTGTGCACATGTGCCATTATAACAATTAATCTAATTAATATTCACAATGTCATTATTTCTTACATGAATATTCATGGAGTAAAGCCTTTGACTGCTGAATATTTAATTTACCTTCCATGATAAATTTCTTTCTGACAATTTGAAAGGGATTCAATTTGATAGAGAATTGGTTTTTGAATGACAAGCAATGCAGCCCCTAATCAGGGGGCTGTGCATGGAGCCCTGTGGTCTGGATCTATACTGTTTGCAAAGGCTAGTATATATTCGTTCATCAATCATATAGTTAATATCCATTAACCCTTTCCCTGTTCTATGTTTATTTCAAATTTCAATACCTACTGAATATTCATGGACAAAATAGTTATAAAGAAATATGGAAGATGGAACAATGTTGACATTTTAGAAAGCAAAGAAACAGATCTATCAAATTCTATTAGCAAACAGAGCAGACCCTGATCAGACGGCTCCTCTAGGAGCCATCTGATCAGGGTCTGCTCTGTTTGCAAATGCGTAAAAACACGTTTATATGATGGAAAGGGTTAAACCATTACCTGTATGTCTTACATGTATATTCATTAACCCTTTACTCCATACATACACCTGTCTACGTCTCCGCAAACAGAGTAGACCCAGATCAGACGGCCCCTATAGGAGCGGTCTGATCAGGGTCTGCTCTTTTTGCATATAAAATAATATAGATATGATTATAAAGTTTCTGCCGTGGCCAAGAATTTCCGGGTTCATGTGTCATTATAAAAATCAAACTAATTAATATTCGTGACATCATTCTTTCTTACATAAATATTCATGGAAAAATAATTATGCACATTACATAGCTATAAAAACAGAAGAATGCAGATGACGTTGCCATGCCAAACCATGCCCCAAGTTCCAACACAAACAGTGCAGGTATCGTGTACCTTCTACTTTAGGCTTTTACTCCTTAGCGCTATCCCTCATATAAATGCATTTTCACGCATTTGCAAACAGAGAAGCCCCTGATCAGACGGCTCCTATAGGAGCCGTCTGATCAGGGTCTGCTCTGTTTGCTTTTGACAATATATACATCTGATTCTACAGTTCTTGTCAAAACAAATACTTTCCTTGAAAAGTTTATATTAAAAGAAATGAGCTAATAACTATTCATGATGTCATTATTTCTTACATTCATACTGAACAGGTAAAGGGTTAAATAAGCAAGTGCTCAAAGAAACACAGTGTCATATTCCACCAGAAATGTAATGAAAAACAGGATGACAGACAGACAAATGGTTAGACAGATGGACTGATGTACAGAACCACAATGGTGACGGAGCAGATCATGGTCAGTTGGTTCCTAGCGGTCTGATCTGTGTCTACTTTGTTTGCAAATGCGTTACAAGAGTACCGCATACAGTACATAATACGCCCACTTGCAAACTTTCTCTGATTCAACATGCCATATAAGTGTTGACATTTTCTAATCTGTGCTTCAGATCTTGATTTCCATATTAAGGTGATACTATTTTTAAAAAAAAAAATGAAGTGAATATCTTATTAAATAAAAAAAGTTACAGCTAATCCTCATTTTTGCAGATTTTTGTAAAGTGCAACGGCCATAACTCTGTAAAGAGAAACTGAATGAACCTCAAAATAAACTCAGCTTCAAATTTTGTTGCTTAAAACATTGTGACAAGTTTCATTTATATCATTTTAATAGTTTTCCCAGAAAACAGACAAACTAAAAGTTGACCAACAAAGCAACAAACACACAAAGTTCAAGGACCATAACTTTAGAATAAAATGACATATCAAAACCCCCGCAATATATGTGAAAATTCACATTAAGGTTTAACCATATAAAAAAATTGAAGTAAATATCATTTCAAATGAAAAAGTTATGGCCATCCTCAGATTTGCATAGATTTGCAATTTTTTTTTAAGTGCAAGGGCCATAACTCTGAAACAACAAATCAAATGAATCAACAGAATCGACTTAGCTTAAGATCTTGATGCATTAAACATGTGTATGAAGTTTCATTAATATCTGTCAAACAGTTTTTCCAGAAAACAGCGGACAAACTTCATGCATATATTTGCATTATTTTTTAAGTAAAAGAGCCATAACTCCAAAACGACAAATCAAATAAACCTCAAAATCACCTCAGCATCAGATCTTGTTGCATTAACCATTTTTGTGAAGTTTCATTAATATCTCTCAAATAATTTCCCCAGAAAACAGTGGACAATTTATTTGCATGTATTTGCATTATTTTGTAAGAACAAGGGCCATAACTCTGAAATGAAAAATAAAATGATCCTCTGAATCAATTCAGTTTCAGATCTTGATGCATTTAACATTTGTGTGAAGTTTCATTAATATCTCTCAAATAGTTTTCCCAGAAAACAGCGGACAAACTATTTGCATGTATTTGCATTATTTTTTAAGTAAAAGGGCCATAACTCCGAAACGACAAATCAAATGAACTTCAGAATCGACTCAGCTTCAGATCTTGATGCATTAAACATTTGTGTGAAGTTTCATTAATATCTCTCAAACAGTTTTCCCAGAAAACAGCGGACAAACTATGTGCATATTTTTTAGGACACGGGCCATAACTCTGAAATGAAAAATTAAATGAACCTCAGAATCAACTTGGCTTCAGATCTTGATGCATTAAACATTTGTGTGAAGTTTCATTAATATCAGTCAAATAGTTTTCCCAGAAAACAGCGGACAAACAAAATGTTGATGGACGAACGAACGAACGAACGAACGAACGGACGGACAGGGCCACGACAATATACGACCACCTTTATTAGGTGGGCGTATAAAAAGGTTAATCTTATGAGATAATCGGTTAAAATATGAAGAATTATCCAAATTTCAGATGATCTTTTCAAATGTTTTGTCTGCTTTAACCTTTCAGTCCATGAACATTAATGTTAGAAATAATGACATGAATATTATTGGCTGAATTTTCAAGGGAGTATTTTTGCTTTGACAAAAACTGTGCCATCAGATCTATATCATGTCATAAGCAGACAGACTAGACGTAGAAGTAGATCTGATCAGGGTCCATGTTTATAAAGCTTTTAGTTGAGTCTGAGATCGTTCTCAAGCTATTGATTGGTCAGATTTGAGCCTTTGGCTCAAATCTGACCAATCAAAAGCTTGAGAACTCAAATCTGACCAATCAAAAGCCTGAGAACGAAACTCAGACTCAACTAAAAGCTTTATAAGCATGGACCCTGGTTCTTCTCTGGAGTAAAGAGTTAAGATAACATTTTAAATATTTTAACATCAATTCTAGAGATGTGACAGCCATGAAAAATAGTCTGTGTCCAATTCAGAAAATGAATTAATTCTGTCCAAACATTCCATCTCAGTATAAATTTATATAAAACTTTTTAGCACTGAATTATATTTAACATTTTAGCACTGAATTTTCAAATGGACTGTTCCAAAATTCAAACAGGTTAAGCTTACTGTGAATATTCGGGGATTATTATTTTTCTTTTAAAGATTGTACTCCATAGATAAGTCTTTTGGACGCCTTTGCAAAAACAGTATACCCAGATCAGATGGCCCCTGTTGGATTTGTCTGATCAGGGTCTACTCTGTTTGCAAAGGCATAGAAGGGCATATTTATGGAGTAAATGGTTATGGGAGGTTATACTGTATGCAAGAAAGTGGCACATTCTCACCTTGGCAATGTATATTTTGAGGAGGGCTGTAGACAAAGTGATAACAGCTAGGGAGGCTTGTACTATCCATAGTGGTAAGGGTCTATCTACCCACAACATAACATACCTACACAAAAGAGAAAATCAAACAAAACACATCTACACAAATGGTAAACAAAATAACGGAAATGAGAAAATATACATGCACACACCAATGGTAGCCATATGACACAAATGGTAACAAAATGATAGTAGTGTGGTCAAAATGACATTAATGAGAACAATATTTACCCCAAAAATGAGAAATAATTTACCATGGAAAATAAAAAATATACATCTAAAAAAACACCCTCATGCCAATCCATGACAAAACTAAGTTTAAACCTTTCAACCCAGGAAACACATGCAATGTCATTTGCAAACAATGTAGACCCAGATCAGAGGGCTCCTAGTGGAGCCCTCTGATCAGGGCCTGCACTGTTTGTCATTCAAAATCTTCTAGTATGTTTAACCCTTTCCCTTATGTAAGTGCATTTTGATGTATCTGCAAACAGAGTAGACCCAGATCAGACAGCTCCTATAGGAGCCGTCAGATCAGGATCTGCTCTGTTTGCTTATGGTGTAATATAGATCTGATTCTACAGCTTCTGCCTGAGCCGAAATGTCATGTGTTCATAAGCCATTATAAAAAATGATCTTATAAATATTTATGACGTCATTATTTCCTATATGAATATTCATCTGGGAAAGGGTTAGTGGACTCTATAGTTAATGATTGGCTATTACATTCCGGGTTGAAAGGGTTACACACTGTGTGCTTCAAACTTAACCCATTCCCTCATATTGACGACTTTTGATGCCTCTGTAAAAGTCATTTTGTGAAACCATTGTGATAAATAGAGCATTTGCACCTATAGGAGCAAATGCTCTATTTATCACAATGGTTTCAAACTATAAAATTCTAATATTTTCCTTTTCTCTAGTTAATGTTCCTTTTCGGTAGATTTATTCAAAGAGGTTGTATCTAAAAATAGCCCATGAGGTAATGTATCTAAAAATAGCCTATGAGGTAATGGGTTAACCCTTTGCTTCATGAACATACATGTTAGACTTTATTTAAAGACATCATGAAATTATATTGACACATAAACACTGGAAATATGAGCCATATCAGATCTGCAGAATCATATCCATATTATTCCATAGGCAAACAGAAAAGACCCTGATTAGACAGCTCCTACTGGAGCCGTCTGATCAGGGTCTACTCTTTTTGCAAAGGTGTATAAAGGTGTTTCATTGAAGCAAAGGTTTAAAAGCACTAGAACTTCAGATAATTGTGCAGATTCTAGTCCTATCAAGTAAACTCATGACAAATGCATTACTTCAAAAGGGCAAGACTTTAAAACAACAACAATCACATCAACCCATTCCATCCTACAGGCAAACTTGTCACTGGACAAAATAGATAAAACGAAATATGGAGGGTGAAAAATTGCAGCCATTTTTTGAAAAGAAATTCCATCAGCAAACAGAGCAGACCCTGATCAGACGGCTCCTGTAGGAGCCGTCTGATCTGGGTCTACTCTGTTTGCAAATGCGTAAAAACATGTTTATATATAAAGGAAAGGGATAATGTATAACTTTGGTTCCTGTTTAGTTGCCAAGAAGCTATGTGCATAATCTCCATATGAAGTAGGGAACCAAACTGTTTGACATTGGCGACCAGTGTTTCCGCGAGTGTGCGTTTTCTGCGTTTTTGGCGCACTTTTTTGGGGCTTGACGCAATGAAATTCGGACTGTGCGTTTTCCCTGACGCAGGAATTTTTTCATCGCCGAATTATTCAAAGCCGCGAATTCCGTGTCCCATTGTACCGGGTTTTAGTCGTGCCCAACCCGTTCTGGGTCAGTAGACGCTTATTCATTATCAAAGACATATAAGCGCCTAGGCGAGTGTGTTGATTCAGTCATATTCTGCGAAAAGAAATACACACAATGTCTGCTCCTTGACAGCCTTATTTCGGAAATAATCATCTTGTAACATAGACAATTATTGTGATAAAAGAGATGATTTACCCGCTGAAATGGGGGCTAGTTCCCCGACCAAATCTACTTCAACTGATAATTTGCCGAGTTCGGCGAGTGAAAAGTCGGTGAGTGAAAAGTCCGTCACCATGTCTGAAAAAGCAACCCTAATTTGTCTAAACGGGAAATTCACCAGGAATGGCTGAATGAAAAATCATGACTTTCTTACGGCTCTAATAAATTGACTTGTGTATGCACCAATGAGGGGAAAGCCAATCCATTAACAACTGGCTGCACCAACTTTCGCCAATCAACTCTTTGTTTGACATTTATGATTTAGCCTCAAATCAACATAGGGCAGCTGTGGAGGCCACTACTTTAAGAAGCAGTATATTAAAAATCACTTCAAACATAATTTCATAAATCATACATGCCAATGTTAAATTTAAGGGTATGACCCACCAAAATTTCAAATGACCCCCAGATTTTTAAACATGGGGTCAAACATGACCCCCAAAATATCAGAGCTGGCAGAAACACTGTTGGCGACTGTTGTTTAATTAACCCATTACCTCATATGCTATTTTTAGATCCTACCTCTTTTAATGAATCTACTGAAATGGAGCATTTACTAGAGAAAAGGATTTTTTTTTAGAATTATGTAGTATTAAAACCATTGTGATAAATAGAGCATTAATTTTGCTCCTATGGAGAAAATGCTCTATTTATCACAATGATTTCAGAAGTGACTTTAACAGAGGCTTCAAAAGGCATCAATATGAAGGTACAGAAGTTGAAAAGAATCTTGTTGTGCATTTTAACTCTTCCACTGCAAAATTTTGTTGTATGCAACAATTTTTCATTTATATTTTTTTCTAAATAATATTCATGGTGTCACGATTTCTTACATGAATACTAATCAGATAATGGGTTAAAAATTGTTTTGTTCCAAAACTGAAACACATGACGAACATGCCACATTACTAGACTAATAGTCTTAGATGGGAGGTGTATTTATGAAATCATCATCAAATATTTACTTTATTGCTCTACCAAAACCCAATCCTGTTAGAACTCATTAGAATCATCTCTCCCAAGCTATTTTGATGAGGAGTGCAACAGATAAAGGTGTACTCCATACTAAAATCAACAGTTCTCCACCAAACTCTTTAGAACCAAACCCTGTGTTGTGACCACTCTTTAGAATGGTCTCTTTGAGACGAATCTAAAGAATGGTCACAACATAGTGTTTGGTGGAGAAATAAAGAAGTTATCCTTGAAAATGTTTTATCCGGACTTCTTAATGAGTATCAACAAGATTGGATTTGTCAGAGAAATGTAGAATTTGTATATAAATCCACAGGTCTGCAATTCAGACTGTACAAACCAGTTGAGTTCCGGCAAGATGGGATTTCCTGTTCCATTGGATACTGGACACTTGTCCCCATTGCTGTAATAGAGATAACAATACAAGGAACAGTAAAACCTTGCTGGAATGAAAAACAATCCATTAACCCGTACAATGCGGGAAAACAAGCTACTAATGTCCCTTGCAAACAGTGTAGACCAAGATGAGAGAGCTCCTATAGGAGCCCTCTCATCAGGGTCTGCACTGTTTGTTATGTTACAAATTTTTTTTCAGGCTTGGCTCTGTTTGCCATTGAAATGATACAGTGAAACCTCGGAAATCCGAACCCCTTCCGGACCAAATGAAAAGTTCGGATTTCTGAGGATTTCGGATTTCTGAGGTTTCTCATATAGTTAAATGTTTCGACCACAATTATGCTCTCTAAGTAAGGTTGATGTGATCAAAATGTTGATTGCTGATATTGCATGACATTAAAGGGTAGATTTTGCTCACAAAGTATTTGCAATGGACTTGTTTCTTTAAAGCTTTCTACTTTGAAGAAGCAACATCAATGTAAATAATAGTTGAACTGAACTTTAATGTCAAGGGTTAAGTCAACCCGTCTACGCTTACTCGGCGGTTCAGACATGATCGTGATCTTAACTAGAACTTTTCTTTACGATGTAGAATATAGCCTAGAATGAGCGAGAATGGTGAACAATTTGAGAAACTGCATCATTTATTACATTTGGAACAATTAGGGATTACTCGCGACCTTAGTTTGCAAAATTACCAAACGAGATTAAAGATTTTTTTTGTCAGTCAGCCCACCGTGTGTAAAACAAAAGTCGCCGCACAAAAGAGACCGCTCTTTATTCCACAAAATTAGGACATAATTTGGACATTAAAGACGTCTTACTGCAGTCGATCGCCACGGCCCGTCTTTTAATCCATTTAAATCAACAGCCGCATCAAACACCTAATGATTCTTCAAAGATAATTGGGGCTTAAACAAACACCAGTTGACACGACTACCGCACACGCTTTATCGTGTGTATGTACCGTGTAGAGCTGTGGTAACATAGCCGCTAAAAATAGACGCGCGTGCCAGTCCAAACATTCTCAGGTACAGTAAGCGTTCGGAATTCCGGGTTACATTTAAGCGCAATTAAACAATTTCGGACGAAAAAATCGTTCGGAATTCGGAATTCTGAGTTTCCGGATTTCTGAAACTTTCCCGTAGTTAAAATAAGAAGAAAAAAAATCGGGACCAAACGGAATGTTCGGAATTCCGCGGATTTCGGAATTCCGGAATTCCGAGGTTTCACTGTATAGGTATAATTCTAGTTTCTGCTATGGCCATACAATGATACGTCCATTAGTCATTAAACAAGCAAAAAATGAGGAAACCACATTAAAGCCGGATTTTTCAACTGAAAGACCTTCATCCAAGCTATCTGCATACCAAATATAAATTTCTAGCATAATTATGTAGTTCAGAAGTTATAACAAAATTTTAATGACAGCCAAGTTTTCAAAATAGTGACCTTGACCTGATTTCAGGTATCCTCATGTCATCTGTAAGGTCCTTACCAAAGCTGTCTGAATACAAAAGGTGAATTGCCTAGAGCATTCATGGATCAGAAGTTATAGCAATATGTTTGTTAAAAACAGCAAAGCTTTCAAAATAGTGACCTTGACCTTGACCCAATTTCATGTATCCTTGTATCAACTGAAAGGCCTTCACCAATGCTATCTCCATACCATATAATAATTGTCTAGCATATGTGGTTCACAAGTTAAGACAAAATGTTGAAGTTTTTCAATGATAGTCAACTTGTCAAAATAGTGACCTTGACCTAATTTCAAATATCTTTATATCAAATGAAAGGCCTGTACCAAAGCCATCTGTATACCAAAGATGAATTGCCTAGCATTTGTAGTTCAGAAGTTATAGCAATGTTAAAGTTTGTTAAAAACGGCAAAGTTTTCGAAATAGTGACCTTGACCTGATTTCAAAAGTATCCTTGTATCAACTGAAAGGCCTTCACCCAAGCTATCTGCATACCAAAATATGAATTGTCTACCTTAGGTAATACAGAAGTTATAAGCAATGTTAAAAGTTTTGTTAACGCCCGCCTGGTTTTCGCCAAACTATTAGACAAGATTTTTCTCGAAAAATATGACTGAAAAACCCAATAATTAATTAAAACGCATTTTTTCCAATATTGCCAAAACAAAATGCCTGATATTTGTTACATTAGACAAAGGATTAACATGTTATAAGCCTATAAAAAGTTCCAAATCAAACTTACCACTGATATTCCTCTATACCGTCGAGGCAAACCCGCAACACATACAGAAAACATACAAGTATCTTTGTAACCAGGTCAAAGATAGTCAGGGCAAGTCCTGTAACACAAAGTAGACATGGGTGAGTTTGTTAACCCTTTACTCCATAAATACACCTTTCTACGCCTTTGCAAACAGAGTAGACCCAGATCAGACGGCTCCTATAGGAGCCATCTGATCAGGGTCTGCTCTATTTGCTTATGATATAATATAGATATGATTCTAGTTTCTGCCATGGCTAAAACATTCAGTGTGCATGTGCTATTATACGAAATAATCTAATCAATATTCATGATGTCATTATTTCTTACATTAATGGAGTAAAAATCTTTAATAACCCTTTCCTCCATAGGCTATTTTTAGATCTAACCTCTTTGGATGCATCTACCGAAAAGGAGCATTATAACTAGAGAAAAGGATTTTTTTTTTTTTTAGAATTTTGTAATTTGAAACCATTGTGATAAATAGAGCAAATGCTCTTATAATTTATCACAATGGTTTCAACAGGTGACTTTTACAGAGGCGTAGAACGGCATATTTATGGAGGAAAGGGTTAATGGATTAAAGGGTTAACACTCTTAGCATAAATTCAAATGAGATGCAAAGTAACTTGATATCTTATTAAAATCTGAACTGTTTTGCTTTCTGAAAATAATTAAATCATGTGTTTGGAAAGAAATGAAAGAAAAATCTGGTTATTAATTCCTTGAATACTAGTGGCATATTTGTGAATACAGGTTGACTCAAGATGAGACGCCATATAACTTTATGTCTCATCAAGACCCAAACACTGTCCTAGATAACAAAAGAGAAAAGAAAACTCAGAATGGCAGCAGACAAAATATTTGAAGATTACAATTACAGTAAAACCCCTCTAAACCAGAATTCTAGTAGAGAAGAATTTAGATAACTCTTAGGCAGGTGGCTGTTTAATGCAGGATGGAAGCTCCTAATGAGAACTTATTAGTTTTGGGTGATAAAATTGTTAAAAGAACACCATATCCTGTAAGTCTGAATGGGTTAAACAGTATTTTTTAAAATTTGCAAATATGTTAACATACGTACATGAACTGGAATTGAAAAAAGTTTGAAAAAAAATCCGAAGAGTATTAAGATTATCATTATAGCAGTTTTTATAACAATTTCAGTATTAAAGATGAGTTTTTATCATTTAAACCTTTCTATCATAGAAACACCTTTTAATGCCTTTGCAAACAGAGTAGACCCAGATCAGACAGCTCCTGTAGGAGCTGTCTGGTCAGGGTCTGCTCTGTTTGCTTATGGAATTATAAATATCTGATCTTACAGTTTCTGTCTAAGGCCAAAATTCCCTTGAAAATATTACATTATAAAAATTAAGTCAATGAATATTCATGAAGTGAAAAATGCACGCATAAATGTTCATTAGAGAAAGGGCTAACATTGTAACTACTTACTGGCACTTGAGTTGCGTATAAGAAGTCTTCGTAACTTTCCACGAATAGAGTCATGTTCGAAATATTTGACTGGGGCGGAACTGAAAAAGAGAGAAAATGAAAAATTATATATATGCATCATCATAGAAACCACTAGCCTAGTAGCAAACTTTTTAGATCCTGATGAGAAGCCAAGTAACTTCATCTGTATCGAATATTCATACAAGAAATAATGACATCATGCATATTAATGTTTATAATAACATTTATTACATTTGTTACTATAAAAAGTAACAATTTTACACTCAAAATGGTCTTATATATCAGTCTTACTCTGCTCCCATGCTGCAAATGTTGTCAAAGTGCTCGTATACGTACCGATTAGCCCCCAATTTCCAAACCACAGCCCCCGCCTGATTCAATTCAAATTTATGTACATGTACATGCACAGTAGGATACACGTATAGGTAAAGTGAAGTCTAGCCGCTAGTTCCATTGCCCATTATTTGATTAGTGTAAAACCAGTCATTTTGATGTCATCCAAATGACGTCAGGATAGCGCCATTTCCCTCAATTGAATTTTTAAAACCGTTTTCATGCTGAGAAATAGTGTCTGCTCTATCTCTGATCTGATGAAATGGTCGCCAATGTTTTAAAAATGTAATAAACAGGTTATTGTACAGGTGACTAGGGCCGCAGAGTGATATTGGCCCTTAGTACCTTGATATAGACCCTCAGGCCAATATCAACGTGGCGGGCCAATAATCACTCTGCGGCCTAGTCACCCATGTAATAACCTCTATATATGAACATAGTAATATATATAACTATTTAACTAAGGCAGAAAAGTGAAGAATCAGAGCTTTATCATGTCATAAGCAAGTAGAGCAGACTCTGATCAGACAGCTCCTGTAGGAGCCATCTAATCTGGGTCTACCCTGCAAAGGTGAAGAAAAACATATTGATGGAGTACAAGGTAAAAGTAAGATGATTGTCAATGGTAATTGGCTCCTGCTTTTGCAGAGCTGTACAAGACAAGAGTATCAATCTCTTAATTATCCGCCCAACCCCATCTTATTGCAGTGTTGTTTTTTTGGTTCTGTTTTTTTGTTTGTTTTATTTTGTTGCTAGATTTTTGGATTGTTTTTGTTTTTTATTGTGTTGGGGGCATTTTTGGGACAATATATATTTTGGCCTCATTCCCCTCCTGGGAACAAACTTTTCCCCTACTTATAAATATGTGCGAAGCTACATAGAGACCGCCATCTTCAACTGATGCTGAATTAAAAACAAACAACCAAAATATAAAGATGCACAAAGGTGTTAAAAAAATTGGATTATGAAGTAACGAGACTCAACAACGAATCTGATTTTACTGTTTCTGCCAACACCAAAACTTCCTGTGTTCATATACAGTGCTCCCTCCCTAAAACTCCTTACAACAACGCATGTCACTGTTTCCGAAACAACAAGGCTCCAGAAACAACCTTTTTCCATCGTATTTTCTTTATGCCTCCATCAAACCCTATATTGTGACCACTCTTTAGAATCGTCACTTTGTGACGATTCTAAAGAGTGGTCACAACATAGGGTTTGATTGATGCATAACGGTTTTAGTTCTCAAAATACACCTTATCTGGGGATCTGCAAACAAGCTAATTATGTTTGATTTTCCCTCCCTATAATAACTCCCTCTGAACAACACATACAATATTCGTATCCCAAAGGGTGTCGTTGTAGAGAGGGAGCACTGTACCAGAACGAAAATTATTCTACTGAATATTCATGAAGTTATGAACTGTTCTATAAATATTCATTAGGGAAAGGGTTAACTCTACAGTTGTCTATGGCAATTCTATCAGCACATTCCAGATGAGATGGTGTTTTAACCTGTACAATACTATAATTCTGTGTCTTTTTTATATCTTTGTGGGTTTCACTCCATGAATATTCATGTCAGAAATAGTGATGCCATACATTTTAACCCTTTCCCTGTTCTATATTTATTACAAATTCCAATACCTACTGAATATTCAAGGACAAAATAGTTATAATGACATAATTATGGAAGTTGGAACATTGTAGCCATTTTAGAAAGTATAGAAACAGATTTATCAAATTCTATTAGCAAACAGAGCACTGACCCTGATCAGACGGCTCCTCTAGGAGCTGTCTGATCTGGGTCTACTCTGTTTGCAGATGCATGAAAACACGTTTATATGAGGGAAAGGGTTAATTAGATTAATTGTTAAAGTAGCATATTGACACAGGAACTTTAGGCCATGGTGCAGACACGTCTGATTTGTGTCTAGACTATTTGCGACTATGTAAGTCAAATTTAAAGTTATCAAAATGGTGCAAAATTTAATTATTCAGCTTTATAAACAGGCCGAGAGGAGTCTCGGTGTCCGAGTATTTAGAATAATTAGGATATTAGGAAAAACATGACACTACATGAATTAAATATTGTAAAAGTCTGTCTGTAATGACAAAATTGACAGTTTATGCTGCACCCTTTGACTTTTTGTTAGAGAAACCTTTTAACCCTTTCCTTCATATAAGCATGTTTTTCATGCATTTACAAACAGAGTAGACCCAGATCAGGCAGGAGCTGTCTGATCAGGGTCTGCTCTGTTTGCTAATTATAATAGAAGTTGATAGATCTGTTTCTTTGCTTTCTAAAAAAGGCTACACTATTGCACCTTCCATATTTCATTAAAACTATTTTGTCCCCGACCCTGATTAGACGGCTCCTACAGTACGTACCAGTGTGAAAATGTGTCTATATATTAAGCAAGGGGTTAATGAAATCCAAAGGAAGTCAAACATGAAGCAAATCAATTTGAGCAGACATCATATTTCACAGCAGATTAACCCATTCCTCAAGTAGGCTTTTTTTTAGACCCAACCTCTTTGAATGAATCTACCCAAAAGGTCTAAGCATTAACTAGAGAAATGGAATTTTTTTTGAGAATTTTGTAGTTTGAAACCATTGTGATAAATATAGGAGCAAATGGTCTATTTATCACAATGGTTTCATAAAGTGACTTTTACAGAGGCGTAGAAAGGCGTATTTATGGAGGAAAGGGTAAAATGTTAAAACTTTCACTTCTGAATATGTGATAACTGAATCTGATAATAGGTTAACAGTTTGGACACTGCAAGACGCACAACTGGCGACAGGCACAGGGAGATGCCGAAAGCTTTCGTACCTTCATGGTTTGCTAAAAATATAATGAAAGTACAGTAAAACCTCTCTACAACGGCCACTAAATTGTGATAATTAGTTTGTATTTAGAGCAGGTGGCTGCTTAAAGCCTATAGGAGCGTTGTTTTACTTTCACCTTGCTTTAAGCAGCCAACTGTCTTTAACACAAAATACTTGATGTAATTTAATGGCCGTTATAGAGAGGTTTTACTGTAAATGTTGAGTTATTCACTCAAGTGAAGGACAACTTGTGACAGGTCACATTAAAATGATAGTCTCTACATGCAAAGTGTTTTATAAATGCTTAAAAACTACATGAATCATTTGTTTATATGCTGAAAAGAAATATATACATGAAAACCTGACGAGTCAAATAAATACAAAACTTTCATGTGTTTAGTATTAAAGACAAGATGTTATTCGGCAATGTAATAGTGTGTATTCGGGTGGCGTTTTAGTTTCGTTGTTACTATTCTATATAGGCTGATAATATTTTGTTATAGAACCAAAATTACAAGTATTCATGAAAACGGTTTATTTTAGTATCACAGGTGCATTTTTCGATGCAAGTTCAAATTGACAATCTTCATAATACTTACTAAATATAACAAATCTTATTGACAAGAGATGTTTGTAAAACATGTATATACCCCCCAGACCCCCTGACCTTTGATCTAGTGACCTCAACTATAGAGGTCATCAAGTGGTCATGACTAATCAACACAGCAACTTTGAAGATCCTAAGCCAAACCACTGATCATTTATTGATCTGAAAACAAATCAAAAGTTAAGGTCATGGTGACCTTGACCTTTGACCTCAACAACTATAGGGGTCATCCAGTGGTCACGACCAACCACCACAGCAAGTTTGAAGATCCCGAACCAAACCATTGAGCAGTTATTAATCTGAAACCATTTCATCAGTTAAGGTCATGGTGACCTTGACCTTTGACCTAGTGACCTCAAAAACAATAGGGGTCATCTAGTTGTCATGACCAACCACCACAGCAAGTTTGAAAAGCCAAACGCTTAAGCATTTTATTGAATGGAAACCATTTCACCAGTTAAGGTCATGGTGACCTTGACCTTTGACCTAGTGACCTCAAAAACAATAGGGGTCATCTATTTGTCATGACCAACCACCTTCGCCAGTTTGAAGATCCTAAGCCAAACCCTTGAGCAGTTATTGATCAAAAACCATTTTACCAGTTAAGGTCATGGTGACCTTGACCTTTGACCTAGTGATCTCAAAAACAACAGGGGTCATCCAGTGGTCATGACCAACTACCACAGCAAGTTTGAAAATTCTAAGCCAAACCCTTTAGCAGTTATTGATCGGAAACCATTTAACCAGTTAAGGTCATGGTGACCTTGACCTTCGACCTAGTGACCTCAAAAACAATAGGGGTCATCTAGTGGTCATGACCATCCACCACAGCAAGTTTGAAGGTCCCAAGCCAAACCCTTGAGCAGTTATTGATCGGAAGGAAACTATTTCACCAGTTAAGGTCATTGTGACATTGACCTTTGACCTAGTGACCTCAAAAACAATAGGGGTCATTTAGTTGTCATGACCAACCACCACAGCAAGTTTGAAGATTCTATGCCAAGTTGTTTATTAGTTATCATTCTGAAACTATCGATCTACCGACCGACGGACAGACCGACAGACATGTGCAAAGCTATATACCCCCATTTTTTCAAAAGGGGGGTATAAAAATATGCATTTATTGTAGGGACTTTCACTTTAACCTTTCGAATCAATGCAGGAAATAAGTTTATTGGCATTTGCATAAAGACCTAGAGCAGACCCAAATCAGCGAGTATCCTCTGGAGCCCTCTGATCAGAGTCTGCACTGTATCATTCAAAATCCTTTCATACTAAATGGATTCTATCATTAACCCATTCTCGCTTTGGCTAAATTTAGATCCAACCTCTATTATTAAATCTACCAAAAAGGAACATTTACTGGAGAAAAGGACATTTTTTTAGAACTGTGTAGTTTTCAAACCATTGTGATAAATAGAGCATTTGCTCCTATGGAGCAAATGCTCTATTTATCACAATGGTTTAATATAGTGACTTTTACAGAGGCATCAAATGGTCTGAATATGTGGAAATGGGTTCAACGATGATTGTCCATTCCAATTTGAATTCAACAGGGAAAGGGTTAACCCTTTCCCTGTTCTATGTTTATTATAAATTTCAATACCTACTGAGTATTCATTTACAAAATAGTTATAAAGAAATATGGAAGGTGGAACATTGTAGACATTTTAAAAAGCAAATAAACAGACCTATCAAATTCTATTAGCAAACAGAGCAGACCCTGATCAGACGGCTCCTCTAGGAGCCGTCTGATCTGGGTCTACTCTGTTTGCAAATGCGTGAAAACACTATTATATGAGGGAAAGGATTAAGCCTGTACATGAATGTGAAGTATTTAACCCTTTCCTTCCCATCAACGTGTTTTGACATATTTGCAAACAGAGTACCCCCAGATCAGATGGCTCCCATAGGAGCCATTTGATCAGGGTCTGCTCTGTTTGTTAATCAAAATTGATAGATATGATTGTAATATGTTTCTTTACTTTCTAAAATGGCTACATTGACCCTGCATGAAATTCCGCATTTTCATTGTAACTATTTTGTTAGGGAATGGTTAAGGCATTAGCTCGTTCTTCTGTAAACCAATAAACACTCCATACAATGACTACATACAATTGGCTATTGATATTGAAAGTCAAGTCTTGCTGACCCCTGTGTCATAACACTGTCGTTCTTTCATCATTTTATATTACAATATTTTTAATCTTACGAAAGAAAGGGACATGTTATGTGATATTTTATCTCTTTGCACTCTTTGTCCTTTGCCTGTTGAACATTCATGCATAACTCCACCCATTATAAATACAAGTTTATTTTTTTGAACCCTTTCCCTGTTCTATGTTCAATTCCAAATAATTATAATGAAATAGATAATGGTAGGTGGAGCACATGTAGCCATTTCAGAAAGTAAAGAAACAGAACTACCAAATTCCATTTGCAAACAGAGCAGACCGTGATCAGATGGCTCCTATAGGAGCCATCTGATCTGGGTCTACATCTGATCTGGGTCTACTCTGTTAGCAAATGCATGAAAAGCGTTAATATGAAGGAAAGGGTTAAAACGAGAGATCGATAAACGGCAATGATTGTGTAACATCGATATAAGCCAACAGAAAAGACCTTTATCAGACCTGGCTCCTGTTTTATCTGGGTCTACACTGTATACGTCTTGCATTGTTAAGCCCTTTCAACCAGAGTGGAAAAACCCATCATTGTTTAACCCTTTTCCTGTTCTATATTTAGATCAGTTTTCAATACCGACTAAATATTCATGGGCAAAATATATACATGTAGTTATAATTGTCGTAGCAAAACATTTGGATAATAATACGTAGTTGGCCCCCAGTGGATCTATCAATATCCAACAGCAAACAGAGCAGACCTTGATCAGATCGCTCCTATAGGAGCCGTCTGATCTGGGTCTACTCTGTTTGCAGATGCGTGAAAACACGTTTATATGAGGGAAAGGGATAACTAGAGTCCACTCAGTTTACGCTTGCTTCAGGATGTTGAGGGCTCTTGCTGATCTCTTTGCAAATGACAGTGTATGCATGTCCAAGGTTATAATATCCGTTTCATATTTTGAAATGTGGAATATATATAGAACAGGGAAAGGGTTAAAGCTGGTTCTATTGTATTTCAACACAAAATTTATGGATTCAATTGTTAAGATGATTGAATCAATACGGTGTGGTTTTGATAACTTGAACCCTTTCCCTTATAAAAACACATTTTCACGCATTTGCAACAGAGTAGACCCAGATCAGATGGCTCTCATAGGAGACATCTCATCAGGGTCTGCTCTGTTTGCTTTTAATATGAAATAGATCTGTTTCTGCAGTTTTTGTCAAAGCAAAATATTCCCTTAATATTTTTTCATTATAAAAAATCAGCTTATACATATTCATTCTTTCTTACATACTGAACAGGTAATGGGTTAACCCTTTCCCTCATATAAACGTGTTTTCACACATTTGCAAACAGAGTAGACCCAGATCAGACGGCTCCTAGAGGAGCCGTCTGATCTGGGTCTACTCTGTTTGCTAATACTGAATTTGATAGATCTGTTTCAATTCCTTGCTTTCTAAAATGTCTACAATGGTCCACCTTGCATATTTCTTTATAATTATTTTGTTAATGAATATTCATTAGGTATTGAAATTTGAAATAGACATAGAACAGGGAAAGGGTTAAAGTCAGTGTTACAAGATGAAATTTGAATTATATTGTGTATACCCGGATCGGTCAAGGTCTCTTCGAAGAGTCATCTGATCTGGGTCTACCCTGTTTGCAAATGCAGGTATAAATATATACTCATTTCCAACAGGTCAATAGGCTAAAATATATTTTCCACTACACATTTTCTGCATAAACACCTAAAAATAAACAAATACATTTGCCCTAAAGAGCTTGCTTCAAACATTTCAGGGCATGAATAAATAAATACCGACCCAACATCATCGTCATCCTTCAGCTCCAGATCTAGATCGAATTCCATCATAGTGTTTATTGCTGACATTTTTTGCTTTAATTAAGTCTAATTAAGTCTACAACAAACCACTGTCACAACTATGATCTATCACAAACACTTTTTCCACATTTTAATATACAGTAATTCCACTGTAATGATTAGTTTCACAAAACAAACCATGCTTGGGATGTTTAACTCTTTGTATATGCTTAAGTAACTTTGTCGTATGCTCTAATTGTCGTCTGCTGTTCAACTGGCGTCTGTAACATTTTCAAAACTATTAATTTCCTTCTGATTTTTTTGTTTGCCGAAGTTGAGCCCGAGTCACAAACAGTTTGAATCTCAGATCAGGCCCGACGTTTTGTCGGGCCTGATCTGGATCCAAACTGTTTGCATAGTTCATAAATGGCATAAAATCCACCATAGCGTAAACTTGCAGTTTTCATTCAGCTCAAATCAACAAATAGGATACACAAGCACCCTAGGTCAATACACACACAGCTATCACACTTCAGTGGGTTTTTCACGACCAGCTATTTTTGTACCAATTATATGTCGCAAGCCGACAAAGATTACGGACAGTCTTACTCAACTGCTACTTCAGATTATAACCTTTTGCACTAAGACTTAGCCCCTCTCCCATTATAAGCTACCTGACTGGCATTTTAACCCTTTACTCCATGGATTGTTTCTGTCAGAAATAATGATGTCATTAATTAGATTAATTTGTTATAATAGCACATTGACATCTTGGTTTTTGCAATGGCAGAAACTGTAGAATCCTAGTTAACCCTTTCCCTGTTCTGTATTTCTTCCAAATTTCAATACCTACTGAATATTCATGGACAAAATATTTATAATGAAATATTGAAGGTGGAACATTGCAGCCATTTCAGAAAGTAGAGAAACGAATTCTACCAAATTCCATTGGCAAACAGAGTAGACCCTGATCAGACCTCTCCTCTAGGAGCCGTCTGATCTGGGTCTACTCTGTTTGCAAATGCGTGAAAACACGTTTCTATGAGGGAAAGGGCTATATAATAAGCAAACAGAGCAGACTTACAGGAACCGTCTGATCTGGGTCTACTCTGTTTGCAAAGGCATAGAAAGGCATAATTGGAGAAAAGGGTTAATTGAATTGGACCCAGATGAGACACCATGTAACTTCCCATATCTTTAACCCTAATAACCCATTACCTCATACACTATTTTTAGATCCTACCTCTTTGAATAAATCTATCGAAAAGGAGCATTTATTTGTGAAAAGGAAAATTTTAGAATCGTGTAGTTTTTAAACCTTTGTGATAAATACAGCATTTGTTCCTATGGAGCAAATGCTCTACTTATAACAATGGTTTCAGAAAGTGACTTTTACAGAGGCGCCAAAAGGCGTCAATATGAGAGCATGGGTTAAATCCCTGTTCCAAATTTCAATACCTACTGAATATTCATGTTCAGCAAATGCTTTATTTATCACAATAGTTTCAAAAACCTTTTAGAGGCGTCAAAAGGCGTCAATATATGGGAATAGGTTAAAAAAGTTTTGAAAAACTTTGCATCTGCTCCAATTCTTCAAGTACCTTCTCTTTCAGTCTTTTTCAAAAACCAAAGTCTGAGGTTCAAACAGATTGGATCCTGTTTAAACATCTTGTTACTCTGTGTCTCATCTGGATCCAAACTGTGTGTGAGTCATCACAAAATGGTCCAAAATGTTGAAAGAGTACAATAACAATCGCATCTGCGAAAAATGTTGTCTGCTTCAAATTACAGTAAAACTTCATTATATCAAACTTCATTGGACTAAACATGTACAAATTAGTTCGAGATAACACTCTAAGTTATCTGATTTCTTATCTGGACAATTTCTCAAGTTCACAGCTTAATGCAGGTCTAAAGTAATGCTGAAAGCTCCCGTAGGAGCTATCAACATTACTTTAGACCTGCAGATCTAGCTGTCACATGTGTTTCTAAGATATGCGTAGAAAAAGATTTTAGAACAATGTTGTATTGCAAGTTTTGGAAGGACTGAACTTTTAGTTTGAGTTATTCCAAAGTTCGAGTTTATAATCCCAGTTTGAGAGATCGAAGTTCAACTCTATCTGCTTCAATTTCTCATCCATGCCTTTCAAAATATTTTCATCATATTCCCAATGCTCCAATATTCTTGATAAAGACGAGAAATGAAGAATTATAAGACTGTGGCCTAATAAATGCATGACAGCCAGTGAAATGCAGTGAGAAAAAAACACTTGAACTGACACTGCATGTGATTCATAATCAAGCTTCATTATACTAAGCCAAGAAATATTCTTTGAATGCGGAAAACAAGTGTAGTGGCATAATTATGTAATCAGTCTGGGTCAGCACTGTTTGTCATTCAAAATTGTCTTGCAAATGACTCTTTCATACTGAATGGATTCTATTATTAACTCTTTACTCCATAAATACAAATTTCTACTCATTTTCAAACAGGGTAGACCCAGATCAGATGGGAGCCGTCTCAGATAAGAGTTTGCTCCGTTTGCTTATGAAATAATATGGATATGATTCTACTATTTATGGCGAGGCTAACAATTCTCGTGTTTATATGCCATTATAACAATTAATATTCATGATGTCATTATTTCTTATATGAAATGAATATTCATGGAGTAAAGGGTTAACCCCAAACCTGGGGGTGGGGGTGGGGGTGGGGGTGGGGGTGGGGGGGGGCATCACCGGTAATAATACAGGTAATAAGTTAGCTCATTAGGACTCAATCTGTGTTTAACCCTTCGCTTACTGAATTTTAAAATACATTTCTCCTTCTTTACTCATGCCCTGTTGTAGAATTACATATATCTTCACTGTGTACAAGTATTTCACTATGAAATCACTGCTGTGGAATGCACTGGTTGCACAATCAACTTGTAAATAGTGCAGGCGCCGTCTCATCTGGGTCTTCACTATTTACAGGTAGGTATATTGACGCGAATAGCAAGCGAAGGGTTAAGTCAGTAATTCTTAACCCATTGAATTTCTTATTAACCCATTCCCTCATATTGACGCCTTTTGACGCCTCTGTAAAAGTCACTGTATAAAACAATTGTGATAAATAAGGCATTTGCTCCTATAGGAGCAAATGCTCTATTTATCACAATGGTTTCAAACTACACAATTCTAACATTTTCCTTTTCTCTAGTTATAATGCTCTTTTTTGGTAGATTTATTCAGAGTGGCTGGATTTAAAAATAGCCTATGAGGGAATGGGTTAAGCAGATTGAACGAATAAGAAATACATCAGAACTGCTCCAAATCAGAATTTGAACAAACATGATTTTTTACAGAAAATAAGAGTCAAATCTCAACTCATCATATGGAAAAGAAATGAAAATTCAACTTACATCAACACCGAGTATTTTGGATGATGTGCCTTCTTCAGTATGTCCATTTTTGCTAACAGTTCTCATAAAATTGGTGCAAAACAATCGCAAAAATGAAAAGATGACCCCATTTAAGCTTGACAAATGTCAAATGTTATCAACAATAACCTTTAACCCTAACTTCAGCGGTCTAATTTAACCCTTACAACACTGGATTTTCAAATGGACTATTCCAAAATTCAAATAGGTCATTAGCTTACGGTGAATATTTAGGGATTTTTCTGAAGAAAAGTGTAACATGACAAACAGTGCAGACCCTGATGAGAGGGCTCCTCTAGGAGCCCTCTCATCTGGGTCTGCACTGTTTGCAAAGGACTGTTTAGTGACTTGTGGGTTAACTCTTGTGGCTTGAGCAATCTAATTTTAGATGAGTAGCATAAACTGACCTATAGATACACAAAACATGGAAAATCCCTCAATCCCATCATGCTTCAAACTCATCTGAATTCGGGAAACCAATAAACAGGCACTGACAAACAGTGTACATCCAGATCAGAGGGTTGCTTTCAGGTCTACACAGTTTGTCATTTAAAATCCTCGAGAAAATTTAATCATTTCGTTCTGAATTGAATTTGTACTAAAGCAATGGTGAACCATTTCATCTTAACAAATCCAGCACGCGTAGGGTACACTTGTGGACCCCATAACCCTTTCAGCCCCTATTAATTTTCAAAGTGGACTAGTCTATCAGTGTATAACTGCAGAGTCTACTCAGTATGGAAAGCTGACCCCTTTACTCTATAAGTATGCCTTTCTATGGAGTGGTATTTGGGTCAAAATTATAGTTATGATTTTACTAAGTTTATACTGTTATCTACATATGCTAGTTGTTAATTTAGATCTCATTTCGATGTTGTTAAATACAATTTATCTATTTAAACTTTTAATTGTCTTTTCCGTATTTCAAATATCTTATATTTCATTCACAATCTAAGAAGCTAGCCGCCTTATTCTACATGCCTCATTCCATATTCTTCATTCTATATTCTTAATTCTTATCGCTAAACGCTAAATGTTTCAACTCAAATTATTACGAAACTAACTCACCAAATACTAGCTCTAGCTACAAGTACTCGATGACAACGTTAAACGGTATTAGATCATTGTTAATCATTGAAAATCATTGTTATGTACAGAATATAAAGCATTTATTTTGTTTAAATCTCATATTTGCTGAAGCTGAACAGCTGGCCTTCAAATTAGGGATGTCGAAATAACTATAATTTTGACCCAAATACCGCTCCATACTTTCTATGACTTCTATGATTCTTCGAGATCAATAGTCTTGATTTTATTAGTTTTGAAAAATTGAATACTGCTTGACCCATTCCCACTTAGGCTATTTTAGAACTAACCTCTTTGATTAAATCTACCAAAAAGGAGCATTAACTAGAGAAAAGGAAAAAATTAGAATTGTGTAGTTTTGAAACCATTGTGATAAATAGAGCATTTGCTCCTATGGAGCAAATGCTCTATTTATCACAATGGTTTCATAAAGTGACTTTTACAGAAGCGTCAAAAGGCATCAATATGCGGGAATGGGTTAAGCCGGTGCTAGTGGGTGTGAGTGGTGTTGCACTTTTAATTACTACTCACGAACAGACTCAATAAAACCGAGTCTGCAATTTTCTCTTTTTACATTTCTACTTTTGCTTTCAAGGGATCACCCATTTTCAGAATACAGCAGATGTTAAGTGCTTGTGTGGCGGCTGTAAAAAGTCGCCCCATACTTCATTCTCAGTGTTGTTATATTTTCTGTTCTTTTGGGATCAATAGTCTTGATGTTATAAGTTGAATACTGCTTAAGCCTGTGCTAGGGGATGTGAGTAGTGTTGCACTTTTAATTACTACTCATGATCAGACTCAATAAAACCGAGTCTGCAATTTTCTCTTTTTACATTTCTACTTTTGCTTTCAAAGGATCACCCATTTTCAGGATTTAGATGAATTTCTATGACATGTGAATACATGAATTTTTGGACATGATAGCTATATCATTTCATAAGCAAATAGTGTAGACTCTGATTGCACAGCTCTAACAGGAGTTGTCTGATCTAGGTCTTACCCTGCAAAGGTGTTAAAAGGGCATATCTATGGAGTAAAGGGTCAATTAATATATCAATTGCATTATTCACCGAAACAATTAATTTTTAAACTCTCAATCAGTATATATCAACATTTCCGGTTCCAATATGAGAGTTTTGATTAATAATACCTGGTTATCTCTCTTCCTTGTATAAGAGTACCACATTGCAATGTTATCTTTATATTTTTGTACTTTTAACCCTTTACCTGACAGAGAACCTTTAACACCTTCGCAAACAGAGTAGACCCAGATCCTTTCCTCCATATAAAAGCCTTTTCACGACTTTACAAACAGTGTAGAGCCAGATCAGATGGCTCCTATAGGAGCAGTATGACCAGGTCTACTCTAGCTGTTTGCTTACAGAATGATCATAGATCTGATTCTAATGTTTCTGCCATGGCCAAGGTTATTCCTGCATAATAACCCTTTCCCTGTTCTGCGTTTATTTCAAATTTCAATACCTACTGAATATTCATGGACATAATAGTTGTAATGAAATATGGAAGGTGGAACACTGTAGCCTTATTTTTTAGAAATTACAGAAATAAGTCTAGATATATCAAATTCCTGATTAACAAACAGAGCAGATTCTGATCAGACGGCTCCTAAAGGAGCCATCTGATCTGGGTCTACTCTGTTTGAAAATGCGTGAAAATATGAGGGAATGGGTTAATAAATATCCAGTTTATAAATATTCATACAGCCGTTAATTAACTGGTAAAGAGTTATATAAATATGGGATCGGATCTAAAAATAACCTATGGGGGAAAGGGTTAAGAGAGGATTTATTGTACAAACAAAAGAAGGCCATTTTATGGTGTACATAAAATTGTTACAATCTCATAAACTATAAATGCTAGATGTACGCGCGACAGTTATTATGCATTTATTTGTTGTCCTACCCTAACTCCCCTAAATAGGCAAACACCAATTCTCTCTATGGCTTTGTAAAGCTGATTAACCCTTTACTCCATAAATATGCCTTTTCACGCCTTTGCAAACAGAGTAGATCCAGATCAGTAAGCAAACAGTAGACCCAGATCAGATGGCTCCTATAGGAGCCATCTGATCAGGGTCTGCTCAGTAATGCTTGCTTATGAAATGATCGTAAGATATATTTCAACAGCTTCTGTCATGGCCAAAAACTCACGTGTCACCATAAAAATGAATCGGATCAATATTCATGATGTCATTATTTCTTACATGAATATTCATTGAGTAAAGGGATAAGTAAATATTGCACCATTTTGAGAAAAAAATGTTTTTTGAAAAAATCTTTGCAGAGTAGACCCAGATCAGACGGCTCTCAGCAATGTACCTGGAGCCGTCTGCTCTGTTTGCTTATGATATAATATAGATATGAGTCTATAGTTTCTACCATAGCCAAAAAGTACTGTGTCCATTTGCTATTATAACAATTAATCAAATTAATATTGATGATGTCATTATTTCTTACATAAATAATCATGGAGGATTATCTAAGGGTTAAAGCATGATCATGCACTTTTGCAATGCACTTTACCTAACATGTACATCTGCGACACTACAGTGAATCATTTCACCCTTTCCTCCATAAATACGCCTTTTTACCCCTCTATAAAAATCACCTATTGAAACCATTGTGATAAATAGAGCATTTGCTCCTATAGGAGCAAATGCTCTATTTATCACAATGGTTTCAAACTACAAAATTCTAAAATTGTCCTTTTCTCTAGTTTAAATGCTCCTTTTCGGTACATTTATTAAAAAAGGTTGGATCTAAAAATAGCCTATGAGGGAATGGGTTAAGCTTTGTCAATATCATAGAAACTTTAACCCTCTACAGGCCATGAATAATCATGCACAAAATATTTATATCATGAATTATCAATTTTTATAATGGCACCTGAACATATATAAGAATATTAAAATTTTGGTCATGGTAGAAACTGTGAAATCAGATCTATAATTTTTCAAAAGCAAACAGAATGGATCCTGATTAGACAGCTACTATAGTAGCCATCTGAACTGGGTCTACTCTGTTCGCAAAGATTATAGAAAGGCGTATTCATGGAGTAAAGGGTTAATGCTATCCGGATCATGACATGTTAGATCTAATTCATCACTTTCTGTCTTGGTTAAATACTCATGTATTCATACGCATGAGGTCATCACTTGTGACGTGAATATTCATGGAGCAAAGGGTTAACCCTTTCCCTGTCCAATATTCATGCAAGAATAATTTTTATAATGGCATTTGTACACACGATCTTTTGACTTAGGCAGAAACTGTGGAATCAGATTTATACTATACCATAAGCAAACAGAGC
This sequence comes from Azorinus chamasolen, assembly GCA_963576725.1. Taxonomy (NCBI): domain Eukaryota; kingdom Metazoa; phylum Mollusca; class Bivalvia; order Cardiida; family Solecurtidae; genus Azorinus; species Azorinus chamasolen. Next base: position 58,977,168 of record OY755252.1, read on the forward strand.
AGACCCAGACCAAGATGGCTCCTACAGGGTCTGGGTCTAACCTGTTTGCAAAAGCGTGAAAAAGTTTTTACATGAGGGAAAGGGTTAACCCTTTCCCTCATACAAACATGTTTTCAATTGCATTTGCAAACAGAGTAGACCCAGATCAGACGGCTCCTAGAGGAGCCGTCTGATCAGGGTCTGCTCTGTTTGCTAATAGAATTTGATAGATTTGTTTCTTTGCTTTCTAAAATGTCTACAAATATTCCACCTTCCATATATCTTTATAACTATTTTGTTAATGAATATTCAGTAGGTATTGAAATTTGGTCCAGTACAGAACAGGGAAAGGGTTGAGTGGTCTTTGTAGACATAAAGTCAAGATTTTTTAATGGCGTGAAATAATGCTTTCGTGATATATTTCTGTTTCCTTAAGTCATACAAATCATGAATTCTCTATCGAAATCTCAGTCATAATTTACCAGTTTGAACACTTAACCTTTTCAGCGCCCAATTTCTAATTGTCGTCTGCAATCAATTTTTTTTAAATCATTCGGTACAATAAGGAAATTAGATAAATAAATGCAAATTTCAAAGGAATAAAGCACAGATATAGAAATACTCTGAGATGGAGACAAAAGATGAAGTCTCTGATCAGACACACCCATAAAAAGGCGGCGTCTGACCTGGGACTGCACTATTTGTCTTGGGTGCATTTATGAGACTTTGGCAGTGAAAGGGATACTTAAGCAACTTTTGTTCCTACAGGAGCCGTCTGATCAGGATCTGCTCTGTATGCTTATGGTATAATATTAAGACACTAATAAAAATTGACATAATGGCATATGTACACAAGTTGTTTGGGTATTGGCAAAAGCAAACAGAGCAGACCCTGATCAGACCCTGGTCATAAGCAAACAGAGCAGACCATGATCAGGGTCTACTCTGTTTACAAAGTTTAAAGCATACCTCAAGCATGCATGCATGCATTATGCTAAAAATGGTAAAAAAATATTTACAATGCTTATATATATATAAATTTCAACTCTTATCCTGCTCTCCACGACCAGATTCGAATATACAAATGGATTCAGATGAGACACCGAGAAACTCAGCATCTCATAAGGAACCAAGCCGTCCGACATTTGACCAATAGTTTCCCAACAGCTAGAGTAAATCGGAAATTTATACAGTTGAACTTCGATATTTCAAACTTCAAGGGACCATACAAATTAGTTAGAGATAACCAAGGTTCGAGTTATCCGATTTATTATCTGACCAATATCTCAAGTTCACAGCTTAATGCAGGAGCTTTCAGCATTATTTTCGACCTGCATCAAGCTGTCATAATTATGTGTTTCTAGATATCTGTAGTGATACATTTTAGAACAATTCTGTGTTATAAATTTTGAAAGGGTTGAACTATTAGTTTGAGTTATCCCGAAGTTCGAGTTATCCGAGTTCGAGATATCAAAGTTCAACTGTACATCAAAGTTTCACCAGATCCAAACTTCAGCACACTGGGTATAGGTTAACCCTTATAATGCTGAATTTAAAAATACATTTCTCCTTCTTTACCCATGCCCTGTTGTATAATTACAAATATCTTCACTGTGTACAAGTATTTCGCTGTGCAATCACTGCTGTGGAGTGCCTTGATTGCACAATCAACTTGTAAATAGTGCAGACCCTGATGAGACAGCTCCTGCAGGAGCTGTCTCATCTGGGTCTTCACTATTTACAGGTAGGTATATTGACGTGAATACTCACTGCAAGCGAACAGTTAACCCTAACAATGCTGAATGTTCAAATGGACTATTCCAAAATTTAAACAGATCAAGCTTACAGTGAATATTTAGGAATTTTTCTACAGATAAGCACATGTAACATAACAACCAGTGCAGACACTGATGAGAGGAGCTCTCACATCTGTATCCATGCTTATTAAACTTTAAGTTGAGTCTGAGTATGTTCTCAAGTTTTTGATTGGTCAGATTTGAGCCTTTGGCTCAAATCTGACCAATCAAAAGCTTGAGAACTCAAATCTGACCAATCAATGTCTTGTCAGCTTGGTATACAGTTGTTTGCAAAGGATATGAGTGACTAATGTATCCCGCACAGTATTAGGGTTAACAAACAACTCTTCTTCATTTGTCAGTAAATTATGAATAAAATGAAAGATCATTTAGATGAATATGATACTCAAGAGCTTTTTTATTGACAGTTATGAATATGATTGCTATAATGAAAATGTCAAATATTGATGTTGATGATTATGATAATGATGATGAAAATGATCATCAATATAATGAAGATGAAAATGTTGATGGTAGTGGTATTTATAGTGTTAATGATGATGATGATAATGATGATGATGATAGTGGTATTCATAGTGTTAATGATGATGATGATGATGATGATGATGATAATGATAATGGTAACAATGATATTGATGAGAATTCAATAGAAAATTGTGAATGTTGATAATAATGCTGTAATTCCGTTAAAAATCAATGTAGCGTAATAAAATTCAACCTCAATTCGTAACTCATTATATTAAAGCTACAGAGCAAATATCCCTTCAATATCTGCAGGGGTTTAAAAAAAAAATTCCGGCCAATTAAAGTGGGACTGACATACGAACAGACTGATGGACGCTCTCACGGATTGAGTTATTCTTTTGTTAAAAATAGCCACATAAAATGAAAATTTAGCCACATAAAAAGAAAAAGATCTTTTGTTCTCATAGTCACACAACTATCAATGCGTGTGAGAGGATGGTCTGATGGATGGACAGGAGAGGTGCAAACCTATAGTCCCCTTTGGCGTTGCCGGTAGGTGACTAAATAAAGCACCTTGAATTTTCTCTGCAAAAAAAGAACCTGACAAGCATGTATATTCATTTATTCATAGAAGGTTCAATATATACAAACATTACATAACACGAAATCATCATTAATTTTATTACGATTGCGAACATTCGTATATTTTAATCCACTATGCAAACACTTTAAAATATAAAATTCTATAATTATGTTTACTATACAAACAATAAATATAGGAAAATATAACTTTAACACTTTCCTCCATAAATACGCTTTTCTACGCCTCTGTAATAGTCTTTTTTTGAAATCATTGTGATAAATAGAGCATTTGCTCCTTAGGAGCAAAAGCTCTATTTATCACAATGGTTTCAAAACTACAAAATTCTAAAAGTTTCCTTTTCTCTAGTTAATGCTCCTTTTTGGTAGATTTATTCAAAGAGGCTGGATCTAAAAATAGCCTATGAGGGAATGGGTTAAGTCGTCACCTGATGAGTATTCATGTAAGAAATACTGACATTTACGATATCAGAAGGAACTTTTCTAAAGTCATGCAATTCTTTTATTTTTTTTTTATTTTACCATGGCGGAATTTGAAGGATCAGGTTTATACAATCTGTTCTCTGTTTGTTTCAAATTTCAATACCTAATGAATATTCATGGACTAAATAAGGAAGGTGGAACATTGTAGTCATTTTATAAAGGAAAGAACCAGATCTTTCAAATTCTACTAGCAAACAGAGTAGACCCTGATCAGACGGCTCCTCTAGGAGCCGTCTGATCTGGGTCTACTCTGTTTGCAAATGCGTGAAAACACGTTTATATGAGGGAAAGGGTTAAATAAGCAAACTGAAACAAAAGCGGTCTGATTGAGGTCTACTTATATGTATTTGCAAAGACCTCAATAGTCATCTTCTTCAGGTAAATGGTTCACTAAAAATTAATAGTAATTTAACCCTTTCAACCCAGAAGACATATGCATATTTCTTACATGAATATTCATGGAGTAAAATATGTAAATACCTATGCCAGTCATCTTCTTCGTCGCTTGATGGTGGGTCCAGGAACATATCCAAGTCCATTCCGTCACACACGCTCGGAGATGCCGACTTCAGCAGCATGTTTGTTTCCCTTCGATTTGATGCCTCAAAGTTGTCAATTATTAAAACACAGCACTGGTTTCAAGAACTATTAGCTACATGTATTTCAAAATGCATTTGGTCATCAACTGTTGCACTTCTCACCGGAATCAGTCTAATTTTATTTCAACGATCTATAGTTTCCGACCATCGGAACACCGCTGTTGTTCTAGCACTGCTGTTGATTTTAAACAGATCTAGCCAGTAGTTACATCACAATTGTTTATGTTCTTAGGTCTTCAGGTATTCAAACAGCTCTCTTTTTTTATATTTCCTCCTAAAATATCAATGGGTCACAATCAACGACTTATATAACAAGGTATAGTTTTCAAGATCTAAACCCTTTACCTGTTCTATGTTTATTCTAAATTTCAATACCTACTAAATATTCATGGGCAAAATAGTTATAATAAAATATGAAAAGTTACGGGTATGTAGCCATAATTATTAGAAAGTAAAGAAACAGAACTATCAAATTCCATCAGCAAACAGAGCAGACCCTGATCAGATGACCCCTAAAGGAGTGTGCAAATGTGTGAGCGAACAAGTGGAATACTTATCCCCTGATAAAGAAATTATGACATTATGAATATTAATTAGCTATAGTTTTATAATGTCAACTTTTGCTTTGACAATAACTGTAAAATCAGATCTATACCATGTCAATAGCCAACAGAGCAGACCCAGATCAGATGGCTCCTTTTAGGAGCCATCTGATCTGGGTCTGCTCTGTTTGCAAATGTATGAAAATGTGTTGATATGAAGGAGCGGGTTAAAAATATGAAAATAAGCAAAACATTTTTCTACCAAACCATTTAGATAGTCCTGAATTTTGTAATTCTTTACTAAAAGACGTACATATTATCACAACCCAAAAGTTTAATCTGCCATAAGATTTACACCCAAATTCTCTTATCAAAGAAGCTTTCTCGAAATGACAGAAATTTATTCGTACTCGTCAAAAACCTGCTTCCATTCTATCATCCGATATTGTCATGATATTCTGGCCATGCGATTGGTCATTTACGCATTTAAGTCCTTTTTGAATTTTTTCGTACTCATCAAAAACCTGTTTCCATTCCATCACTCGACATTGGCATGCGATTGGTTGTTTATACATTTAAGTACAGTTTGATCTTTTTTGTAGAAGGTTTTCTTAATTTGAATCATGTTTCGTCTGTAAACTTTTTACACCAACATTATGTTACATCATTCATTCAAATCTTAATTGTAAACTCTTTCGTTATCAATGTCGGATCTGTGATTACCTATGCAAACAGTTTGGATCCGGATGAGACGCTGAGTAAATCGGCGTCTCATCAATATCCAAACATTTGTTACTGTGAACGTTTTTACAAATGAAGAAAAATAAAATAGGAAGTTGCAGCAGAAGACAAATTTTGCAGACGATAAAATTTGGGAGTGAAAGAGTTAATTGTCTTAAAGTTAGTTGAATCTTGATACTATCTCATGAATAAATAGATTAAAAGTTCACTTTAAATCCACCGAATAAGATTACCCGAAAAGCAACACCAACAGACGGACTGATATACCAGTATATATAAAGTACTGAAGAACGCTCTCAGTTCTAGTAGAGAAGATTAAGATATTTTATGCAAGTGACTGCTTAATGCAGGGTGAAAGTGATGCAGAAAGCTCCTCTAGGAGCTTTCTGCATCACTTTCACCCTGCATTAAGCAGCCACCTGTCTCCATGACCGATATTAATACTAAATCTAATGTCCGGTTTAGAGAGATTTTACTGTATCATTCATCTCTTCTTTAGTTAACCCTTTACTCCATGAATTATTCATGCAAGAAATAATGATGTCATGAATATCAATTAGATTATCTCTTATAACGGCACATGGACACAGGAATTTTTGGCCATTGCAGAAACTGTAGAATCATATCTATTTCATATCTTATGCAAACAGAATGACCCTGATCAGATGGCTCCAATAGGAGCTGTCCGACCTGGGTCTACTATGTTTGCAAAGGTGTAAAAATGCTTATTCATGGAGTAACAGGTTAACCCTTTACCTGACAGGAAACATCTTTTCACAACTTTGCAAAAACAAGTAGACCCAGATCAGACTGCTCCTGTACGAGCCTGCTCGCCTGATCAGGGTCTGCTATGTTTGCTTATTTCATACATCTTGAGTCTACAATGCCTGCAACGGCAAAAAAAACTTTTGTTCATATGCCATTATAAAATTCATCTAATTAATATTCATGATGTCATTATTTTATTTCATACATTATAAATATTCACCAGGTAAAGAGTTACATCTTTTGCTGCCAATTTTTGTTGTCAGTGCAACATTTTGTCGTCTGCTGCAATTTTCATTTTTTACATTTTTTCATTTTTGTTTTAAAAAAACATAGTCACAGTAACAAACAGTTTGGATCCTGATGAGACGCCGAGTTACTCGGCGTCTCATCTGGATCCAAACTGTTTGCATAGGTAATCACAGATCCGGCATTGGCAGCGAAAGGGTTAAAGAGACCCTTCTGCATATGTCTGATTACTCGGCATCTCGTCTGGATTCAAATTGTTTGCATATGCAATCACAGATGCGATAGTGGCAGCGAAAGAGTAAGTGTTTTGCTAGTCCTCTTTCCACGAACCGTATTCGATTACAACATCTGTATCTCTTTTCCCCTGTGAACTGCTCATCAGTACAGAAAAAACATAGAACAGATAAAGGTGCATACTCAAATATGTAAAATTGTCCTTTCTCCACTAAACCCTATGTTGTGACTTTAACTGTTTAGAATCTCGATCATCAGTGAGATGAAACCGAAAGTTTTGAAACAAAGGATGTCAATTTTGCAACATGCACAATCCTGTTTATAATGGCCACTTAAGGAGAGCAATCCTGTGGTATTAAACCAGATCCTTCATGTAAAAAATAATGACATCATGAATATTTATAAGGTAAAACTATAGCACACAAACAGGATTTTTTTGGGAAATGGTAGAAACTGTAGATACCCAATAGCATTCAATGCAGACCCTGATCAGATTGCTCCTACAAGATCTGGGGCTTCTCTAATTACATAGGGTGTCTGTATCAGTAAAGAGGCAAATGGAACGATTCAATCCTTTCCTTCATATAAACGCATTTTCATGCCTTTGCAAACAGAGTAGACCCAGATCAAACAGCTCCTACAGGAGCCGTTTGATCAGGGTCTGCTCTGTTTGCTTCGTTATGAAATTTGATAGATCTGTTTCTTTAGTTTCTAGAATGGCTATAATGTTAATTTAACCTCCCATATTTCCTTATATATCTATTTGTCCATGAATATTCAGTAGGTATTGAAATTTAGAATAAACATATAACAGAGAAAGAGTTAAGGTAAGACAAAGCATTACCTATTAAAAAAACTCCAATGTCATTCATGTCAGCCACTGTCACTTATTGACAAGTGAAACTAATGCTGCTCATTATCCCTTTTAAATGCTAGTACACTTGTACTGCTTCAACCCTCAGCCTGCTATGACAATGAGGTCTGCTTAACCCTTTCTCTTGCTGAATTTTAAAATGCATTTCTTCTTTTTTTACGTGACCCATGCCCTGTGGTATAATTATATATGTATCTTCACTGTTTACAATTATTTCTCTGTGCAATCACTGCTGTGGAGTGCACTGGTTGCACAATCAATTTGTAAATAGTGCAGACCCAGATGAGACAGCTCCTGCAGGAGCTGTCTCATCTGGGTCTTCACTATTTACAAGTACGTATATTGACGTGAATAGCAAGCGAAGGGTTAAGCTACGATTTGTTGCCATTGTCACTTACTTCCGATTCATTCAAGCTTTAAATGAGATACTATTGACAGAGTGTCAAACAGCTTGAATCCTGATGAGACGCAGATTTACTCGGCGTCTCATCTGGATCCAAGCTGTTTGCAAACGTCAGTTAGGTCACGCTTAGCAGGCTAAGGGTTAAAAGGATTGACCTTTTCCACTCTGAGCAGTTCTCATCTGCAAATATTGTCATCTGCTTCATTTCTAAACATTCATTTTTCATCCATTTAAAAAAAACAAAAACACGTCTGATTGTCAGACTGTCTGGATCCTGATGAGAAACCGAGTTATCCAGCATCTCAATTAGATCTACACTGTTTGCAAACATAATCCAAAATTTGCGAGTAAAGTGCCGAAGGTTAATTAAATTCATTGAAAACTTAATTTACGTGACATTCGCTTAATCATTTACTCTATGAATATTTATGAGAGAAATAATGACATCATGAATATTATGTTAATTGTTATTATATACTTATAGTAGCACATGGACACAGGAATTTTTTGTCCATGGCAGAAACTGTAGAATCATATCTATATTATACCATAAGCAAACAGAGCAGACCCTGATCAGATGGCTCCTTACAGGAGCCATCTGATCTGGGTCTACTCTGTTTGCAAAGGCATAGAAAGGTGTATTTATTGAGTAAAGGGTTAACCATTTGAATGTGAGCTGGTTTTACAGTAGATTACCCCTCTAATGCGACCACTTAATAAATAAAGATGGGTGTCTTTAAAAGCAGGTGCTTGCTTAATGCAGGACAAAAGTAATACTTTTTTCCTGCATTAAGCTACCACCTGCATCTAGCACCCAGAATTATACCTCTTTTAAGTGGTTGCATTAGTGGGGATTTACTGTAATTTGCATTTACAGTGTAGACCCAGATGAACACTATCATCAACACTTTCCTCCATGAATATTCATGCAAGAAATAATGACATCGTGAATATTAATTAGATTAATTTGTTATAACAGCATAATGGACACACAAATTTTTGCCCATGGCAGAAACTGTAGAATCATATGTATTATATCATAAGCAAACAAAGCGGACCTTGATCAGACTGCTCCTGGAGCCCTCTGATCTGGGTCATTCCTGTTGCTAAATGCGTGAAAAGTAGTTAATATGAGGGAAAGGGTAAAATGTTTGCTAAACCAAAGTCCACATGGCAGCAAACAAAAACCAAGTGAACTCTTGCTAATTATCATCACAGTCATGTCCACTAGCGGTCATCTGGTCAAAACTCTTCAGATTCCCATATATAGTGCTGCTAAAAGCATCTTAACCCTTTCCCTGATATTGACGACTTTTGACGAGTTTGTAAAAGTCACTTTGTGAAACCATTGTGATAAATAGAGCATTTGCTCCTATAGGAACGAATGCTCTATTAATTTTATCACAATGGTTTCAAACTACAAAATTCTAAAATTTTCCTTTTCTCTAATTAATGCTCCTTTTCGGTAGATTAATTCAAAGAGGTGGTATCTAAAAATAGCCTGAGGTAATGGGTCAATAAGAATGAATCAGACCTACTTCGCAGACGTCTAGAACAGATGCATTAAGTATAGTAAAGCCCCTCTAAACCAGAATTTTATTAGAGAAGAATTTAGATTTCGGCATGTGGCTGCTAAATGCAGGGGAAAGTCATGCATAAAGCTCCTAAAGGAGTTGTTTGCATGATTTTCACCCTGCATTAACCCTTTCCTCCATAGGCTATTTTTAGATCCATCTACTTTGAATAAATCTACCTAAAAGGAGCATTAACTAGAGAAAAGGATTTTGTTTTAGAATTTTGTAGTTTGAAACCATTGTGACAAATAGAGCATTTGCTCCTATAGCAGCAAATGCTCTATTTGTCACAATGGTTTCATAAAGTGACTTTTACAGAGTCGTAGACATGTGTATTTATGGAGGAAAGGGTTAACTGCAATCTGTCTATTTATACTAAATTTATCCTCAGGTTAAGAGGGGTTTTACTGTATATAATTTTGAAGAACAGATCCTTTATTGTCTCTTCACCCTTTGCTCCATAAATACCCCTTTCTACCCCTTTGCAAACAGAGTACACCCAGATCAGACGGTTCCTGTAGGAACCGTGTGATCAGGGTCTATATGTTTGCTCTGTTTGCTTTTGACATAATATAGATCTGATTCTACAGTTTCTATTAACGCAAAAAGCTGCGGCCAATCTTTCATGGAAATTCAAAATGACCATGGTTTACTGTGAGACTAGTTCTTAGATTTACATGCCAGAACAATGCAGCTGCAATGATTCATGATGTCATTATTTCTTAAAGGAATGTGAAAAGGCAAAGGGTTAATATCCAGGGTGAAAGATTTAAAGTCTGTCAAAATAATATATCAGTGGATACAGGCTCCGGTAAGGGCCCCGAATCCCAGTGTAAACAAGAAAAACCTTTTTGTACAGCTTTTCAAAGCATAATTTTGCAGCTATCAATGGTTTTAAATCATGAACATCTTGTGACTTATGTCTTATCTATGTTTACTTCCTACCAAATAACCCAATTAGAGTCCTCTTAACTCTTAGCCCCCTTTAATAATTGATGTCTTTTATAAAATATACAGTTGAACTGCGATATCTTCAAGGGACCATACAAATTATTTTGAGATAACAGAGATTCAAGTCTTTCAATTTCTAATCTGGACAATTTCTCATGTCCACAGCTTAATGGAGATCAAAAATAATGCTGAAAGCTCCCATAGGAGTACATGTGCTATTGTAAGACACTAATTTAATTAATATTCATGACATCATTATTTCTTACATGAAAATATCCATGGAGTAAAGGGCTAACATCAAGAGCCGTCTGATCAGGATCTGCTCTGTTTACTAAAATGATATAAGATATAATTCTTCAGTTTCTGCCATGGCCAAAAATTCCTGTGTCCATGTGCTATTATAACAATTAACCTAATTAATATTCATGACATTATTATTTCTTACATGAATATTCATGGAGTAAAGATTTATCATCCACATGTGTTACAAACAGCACGTAGCACCTGCATAACATCCCAAAGATCACCTACATGTTTAAGACACTCTGATATGTTCCATCATAAATATACAGCACTTCAAAGTCAAGCACCACTTTCATTATACACATCAACTTCAATAATTTCCATATTTGGAAAGTGAAGGTTGCTGTCACGTATTTCTTCCTTATTTTCTGACTTGGAAAAATTGAGAACAAAAATGCAAACCGAAATGCATCCACAGGACATAAATGCTCCAACTTAAACCCTTTCCCTGCTCTGTATTTATTACAAATTTCAATATCTACTGAATATTCATGGACAAAGAGTTATGATGAAATATGGAAGGTGGAGCATTGTAGCCATTTTTAGACACATATCTATCAAATTTCATAACCAAACAAAGCAGACCCTGATTAGATGGCTCCTATAGGAGCCGTCTGATCTTGGTCTACTCTGTTTGCAAATGTATTAAAAAGCATTTATATAAGGGAAAGGGTTAAACCTTCTCCCTGTTACATATTCATGAAAGAGAAAATAGCACCATGAATATTTGAATTATTACAAGGGTTTGGTGCAAAACTATTCTAACTCCTTCACAAAGTGAAGGAGTTAGAATAGTTTTGCACCAAGTCCTCGAAATTATTAATTTAAAAAATTATTATTTTAATTTAATTTAATTTACTGAATTTTCAAAAAGGGATGTTTTGATATTGATAGAGTCAGGTCTATTAGATAATAATTTCATACAGAAACAGAGCTACTAGATGAGCAGTCTGATCCTGGTCTACTCTGTTTGCAAATGCATGAAAAAGCATTTATATAAGGGAAAGGGTTAAACCTTTTCCCTGTTGCATATTCATGAAAAAAATAATAGCATCATGAATATTTATTAGGTGAATATGCAATAGGGAAAGGGTTAAATTTGTGAAAATCACTCGGGACATCTGAGAGTCACTGATAAAATGGCTTATTGAAACACTAAAATAGTCATTTCTCCACCAAACCCTATGTTGAAACCACTTTCTTCCAAGTATTTGTCTCTTGATTTGATCAGAAAAGTAAAGGAGTTATCCATGAAAAAAACATCTTTTTAACTCTTTCCCTTGACTCAAAAACACTTTTTTAACTCTTTCCCTTGACTCAAAAAACACTTTTTAACTCTTTCCCTTGACTCAAAAACACTTTTTAACTCTTTCCCTTGACTCCTTCCTTCATGAATATTCATGTAAAAAAATGATGACATCATTTATATTAATCCTTTCCCTCATTTATAATAAACGAGTTTTCACGCACTTGCAAACAGAGTAGACCCAGATCAGGGTCTGCTCTGTTTGCTATGAAATTTGATAGGTTTGTTTCTTTACTTTCTAAAATGGCTATAATACTGCACCTTCCATATTTCTTTATAACTGTTTTGTCTATCAATACTGAGTGGGTATTGAAATTTGGAATAAACATAGAACAGGTAAACAGTTAATTAGATTAAATTTTATAAAAGCATAACATTTTGGCTGAGGCAGAAACTACAGAATTAGATCTATAATCTACCATAAGCAAACAGAGCAGACCCTGATTGGATGGCTCCTACAGGAGTCATCTGATCTAGCTTTACCCTGTTTGCATGTGCGTGAAAAAGCATTTATATGAAGAAAAGGGTTAACACTTTACTCCATAAATACACCTTTGCAAACAGAGTAGACCCAGATCAGACAGCTCCTAAAGGAGAGAATGTCACAAATACGGAGGAATAGATAAAATGTGTAAATTAAAACTTGTTTTTAAAAGCTTCTACTCCATAAATACACCTTTCTTTAACTTTTCAAACAGAGTAGACCCAGATCAGACAGTTCCTGCGGGAGCTGTCTGATCAGGGTCTGCTCTGTTTGCTTATGATATACATGTAATATATATATATGACTCTACAATTTCTGCCATGGTCAGAAATTCCTGTGTACATGTACTATTATAACAATTAAACTAAACAATATTTATGATATCATAATTTCTTGTATGAATATTCATGGAGTACATAACACTTCTTGAGCAAATGCTCTATTTATCACAATGGTTTCAAAACTACAAAATTTTAAAATGTTACTTTTCTCTAGTTAATGCTCCTTTTCGGTAGATTAATTCAAAGAGGCTGGATCTAAAAATAGCCTATGAAGGAACGGGTTACGACATAAGAGTTTGGAAAAGAAATGACGATTTTAGAATTTGAATACAAACCTTTATCTGTTGCTCTGCAAATATCAAAATTTCAAACCCTTTCACACTTTTGCGTACACAATGATCAATATTCCTTGTCGAAGATATTGACTTCAAATTGTATTTTAACTGAGAGACTAGCATTTCACTTGAATTTTTTTTTTCTGCATTCTTGTGACGGAATTTGTTTCACAACTATTCATTGACCTTGACTGAAAATGCATGTTTACACATTTTTTTCCACTTGATTTTAAAACCTAAACAAATTATATCTGCTACTATTATTCAAAGCCTATTAACACCAACTGATATCTAAGGTATTTGGCAATCTGCAAACACAGTGGCAAAAACCTACGTGAAGGGTTTCACTACGATTATGGATTGCGTTTAATCATTCTTCCCACCTCTCTGCACTGTAGCTGTAAAATTTGTGATGACATAATTATTCAAACAGTTTTGATCAAGATCTACAATTGTTTCAAACTTTGAAAACTTAAGTTTTTGGAAAATCAATGAAGAATGCACTGTTAATCCTTTCCTTCATAATAATTATAAAAGATGTTTCACACATTTGCAAACAGAGTAGACCCAGATCAGATGGCTCCTATAAGAGCCATCTGATCGGGGTCTGCTCTATTTGCTAATGGAATTTGATAGATGTTTCTTTACTTTCTAATATTCCATCTTCCATATTTCATTGTAACTTTTTTTCCCATGAATATTCAGTAGGTACTTAAAATTGGAATAAAGATAGAACAGGGAAAGGGTTTAAATAAGCCAATCAATATTGAATAAAGCCGGATCAAACATAAGTAGAGGTAAGCATTTTAATGCTTTCCCTGTCTTTCCCTGTTAAATATTCATGGAATAAATCGTGAATATTTATTAGCTGAATTTTTATAATGTGAACTTTTCAAGGAAACTTTTTGCTTTGACAAAAACTGTAGAATCAGATCTTTATCATGTTAAAAGCAAACAAAGCAGACCCTGATCAGACAGTTCATTTACGAGCCATCTAAAGTGGGCTACTCTGTTTGCAGATACATACAAATGTTAACCCTTTCCCTGTTGCATAATGAATTATTCATGTAAGAAATAATGACATCATGATTATTCATTAGCAGAATTTTTATCATAGCATTATTTTATGTACACAGGAAGTCTATATTGTAGAGTCAGAATAACTCTTTTGGCGCCAAATTTAAAAGTGTCATCAGCAATAATAATTTCATATTAAATATAATTCTAAACAAAATAATAAAGGTATATTAGTAAAACATCTGTTTTTCAAAAACCTGTATTCTTGGGCTAAAATAATACAGAAAACAGTGAAGTCCCAGGTCAGATGCCGCCTTGAAAAGGCGGCATCTGACCTGGGACTGCACTGTTTTCAATGTTGCCAACAGGCGACATTGGCGCCGAAAGAGTTAACTATAATCTCACAAGCAAGCAGAGCAAACCCTTATCAGACGGCTTCTATAGGTCTATGTTGATCTGGGTCTACTCTATTTGCAAATGCATGAAAAGGCGTTTGTATGAAGGTAAAAGGCCCTTTAATGCCTTTGAATACAGAGTAGACCCAGATCACACGACTCCTGTACGATTTTACAGTTTCTGCCATGGCAAAAAGATCCAGTGTTTGTATACTATTATCAAAATTCAGCTAATAAATATTCATGATATTGTTATTTCGTACATGGATATTCATCATGTAAAGAGTTAACTCTTTCCTCCATAAATAAGCCTTTCTACGCCTCTGTAAAAGTCACTTCTTGAAACCATTGTGATAAATAGAGCATTTGCTCCTCAGGAGCAAATGCCCTATTTATCACAATGGTTTCAAAACTACAAAATTCTGAAATTTTCCTTTTCTCTAGTTTATGCTCCTTTTCTGTAGATTTATTCAAAGAGGTTGGATCTAAAAATAGCCTATGAAGGAATAGGTGAATTATGATTGACAAATAAAGAGTTCAAAAAGTTAATTAAATCCAATCCGATTTATCCAATGATTAGCATTTCTTTTATCTCACTCAAGGTACGTGTCTGGTATTCCTTTAACCCTTTCCTTCATATAAATGCCTTTTCACACATTTGCAAACAGAGCAATCCCAGATCAGATGGTCCCAGTAGGAGCCATCTGATCAGGGTCTGCTCTGTTTGATTATGCAATAATACAGATAGAATTCTATAGCTTCTGCTTTTGCTAAACATTCATGAGTTTGTATGCCATTATAAAACTGAATCTAATTAATATTCATGACATCATTATTGCTTTCATGAATATTCATGGAGTAAACGGTTAATTATGATTTACCACTACCTGGGCAAAGAGTTCAAAGTTCAAATTAATCCAATCAGATTCATCCAGTGATTTGCATTTCTGTTAATCCTTTCCCTCATACACATGCCTTTTCATGCATTTGCAAACAGAGTAGACCCAGTTCAGATAGCTCCTTAACAGTGTCTGCTCTGTAGCTTATGATAACTTATAGACCTGATTATGCAGTTTCCATAACAAACAGTGAAAAAATCCATTTTCCATGTTCCAATTTTTTTTATCCTGTTCATGAATATTTATGAGGGGAAAGAAACCTTGAATAAACATTAAACAAGGAAAGCATTAACTCACTCAAGGTCACTGGTATTTCCTTTAAATTTACACAACAAAAGAACACGACAACACGGTTACAAAACAAGTTTGCGGAGAATGTTGTCATGACATTACATCATCAATGTATACACTGGGCTGACTGTTGTTTGACAGTCCTGACAGAATCTAGCCCGAGTAGCTAACCCCTAATATGCAGGGAAAACAGGTATTATCTGTCATTTGCAAACAGTGCAGACCCAGATCAGAGGGCTCCTATAGGAGCCCTCTGATCAGGGTCTACACTGTTTGCCATAAAAATCATTTTCCGCAATAAAAATTGTTGTTTTGGTGGTTTGCTTCATTAATATTCATAAGAGGGAGGAGTCAGATATTATAATTTCAGCATACAGTGGGTTAATTAAGTGCGGACATAATACATCATCATCATTACGACAGATGCCTTACTGTTTACAATATTTCATTACCCATTTGATTATTTCATAAATTTTCATGTAAGAAAAAAAATGCATGTACTTGTATGAATATGAAACCCATTCCCTCATATTGACGCCTTTTGACACCTCTGTAAAAGTTACTTTTTTGAAACTGTTATGATAAATAGAGCATTAATTTTGTTCCATAGGAGCAAATCCAATCTGTTTGTAACTACCATACAGTGTTATTGACTTTGCAAACATCCCAGAAAATATAAAATGTAACTGATCTCATGTAATAGGTATTTATAATGATGATTGAAGTACAACAGATTAACCCATTACCTCATAGGCTATTTTAAGATACAAACTCTTTGAATAAATCTACCGAAAAGGAGCATTAACTAGTGAAAAGTTAATATTTAGAAATTTGTAGTCTGAAACCATTGTGATAAATAGAGCATTTGCTCCTATAGGAGCAAATGCTCTATTTATCACAATGGTTTCACAAAGTGACTTTTACAGAGTCGTCAAAAGTCTTCAATATGCGGGAATTGGTTAAGACAAAATACTCGACTCGACCCTTTCAATGTGGGAAAAACGGCTAACCCGTTACTCCATATATAACCAGTTTAACACCTTTGCAAACAGAGTAGACCCAGATCAGATGGCTTCTGTAGGAGCCGTCTGATCAGGGTCTGCACTGTTTGCTTATGGAATGATATAGATCAGATACTACAGTTTTTACCAGGGCCAAAATTTCCATGTTCAAATGCAATTATTATTACTTATTAATATTCATTCATACATTATATTTCTTTTATGAATAGGGTTAAAAGTCCTCAGTCTTGTCCGTCTTCATCTAAGTCTTTGTCAAAAGCATGATAGTTTTGCCCTGAACTTCAACCCTATATGCAAGATCTACTATATAGATACAGTGCAAATACCAGTCCTAGCTTTCCTGCATCATTTTGATACATTGAGATCAATCACAATTTCTGCATTAACCCTTTCCCTCATATAAATGTGTTTTCATGCGTCTGATCAGGGTCTGCTCTGTTTGCTAATAGAATTTGAAAGATCGGTGTCTTCACTTTCTAAAATGTCTACAATGTTCCACCTTCTATATACATGTATCTTTATAACTACTTTGTTAATGAATATTCAGTAGGTAATGAAACGAATTTGGCCTAAATACAGAACACCCGCTACCTCCTAGTTTAGTTGAGAAATAAAGAGATACTCATAAAAAATGATTTAATGTTCACGCCTTGTTAACCCTTTCCCTCATATACACACCTTTTCACGCATTTGTAAATACAGTAGACCCAAATCAGGGTCTGCTCTGTTTGCCTATCAAATTTGATTAGATGTTTCTTTAGTTTCTAGAATGGCTACAATGTTCCATCTTCCATTTTTCATTGTAACTATTTTGTTCATCAATATTCAGTAAGTATTGAAATTTGAAATAACAAGAGCACCGCAAGCGGGTGCCAACGCTCGTCTGTCATCATTGTCAAGATAAACATGCATACCAAAAATGAAGGTTGTAAATGAAAAATTGAAGAAGTTATGGTCAATGTTAAGATTTCGGATGACGATGACGCAGACACCGGAGTTACGACAATAGCTTGTGATTTCTTCGAAACAGACGAGCTAAAAATTGAAGAAGAAAAGGATGTAATTTTCACACCTTGTTAATGTCTCACTTTTCTGATTTTCATTCCTCAAGGTTTACTTTCCAATATTTACCTTATAATATTTATTCCTTGATATTTACTTTCTGAGATTTTCTATCTGTGATCTGAGACTGATTTCTGACACCTGACTATCTGAGACTATATTGAAATGATATTGAGTTTGTTGGCACATTTGTATTTGACTTTCTCTATCATAAATGACAATAACACTGACTTAAGAGAGCAATGGCTGAATTCCTATTTCTGTTCCATCTTGTACAAACTCCATTGTAATTCCTATGGACTCCCCTTTGTCTATTATATTCTTGTATACTCTTCTGATTTCCTTATTACAAACCTGCAAAACAAAAGAACAACAAAAATCAGTTATTTTTTATGGATAATTTTGTGTTAACCCTTGACTCCATGAATTTTCATGTAAGAGATGAATAATAATTAGAATTTTTTGCAATGGCGTGCAGAAATTGTAGAATGATACATTATTCCAAAAGCAAACAGCAAAGCCTGATCAGCTGACTCCTACAGGAGAATGTTTCAAAAGCCGTAAAAAAGGCATATATATGGAGTGAAGGGTTAAATAGGCATTTCTACATCTTAGCAAACACAGAAGACCCAGATCAGATGGCTCGTGTAGGAACCGTCTGTCTATGATCAGTGTCTCTGTTTGCTTACAAAATTATATAGATCTGATTCTACAGGTTCTGCTGTTAGCAAACATCCTGTGTCCATAAGAATATATCAAATTAATCTAATAATTATGGTATTACATCAAATTAATCTAATAAATATTCATGACATCATTATTTCTCCCATGAATATACATGGAGGAAAGGGTTAATGAATGCTACACACATGTCAGCTGTAATCCCTTACTTAATGAATATTGACATGTAAGAACTAATAATATAGCTGAAATTTTAATGAACTAATAACATAGCTGAAGTTTTAACCCTGTCCTTCATAATTATAAACACATGTTCGTGCTTTTCACATGATAGATCTGATTCTACAGTTTTTGTCAAAGCAAGCAATTCCCTTGAAAATTTTACATCATAAAAATTCAGCCAATAAATATTTCATTATGTCATTATATATTACATGAATATTGAACGGGTTAATTAACTAATCTTCTTACATTGTTATATATACAGTAAAACCTCTCTATAACGACTACTAAATTGTGTTAACTAGCTGGTATTTAGAGAAGGTGACTGCTTAAAGCAAGGTGAAAGAAAAACAGAACGCTCCCATAGGAGCGTTCTGTTTTACTTTCACCTTGCTTTAAGCAGCCACCTGCCTTTAACACAAAATAATTGATGTACTTTAGTGGTCATTATAGAGAAGTTCTACTGTACATAAAACAAATCAATTCATTGCTATGACCAATAGTATAGATATAGAGAATAATAGGTTAGTGCCGTAGATGGGACGCTTTATCCGACGAGGGGAGAAAACGTTGAGGCGAGGCTTGCCGAGCCTCAACTGTTTTCTCTCCGAGTCGGATAAAGGCGTCCCATCTACGACACTAACCTATTATTCGATTTATCCAGTCAATATAGTTAAATGTCTTTTTTATAGACTAATAACACTCTTGAAATAATTTACATTGAAAATGCAGTTTTTCGATCAACGGATCCCTCCCTTTTCACTTCCATTTAGACGTAAATAGATCTAATGAGCTACCGCAGAGGAATATAGTTTCGATACTTGTATTACTAGAAGGGAAACGTGGTTGAATTTGAAAAATAAGATGATTTGAATCGAGGGTCGATAAGTTATTTAAAACAGACATGATCTATATTCTTTGGTCAAATTCGAGTTACGTAGTCTCGGTTTCTATTTTTAGATTCTACCTAACGTCACTCAGAAATCGATGGAACTGAACAGGCTATATTTAGGTTTATGACTATCACCGCCCCTGTAAGAGTTTATCAATCAAATAATCATGAGAGTGAAAAGAAAACATTTACTATTTATCTGTCAATCTTTGCTTCCAGGTTTGATTTTATCAAAAACGGGTTTTACCAGCGGTGGATTAAATTAATAAAAGTGATAAATCAACATCATTTTGTATGTGGCCTCAGTGGCGTAATCGGTAAGGGCGACGTCTCTAGAGAGATTAGAATTAGTTTTTGTAGGATCAGGCGCGGGTTCGAATCCAGCTGTAGCCAATTATTTTTATTTTTTCTCATTTGAATAATTCTTCTGGTGACCAAATAGATCTGTTAGATCTATTCCATCAACATGTTTATGAATGTTTACAGAAAACTAAAATAGTTCCATGGTTATAGAATCATTACGCTTATCTACTAACCTAATAAACCTTCCACTACCGGAAGTAACCAAATAAACCTAAGTTTATTTGCACCCCCTTTATTATGTCACTAGAGAAGCCTGGTGACTGGATAAAAGATATTCTATAAGCATCAAACTGAGTAAAACCTGATCAGGCGCCATCTGATCTGAGTGTACTGTGATTGCGAAAGCATCAAAAGACCTCTTTATCAGGTAAAGAATTAAAAGTGCATCCCAAGAGTTAAATCAAATACCTCTACTTATCTTAGATCCGGCTACATTCAGTCTTGATTGGCTTATTATGCAGCTATCTAATATTGTCAAGCAAGTAAATTACGCAAGAGGAGTATCACTGCAGTACATTGCACTCTAATTACTCCAAGTTTTCGGACAGACATACCCGAAGTTTTCGGACAGACATACCCGAAGTTTTCGGACAGACAACCATCTATAGGCAAACAGCGCAGATCCAGATCAAACTGCTACTGAAAGAACAGTTTGATCTGGGTCTACTTAGTTTGCTACTCTATAAGTTATTATGAAAGTGTCAAATTGACTGATCCAGTTCACAAACCTGTGAAATAGTGGGGGATTTGACGTCTGAATTTAATATCCATGGTAAATACAGTTACCTAATTACCCTAAGTATTTGGACAACAAATTTCTCCTCTACATGGGTTTGTGAAGTTGAATAATTCAATTTGGCACCGCTTTGATAATTTTAACCCATTACCTCATAGGCTATTTTTAGATCATACCTCTTTGAATAAATCTACTGAAAATGAGCATTTACTTGAGGAAATACAATTTTTAGAATTGTGTAATGTAGAAACCATTGTGATAAATAGAGCATTCGCTCCTAATAATGGAGCAAATGCTCTATTTATCACAATGATTTCAGAAAGTGACTTTTACAGAGGCATCAAAAGGCGTCAATATGAGGAAATGAGTTAGTATATAGATCTGACATAGTAACAAATATTATGAACCAAGTACAAACTGCTGATTCAGTATAAACAAAGGATTTTCTGCCCATGGTAGAATCAGATCTATATCATTCCATAAACAAACAGAACATATATACTAATCACACGGACAGCAACAGCAGCCGTCAGATCTGGGTCTACTCTGTTTGTAATAGCTTCAAAAATTGTCTCAATCAGGAAAGAAAAGGTTTACCTGCCCTAAGGCTGCCCACGTCAACACTATAAACATCAGTGGAACAATATATTCTATATTGAGACATATAGATGCACTTGTCTGAAGATCAAAATTTATGACCCAGTGAGGACACTAAATTTAAAGTAATGCTGTCAACAAAAATGTCACCAGCTTCAGATTTTCAAAGTCAATTTTTCTTCTACAAATTTCTCTTCCAATATAGGTTTTGTGTCAAACAGTTTGAATTTTGTTAACTGTTTGCAACAGTTACTGTAAACCCTTTCCTCCATGAATATTCATGTATGTAATGAATATTAATTAGATTTTTTTTTTTATAATAACACATTATAACAAGAAATTTTGGCCATGGCAAAAACTGTAGAATTATATATCTTTATCATATCATAAGCAAACAGAGCAGACCCTGATCAGACAGCTCCTATAGGAGCTGTCTGATCTGGGTCTACTCTGTTTGCAAAGCCATAGAAAGGCGTATTTATATAGTAAAGTCAAAGGGTTAAAAGAATTTGTTCATTGCAAGCTTAGCTCTTGGAATACCGGAACCAAATGCACTCAGGTACTTGCAAGCAGTGCAGATCCAGATCTAGCCCTCTGATCTAGATCAGCCCTGTTTGTCATTCAAGATCCACTCACATTTTGAATGGACTCTATCTTTAAACAATGACGGATCATTCAATTTCTCTATCTTTAAACAATGATGGATTCATTCAATTTTGAACAGTCAGCATTGAACTGGTTAGAGCTGTCATATAAGCAATAAATGCTGAACTTGAACTTTATAATGCTTGAGGCAAAAATAAAATACCACTTAATGCTACATGTATATTTACTTTACCCTTTACTCCATAAATACGCCTTTTTACGCATCTGCAAACAGAGTAGACCCAGATCTGATGTCTCCTATAGGAGCTGTCTGATCAGGGTCTGCTCAGTTTGCTAATGGAGTTTGATAGATCTGTATCTTTAGTTTCTACAATGGCTACAAGGTTCTACCATCCAGATTTCATTATAACTATTTTGTCCATGCTTGAGGCAAAAATGAAAAACCAGTTTATGTTACATGTATGTTTACTTTAAAACTTCCAGCTACTGAGAATGATATTTACAAACTCATCTACTGAAAGGTTAACCTTTTTCATTTTACCAGTTACCCAATGAATATTCATGAGAGATAATGACTTTATGAATATTAATTAGATGTATTTTGTAAATGGCGTATTAAATGAACCTAAAATCCCTGGCAAAGGCTGAAACTATAAATTATTTCATAATATATATGCATATATATAGGAGCCATCTGATCTGGGTCTACTCTATTTGCAGGTGCGTGAAAACACGTTTATATGAGGGAAAGGGTTAAATCAACATATTTTTCTCCCTTCAAAATTAGGGCCTAAACCCTGTGGGACATCCATCATTTGCAAACAGTGCAGACCCAGATTAGGATCTGTACTATCTGTCATTTAAAATCATTCTGCAAGTTTAGGGTTTTCATACTTGAAATATTCAGCTCTACAAATTGGTAGAGAGGTCAGTTCGTGCATCAGAATACTAATCAGGATATAAATGAATAGAAATAACATAATTTTTATGACCCTTTACCTGATGAATATTCATTAATGAAGTAATGACATCATAAATATTCATTAGGTGAATATGCACACATGTGTTTTTGGTCTTGGTAGAAACTGTAAAGAAATTTATTACAATTTCATAAGCAAACACAGCAGACCAAGATCAGATGGCTCCTACAGGAGCCATCTGATCTGGGTCTACTGTTTGAAAAGGTGTGAACAATTAGCATTTGTATTAAGGAAATTTCGGGTTCTCCTACAGGAGCCAACTGATCTGGATCTACTCTGATTGCAAAGGTGTAAAAAAGCATTAGGAAGAAGGAAAGGGCATTTGTATGTGAATCTGAGCTTGTCAGAATCCAAACTGGCTGTTAAAATCTGAGTAAATGTTTGTAAACAAAATTGTGATACAAAGATGTACTTTCAGTTCTTCAGTAGGCCACATATTTTGCGGTTACATTTTGCTTAGTGTACAGAAATTTAAGTAGACCATGATCCTAGTTCAAAGAGTTCAGTCAGTAAATGTAAGATGGACATATAATACCCTAAAAATATCTTCCTTGTAGAAACTGTTTAACCCTAGAGTTTCCTTGATTAATATTCATGTACATGTATTAACGCTCAATTCCTCCATAAATACGACTTTCTACGTCTCTGTAAAAATCACCTGTTGAAACCTTTGTGATAAATAGAGCATTTGCTCCTATAGGAGCAAATGCTCTATTTATCACAATGGTTTCAAACTACAAATGTTTAAAAAAATTATTTTCTCTAGTAAATGCTCCTTTTGGGTAGATTCGTTCAAAGAGGTTGGGTCTAAAAATAGCCTATGGAGGAAAGGGTTAAGTAGACCATGACCCTAGTTGCAAGAGGTCAGTCAGTTGCAAGATGGACATATAATACCCTAAAAATATCTTCCTTGTAGTTTAACCCTTGAGTTTCCCTCATTAATATTCATGTATTAATGACATCATGAATATTTATTTGCTGCATTTTTAAAATGTAAACTTTTCAAGGAAATGTTTTGCTTTGACAAAAACTGTAGAATCAGATCTATATCATACCAAAAGCAAACAGAACAGGCCTTGATCAGACGGCTCCTATAGGAGCCGTCTGATCTGGGTCTACTCTGTTTGCAAATATGTGAAAAGGCGTTTATATGAAAGAAAGGGTTATCAATCATGCAAGGAATAATGAATCGTGAATATTTGTTATTTTTAAGATGGCGAAATGATTTGGCTCAGGCAGAAACTGTAGAATCAGATCTACATTATACCATATGCAAACCGAGTGGACCCTGATCAGACGACTCGTATAACGAAGACAGTGATCCTACAGGAGCTGTCTGATCTAGGTCTACTTTGTTTGCAAAAATATATCTCTATCAACTAAAGAGTTAACCATTTACTCCATAAATATGCCTTTCTATGCCTTTGCAAACAGAGAAGACCCAGATCAGATGGCTCCTTAGTCCTATAGGAGCCGTCTGATCTGGGTCTGCTCTGTTTGCTTATGAAATAATTACAACCTGATTCTACAGTTTCTGCTTTGGCAAAAATTACATGTGTTAATATTGCCATTTTTTAAAAATCAATCTCATTAATATTCATGATGTCATTATTTTTTTTCATGAATATTCATGGAGTAAAGGGTTAACTGATAGAGGGTAAAACAACTGCACTCACATCCATGACATCAATACCAGTAAATGAGATGCATACAGATCTATCAAATTTCGTAATTTGCCAGCCACCTATCTTGCAGCTACTCATTAGAGGCAATTCTAATGAGTAGCCACAAAATAAGATTTGCCTAAAAAAATATAAAACTATTATTCCGAGCTACAGATAAGGATGCGTACCCAAATACTAAAATCGTCATTTCCCCACCAAACCCTATACTGTGACCACTCTTTAGAATCATCTCTTTGAGACGATTCTAAAGAGTGGTCACAGAATGGGGCTCATCGGAGAAATGAAGGAGTTTTCTTGAAAATGTTTTAATTTACGTATCTTATCTGGATCTCTGTATTATACAGTCATGTAGTTTAAATTTCCTTAACCCATTACCTCATAGGCTATTTTTAGATCCATTACCTCATAGGCTATTTTTAGATTCAACCTCTTTGATTTGAATAAATCTACCGAAAAGGAGCATTAACTAGAGAAAGGAAAAAAAATAGAATTTTGTAGTTCTGAAACCATTGTGATAAATAGAGCATTTGCTCCTTAGGAGCAAATGCTCTATTTATCACAATGTTTTCAAAAAGTGGCTTTTACAGAGGTGCAGAAAGGTGTATTTATGGAGGAAAGGGTTACTACAATATGTAAATATTTTACCTACAGCTCTGCCCTGCCAATCATTAAAGTTGCAAATCATCGAACTCAAATTACATCTAGATAATTAAGTGTCCAACTGGCTAATGGAATTCAGATTCAATCTCCTAATTTCCATAATTTAGACAGCTGTCTGATGCATCAGGCCAGTCATATAACATGAAACTCAACTGTGTATTGTTGTAAAAAGATTCGTAATTATTCATTTAAAATGATTTGCAATTATTCTTTTATTTCATACCCCACACATTGAAGCCATTCTATGACACAAAACAACAAATGATAGTGCAAATTAATTACTAAACCCATTACTCCATAAATATGCCCTTTTTATGCCTTTGCAAACAGAGTACACCCGGATCAGACGACACCTATAGGATCAGGGTCTGCTCTGTTTTCTATTGAAATATCTCCAGTATCTGCTTTGGCAAAAATTTCATGTGTCAATGTCATTTTGAAAATTAATCTAATTAATATTCGTGATGTCATCATTTCTTTCATGAATATTCATGGAGTAAAGGGGTTAACTTTTTACATCAATTTTAGATACACCTTTTCAAACAGTGTAGACCCAGATCAGAGTGGCTCTAAGTCTTACAGATGTCCGTGAGACTCTTTCACTGTTCTATTTTTATTTCAAATTTGAATTAACTTCTGAATATTCATGAACAAAAAAATTAAATAGTTATAATTAAATATGAAATGTGGAACATTGTGGCCATTTTAGAAACTACAGAATCAGATCATCAAATTCCATTAGCAAACAGAGCAGACCCTGATCAGACTGCTCCTATAGGAGCCATCTGATCTGGGTCTACTCTGTTTACACACTTACATGAGGGAAAGGGTTAAAATATGAGTCCATATTATATGGCAAAGTCACACACTGCATGAGAACAGCTACATAAATCCTTGTACCCTTTATTCCATTAATATCAATGTAAGAAATAATGACATCATGAATATTAATGAACTGAATTTTTATAAAAGCACTATGAAGAAGAAAAGAATGGTTTCCCATAATAGAAACTGTATACATGTACTCAGATCTATATTATATCACAAGCAAACATAGCAGACTCTGATCAGACGGCTCTTATAGGAGCTGTCTGATCTGGGTCTACTCTGTTTGCAAAGGCATAGAAAGGCGCATTCATGGAGTAATTTTGGTTAAAATAAAATAATATTGCAAACAAAAAACTCCTACCAAATAATTCCTTAAAAACTCCTTTTTAAACCAACCACTCCACTGCTACAGGCTTTATGTAAGTGGCTGCTTTTGTCTACCTACTTCCGATGTTCCTGACCGTACATGATATTTAGCCCTTGGTCAGGTAGTTTGCAGTAATAACACCTAACCTTTAACGCGCTCTCCGAAAAAAAATGTCTGCCTAAATTTGGATCTGGTGCAATTTCGACTACTTCGGATTCGATCAAACTTTTAAAAAACTATTGATCAAGAGCCAAACAATGTGGAATCTGATCAGATGTGGAGTTTTACGGCATCTGATCTAGATATAAGCTGTTTTCAAATGCGTATCTAGTCACGATTAGCGTGATAAGGGTTAATGTTACGTTATCCTAGGGCTAATGCACCGAATCTTTTACGGCTTTTTACTAAAATCTGTCAAAATTATTAGGGGAGACTAAAAAAAAACCTGCAGTGTCAAAAATGTTATTTGCTTGACCCTTTTCTTGGCTACCTTAGGTATAGAATGCAGACTTAGATGCAAATAGTGAAGACCCAGATCTAGGCTACCCTTCGTATAGAAAGGACAAGCTTAGATGCAAACAGTAGTGACCCAGATCTAGGCTACACTAGGTATAGAGGACAAACTTAGAGATGCAAATAGTGGAGACCCCGAAGAAGCAATTTGATCAGGGTCTACACTACTGTCAGTCTATTCAACCCTTTCGCTGCTCAATATTCATATAATAAATTATGACATCATGAATATTTATCAGCTTTTTTGTAATGTAAAATTTTCAAGGATTTTTTTGGCATTGACAAAAAATGTATAATCAGATCTAAACCATGTCAAAAGCAAACAGAGCAGACCCTGATCAGATGGCTCCTAATAGGAGCTGTCTGATCAGGGTCTGCTCTGTTGGCTAAAGGAAATCGAAAGATCTGTTTCTTTTCTTTCTAAAATGGCTACAATTATGTTCCACCTTCCATATTTGATTATGATTATTTTGTCCATGAATATTCAATAAGTATTGAAATTTGGAAAAAAAATAGAACAGGGAAAGGGTTAACTACAGACTATATTAACCCATTCCCTCATATTGACGACTTTTGACGACTCTGTAAAAGTCACTTTGTGAAACCATTGTGATAAATAGAGCATTTGCTCCTATAGGAGCAAATGCTCCATTTATCACAATGGTTTCAGAACTGGATAATTCTAAAATTTGCCATCCTCTAGTAAATGCTCCTTTTCAGTAGATTTATTCAAAGATACTTAGAGGTTTGGTCTAAAAATAGCCTATGAGGGGGAAATGGGTTAAAAGGTTCAACAATTATGTGTAGGTGAAAATTGATATGACTATTACACCTTACACCTGTCACAGAATAGGATGTGTTAATTTGCATAAATTAGTCAATTACCTTGACCTCGCATATACACACCATATAATTAGCACCATATTGTCATGTTATTGGACGGATGTTGCTTTTATGCTTAACCCTTTCCATTATAAATACATCTTTCTACGCCTTTGCAAACAGAGTAGACCCAGATCAGACAGCTCCTGTAACATTTAGCCTACAGTTGACTTGTACACTCATATTGAGTGGCCATTGAAGAGGGGTTTATTTTATGCATTAAGAGCTGATAATCTCAAGTAACACTTAAAACTTTCCATAAGCTAAGATGTTTTGAAATACATTGGTCAGCCGCAGCTAAATTTGGAAATGCCAATTTCACTATTGGTCTAACTCTCATGAATTATTATGTAATATGACATCATGAATATTAATTATAAATGATCTTTATAATGGCAAAAAAGCACAGGAATTTCTGGCCATGACAGAAACAGTAACCCTTTCCCTCATATAAATGTGTTTTCACGCATTTACAAACAGAGTAGACCCAGATCAGACGGCTCCTAGAGGAGCCGTCTGATCGGGGTCTGCTCTGTTTGCTAATAACATTTGATAGATCTGTTTCTTTGCTTTCTAAAATGGCTACAATGTTCCACCTTTGATATTTCATTATAACTATTTTTTCCATGAATATTCAGTAGGTATTGAAATTTTGAATAAATATAGAGCAGGGACAAGGGTTAATCAGGGTCTACTCTGTTTACTTATGAACACATATATAGATATAATTCTACAGTTTCTGCTCTGTTTACCTATAGGTAGAATTCTGCAGCTTCTGCTAAGGCCAAAAATTCCTGTGTCAGAATTACAGATAAGGGTGCGTACACAACTACTAAAATCGTCATTTCTCCACCAAACCCATACTGTGACCAATCTTTAGAATCGTCTCGAAGAGACGATTCTAAAGAGTGGTCACAGTATAGGAAGAGACGATTCTAAAGAGTGGTCACAGTATAGGGTTTGGTGGAGAAATAAAGGAGTGATTCTTGAAAATGTTGCAATTTACACCTTATCTGGACCTCTGCTGTGTTCATGTGTAAGAATAAAAATTAATCTAATTATTCTTCATGACATCATTATTTCTTACAAGAATATTCATAGAGTAAAGAGTGAACCCTTTCCGTCATATATACATTTTTTTAACTCTATTGCAAACAGAGGCCCAGATTAAACAGCTCCTGTTACTGTAGGATCCATCTTAACAGGGTCTGCTCCGATTGCTTTTGAATTAATATAGATCTGATCCAACCCTTTTTGTCAATGTAAAAAGTTTACTTGAAAATTTAACACTATAAAGACTATTTTAATGAATATTCATGAAGTGATCAATTCATGCACAAATGTTCATTAGGAAAAGGGTTAAATCTTCCCTTCAGATATAAATGCTTTTTTAAACATTTCAAAACAGAGTAGACTCAGAGCAAACGGCTCCTTTAGAAGCCATCTGATAACGATCTGCTCTGTTGGCTTTTGAGTCTATACTGAATTAATTCTACAGTTTCTGTAAATGCAAAACTATCCCTTGAAAAGTAAACATGATAAAAAATTCAGCTAATAAATATTCATGTTGTCATTATTTCTTACATCAATATTGAACAGGGAATGGGAAAGGGTTACAAACATGTTTTCACGCATCTGCAAACAGAGTAGACCCAGATCAGACGGCTCCTAGAGGAGCCGTCTGATCAGGGTCTGCTCTGTTTGCTAATAGAATTTTATAGATCTGTTTCTTTGCTTTCAAAGCTGTCTACAATGTTCCACCTTCCATATTTCTCTATAACTATTTTGTTAATAAATATTCAGTAGGTATTGAAATTTGTAATAAACATAGAACAGGGAAAGGGTTAAGCAAACACCTGCTCTTATTAATTTAGTAGTAACTCTAGACACGCTCCACTGTACAAGAACAAAAAAACCCTTACCTTGTTTTAAAAACCAGTGGAAATTTCCATTACATCTTTCCCTGCAATTAATAAATAAACTAACATCAAGTCAGGATGGCAAAAGGTTTTGTTGACATATCCTTTATAAACACTTAAAATGCTGTATTTTCAAATACAGAATATTCCAAAATTCAAACAAGTCTAGCTTACTATGAATATTCAGGGATTTTTTCTAAAGAAAAGCGTAACATGGCAAACAGTGTAGACCCTGATGAGAGGGCTCATCTAGGAGCCCTCTCATCTGGGTCTACACGGTTTGCAAAGAAGATTCGTGACTTGTTTCCCCGCACTGAAAGGTTTAACCCTTAGCATCCTTAAAGTAATTGTCGTCTGCAAAGATTGCCGTCTGCTGCAATTCTTAGTTAAACTACACACAACATTAGAGTGTCAGACAGTTTGAATACTGATAAAACATCTGGATCTAAACTGTTTGCATAGTTTTAATCACAAGCCTTCAAAAAATTAATTCTTTTTTTTTGTCTGCAAATAACTGCCGTCTGCTTCAATTCTTAAAACAAATTTTTTTCCTCATTTCTTTGCAAAAATATGTTCAGGAGTGTCAAACAATTTGGATCCTGATAAGATGCTACATTATTCTGCACCTCATCTGGATCCCAACTGTTTGCAAAGGTCGTCATGGTTTCGAAACTAGCGTGCAAAGTGTTAAACCCTTTATAATTTCGGCTAACTGTCTGCTTCACAGTTGCTATTCCGTATGTCGGTACCTTTAATTATTAAAACTTTTTCAACCTGGTCACAAAGATAAACAATGTCCAAACAGACTGAAGCCTGATCAAATGACAAATCAATTTATCTCTGATCTGGATCAACACTGTTCATAAGTATTATTTAAGTCGCGTAATACAGTCTAAGGTTAGGAAGACATTCTACTATTACAAAGTACATGTTCACATTAAACCCCTGACAATAGACTTCCTGTGCGGGAAAAACATATCTTGAACTCTCTTTGCACACTTATCACGAAATTGTGAAATAAAGCAGACCACAAAACAGAGTAGATCTCAATCAAGATCAGACAGTTCCTGTAGGAGCTCTCAGATCAGGGTCTGCTCTGTTTGCTTATATGATATATAATGATAAAGATCTGATTCTACATTTTCTGCCAAGGCCACAGTTTTGGCTAGTATTTTTTTTAAAAAAAGTAATTTACATTCATTTCTTTCATCAATATTCATGAAATAAAGGGTTAATTACATGCAAATAATGTCATCCATTGATGAAAACATCACAGTAAAAAATAAACTTTAAAGTAAAAGAAAATTTTACAGTATAAACTTTTCAGTATAAGATATTACCTTTGTTTCAAGAAATTAAGCCAACCACACTTTCATATCAGCTGTCTTTTTAAATATTAAACACTGACATGTGAAGCTTTGTTCAGTTCTCCCAAAATCAGATCCACATGTCAAGCTTGAGAGAGCACGAGCCCTTGTGACCTAATTACACCCAGAAATCCTTGGTGATTTTATGTTAAATAGATTTAACTACTGCTGTAACACAGTTGCAGTGGAACATTTTCAACTGGAAAGGATTTATATAAGGGTATTCTTTTAACCCTTTCCTCCATGAATATTTATGTAAGAAATAATGATGTCATGAATATCCATTAGATTAATTGTTATAATAGCACATGGACTTGGCAGAAAGTGTAGAATCATATCTAAATTATATCATAAGCAAACACAGCAGACCCTGATCAGACGGCTCCTATTGGAGCCGTCTGATCTGGGTCTACTCTGTTTGCAAAGGCATAGGAAGGAGTAATTATGGAGTAAAGAGTTAAAGCTTGTTTAACCCTATACTCCATGAATATTCATGTAAGAAATAATGACGTCATGAATATCAATTAGATTAACTTTTATAATGGCACATATGCCACATACAAACAGGAATATTTGGCTATAGTAGAAACTGCAGAATCAGGTCAATATTATTTCACAAGCAAATTATTTATAGAACAGACCCTGATTAGATGGCTCCTACACAAGCAATCTGGTCTAGGTCTACTCTGTTTGCAGAGGTGTAGAAAGGCATATTTTTATAGTGAAAGGTTAAAAGAAGCTTGACCTGTCAATAACCCCTTACCTTATAGAGATGTCTTTTAACGGTTTTGCAAACAGAGTAGATCCAGATTAGACAGTTCATATAGGAGCTATCTGATCAGGGTTCTGCTCTATTTGCTTATGGTGTATATATATCTGATTCTACAGCTTCTGGTTAAAACTTCCCTTGTTCATAATGCTATTATAAAAATTCAGCTCATTAATATTCGTATCTTCAATTTTTCACATGAGGGCAAGGGTTAACCATTATCTTCATATGAACGCCTTTTCACGCCTTTGCAAACAGAGCAGACCCGGATCAGACAGCTCCTGCAAATGCTTGAAAAGGCATTTATATGAGGGTAATGGTTAATATTCATAACGTCATTATTTCTAAAATAAATAAAGAGCAACAGATAAAGGTGCATACTCAAATTCTAAAATCGTCATTTCTCCACCAAACCCCTGTTTGTTTAACCCTTTCCTTGTTCTATTTTTATTTCAAATTTCAATACCTACTGAATATTCATGGACAAAATAGTCATAATGAAATATGCAAGGTGGTACATTGTAGCCATTTTAGAAAGTAAAGAAACAGATCTTTCAAATTACACTAGCAAACAGAGCAGACCCAGATCAGACGGCTCCTCTAGGAGCCATCTGATCTGGGTCTACTCTGTTTGCAAATGCGTGAAAACACGTTTATATAAGGGAATGGGTTTAAAGACGATACTAAAGAATTTCATAATAATAAGAAAATTTCTTAATTTACTCATTTTATTTGAACCTCTGTAATTATTTATGACGTAAAGGGTTATTCAATTTACTATCAGTGGAAAGAGGAGATTAGGAATATTTTGGGTACATCCCGCATCAAGCAAAGAATTTTTGAAATTAGATCTATATTAAATGCACATACCTTTTTTCTAGAAGTGCTGAGACATTTCTGTGGCTATTACTCCGAATCTTTGCATTCTTCTTTGAAATAAAACTCCGGTATGCATTGCTTTCAACAACATTCACAAGTGATACCGCATATGATACGTTTCACGGAAATCTTTCACTGCACATACATTTTATGAAGTTTTGCATTGCTGGAACCCACAGCTTTTTGAATGAATGAATGAATGGATTGATGGATGGATGTATGGATGTATGGATGGATGGATGGAATGGAATGGATGGGTGGGTGGGTGGGTGGATGGATGGATGGATGGATGGATGGATGGATGGATGGATGGATGGATGGATGGATGGAATGACGGATGGATGGATGTATGGATGGATGGATGGGTGGGTGGGTTGATGGATAATGAATGGATGAATGAATGAATGAATGAATGAATGAATGAATGAATGAATGAATGAATGAATGAATGAATGAATGAATGAATGAAGTTTGTTAAATTAACGTACTCATCAGATTAGAATTACTGACTGACTGAGTTAAATGACATGAATGAAGGAAGTTTATCTGTCTGAATATATATCTGGTAATTTAAAGGCACTCATCCGATTAGAATTGCTTGTCTAATGTGACACTGATGAGTTAACCCATTCCCACTTAGGCTATTTTTAGACCTAACCTCTTTGATTAAATCTACCAAAAAGGAGCTTTAACTAGAGAAAAGGAAATTGTCAGAATTGTGTAATTTTAAAAGCAAATGCTCTATTTATCACAATGGTTTCATAAAGTGACTTTTACAGAAGCGTCAAAAGGTGTCAATATGCGGGAATGGGTTAAAGTACCATATATAGTCAAAGCTGAAAAGAAAGTTACATAAAACAATATACCCATAATCTGCAGCTTGAATTCTGAAACAAATGTATGCCCCAAAACACACACACATACTGATACATACTAACTCAGCAATAGATAAAGGTTTGGTATTCAAATACAGTCACTTACCCGTGTCTAGATAGCGATGAGATGCTGTCGTCACTGACAGTGCGCCATAGCTCCTTCGCTGTATGTTTGTACAACTCCCTGAAACCGAATAAATCTCAATATTAAACAAGAGCACCGCAAGCCGGTGCAACGCTCGTCTGTCGTCATTGTCAAGATGAACATGCATACCAAAAATGAAGGTTGTAAATGAAAAATTGAAGAAGTTATGGTCAATGTTAAAATTTCGGACGATGACAACGACGACGACAACGATGACGTGGACGCTGGAGTTACAACAATAGCTGGTGATTTCTTTGAAACAGACGAGCTAAAAAGTTTCTTTTTTTAAGCTTTCAAGCATAATTCCTAGACCTGATATTCTTGCTGAAATCATAATAACCCACTGCCCGACGTAGACTCAAATTCAGGGCCTCTGGCTTACCATTTGCCAGCACTTAAACTACTGAGCAACAGCGCCAAATGATCAGGGACTTAATTATTGATTCCCAACCAGTTACCTGTACTTAACTCACAGTAGCATGAAAGTCTTTAACCCTTTCTCTAGCTGTTCTATGTTTATTTCAAATTTCAATACCTACTGAATATTCAGACAAAATAAATATGAAAGGTGGAACGTTGCAGCAATTTTGGTAAGTAAAGAAAAAGATCTTTCAAATTCCATTAATGGCAAACAGAGCAGAACCTGATTAGATGGCTCCTATAGGACTTAGCTTTAGTCGACGGCGTCCCTACTGACACATGTGTACATGTACATGTGTTGACAGCCGCAGGTCGCTCCAGAAAATCTCAGTGTCGCAGAAACTGAAGTAACTTTGTGGTTGACATTGACAGTAAGTTTAATTTTTATGCTAGATTACTGAAGGATAATGGAACACGGACTATATTATGAGAGTTGGTGTGACTTTTGATGTAATCAGACGTGAAAATGTACATGTATGTGTCGGTAGCGACTCGGTCGACTAAAGCTAAGTTGGAGTTTATGGTCTCAGTACAATAATATTTAGGCTAATGATCGGCATCAATGGTGTGTATTTCAAAGACTGGACATTTCTGCATGTAATGAATCATATTTGATTAAAATCGAGCGAAAATTGACGTCGTAACAAGAAGTGGAATGTAGTTGGTGCCATTTTTTTGACATTTTGGATCATTTAGTCACACGCCTTTACTTAGTATTATATACTATACGAACAAAAATTAATTAAAAACTTCTTTTTCTGTCCAAGTATGATGTCTAAACGTATTTGATGATGTTTTTCAGTAGTATTTTTGAAATGGTCACGCGCCTGGCACCTATGGGCGAATGCCTCAATGACCAGGGGATGAAATGTACAGTGGGCTGTCAGCGGTCATGTCATTCGGACTGAAACTCAAAGTAGACTATAACTAGGTATACTTTGTTTTAGAAACAGATCTAAAATATTCTATAAGCAAATAGAGCAGACTCTGATCAGACCACTCCTACAGGTACCATCTAATTTGGGTCTACTCTGTTTGCAATGGTGTTTAATTTTAATCTTCCTCATTTGATCACATGCTTTTTTTTAAGAATTCTCATGCTAAATATACCTCAATTCAATGCAGTAATAAGAAAGAAAAATTATACTGTTACTAATTCAATCATCTGTTTCTTTTTAAATTATCAAAGTACAATGTATGACGTAAATATCATATCATGTGCATAATTAAACTGTCAAAAATACACTTTTCGAGTTAAGAAATATTAATACATACTGATAGCAAAACAATAAAGACGTTGTAAACAATGTTTTTAGAACTAAATTCCTCATGTAATGTTGGATTCAAGTGAAATTCAAGCGCATGCATGCAGTTCCTAAAAAAGAGTCACAGAATTTGATAAATTAAATTTCTTCAAATATATTCATTAACCCTTTCCTTCACTTTTCATGACTTAGCAAACAGAGCAGACCTAGATCAGATTGCTTCTGAATTTTTTTAATAGATCTGACTCTACAGTTTGTTTCTACAGTAGACTACCATCCCCCCAAAATCCTTTGTAGAATCTACATTTGCCATTATAATAATAAATATTCATGCTGTCATTATTTCTTACATGAACTTTCAACATGAAAAGGGATCAGCTTATTAATTTGCTGAATTTAATTTTATGGCATATGGTAAATATGACAGAAACTGCAGAATTGGGTCTTTATTATTACATAACCATTACCAAACAGAAGGACCTCGACCTGACAGCTCCAACGGGTTATGGGGCCATCGAAGCTGGGGCCAATTTGTTTGCAAAGGCGTTGAAAAGCGTATCTAAGGAGGAAAGAATTATTTAGATAATATTTTTTTAGCAGACGACGGAAAACGCCACATTTCCTTTTATCAGTACACTGCATTGTTTACAATGATTGCGTGCGGTTCCAAACTGAAAGTAACAAAGTTTACAAAACGTGGACGACAGTGAAATAACCTTTCTTCAGAGTCTGAATTTTCAAGACGATTCATATAAAACGCCCTTTGCATCTGTCTGATAAACTCATCGGTAACTACATCTATATCTTCGTGGCTAATTTTTCGTTCCATATTCGATAAATGTCTATGTTTTCATGTCAAGTTTTGACCCTTTTAGACTTTCATTTCCGCTTTGTTGAAGCGGATGTATGCTGATGCCCTGTTGTACTTCAGCTCGCGGGCAACACTGGGAACCGCTTCAAAATTATGGCGGGAAAATATAAAAATAGAAAACTTTTGTCAAATGCTGTACACACAATTCGGACAGTTTCAGGCGCGGATTTAGAGAGAGACGCCGGCGTACGGCCCTCTAAATTTGCTCAAACAAACTTTTTAAAGTCATTTTATTAGATCTAATAAAAATCAACAAGACAATTATTCAGTCTGATTTTTTATTTCCCCCACTCAATTTTTATTCCCCCCACTCAATTAGATCTAGATCTCTATATATATATATATATCTCAACACGCATTAATTAGTGATCTACAAATTTAAGACACTATAGATATACAGTAGATTGGTGATGCCATCAAACTTTATTAAAAATCTACCCCCTTAAAATCTACGCCCCCCCCCTAATCTGAAATACGTACTGGATCCGCACCTGGGTTTACAGGGTCTTTAAATATACAGTGATATTCTCTACTTGCAGCGCGTTTCAAAAATGCCTAAAATACACAAATCGTTTGTTTATATGACGGATAGAGGCATATAGATTGCAATGATTAAACGATGAATTAAACGTTGAAGAAAACAAAGTTTTAATGTGTTTGATATCATAGACTAAAAGTCTATAGATCTAGATCTATAGGAAACCATGTTACATTGGAACCTTGTTATCTCGAACACGAATAAGTCGAACTTCGATAAAACTCGAGTTAAAAATTCTGAAATACACCACTTTCCAAAGATGTACAGTAAAACCCAGATACTTCGAAATTTTAGATAGTCCGGTGGCAGAGATAAATCAATTGTTTTCTGAAAGCCGATTCTTTTTTTTCTTTTTTTTAGAAATCTCCAGTGAGACAGAATTGAGTTAGAATTTCAGATTGAGTTTTGCTCAAGTTGAGAAGGTTTGTGAATGAGGGGCCAGATAAACCATTTAATTTTTAAATTGTTTCTCGTACCACGTGGTTCACCCCCCCCCCCACCCCCACCCCACCCACCCCCCAAAAAGCAAAAAAAAAGCAACAAAACAAAAACAAACGGAATGCTTCATACATAAATGATCCAAATTCTAAAGTCATTTACATTGAATTTTCCCTTTTTCGAACAGATCTAAGTACATGTATATCTACAGTATCACTCCGCTATGCCATTGGTTTTTATCAAAAGTTCCAGATTTTCTTGAATTTGGAAACTTTTTTGAGGTACTTTTCACCCCTCCCAGGCTCACCAGTAAAAACCAAAGTTCTTCGGCACATATTTTGGATTTAAAAGACGAAAGACAACACTGTAAGCATTTAAAGGCAATATTTACGGAATTACTTCCCTTTACATAAAAAAAATCAGGCGTGTTTTGTGGATTCATTTTAATTATTGATATATTGATATCCAATGATTTGTCACTGCAACATCAAAGATGACTTATATTTGCAAGTGATGACATATTTTCTCATTAAAATTTTAGTCATTGTCGTGATCGTAAATTGCTAAATGGATAATGGTTGTTAGTCAATTCTATATAACTTCTCTACTTTTAGCTGATACAGTAAAACCTCTGTACAACGACAACTAGATTGTGTTATATTTATCAGGTGGCTGCTTAAAGCAAGGTGAAAGTAAAACAGAACGCTCCCATAGGAGCGTTCTGTTTTACTTTCCCCTTGCTTTAAGCAGCCACCTGCCTTTAACACAAAATAATTGATGTAATTTAGTGGTCGTTATAGAGAGGTTTTACTGTATATATGACTTTTAAAGCCTTTGAAAAAAAGAGCAAAGTCTGGATCCGTTTGATAATTTATGTGACTACTCTGTCTGCAAAGTCGTTCTAATAAGCGCTCCCCGGGGGCGTTACATTCTTGCATTTCATACACAGGTAGTTGCTTAATGCAGAATGAAAGCAATGCATATAGCTCATAAGGGGGGGGGGGGGGGGGCTTTCTGCATTGCTTTCACTAAAGTAACCACTTGTATTTCTAAAAACCTTTTTGTTTATTTAATTGTTATTATATAGGG
Organism: Azorinus chamasolen; assembly: GCA_963576725.1. Lineage (NCBI taxonomy): Eukaryota > Metazoa > Mollusca > Bivalvia > Cardiida > Solecurtidae > Azorinus > Azorinus chamasolen. Next base: position 59,015,426 of record OY755252.1, read on the forward strand.
TTGTTGCTGTTTTAACCTTTTCACCGCCGCAGTCGCATAAATGCACCACGACAAATAGTGCAGTCCCAAATCAGACGCCACCTTCTTAAGGCGGCGTCTGATCAGGGACTTCACTATTTGTCTCAATATCTATTTATATATATGTGCTTTATTCCTTTGAAATTTGCATTTATTTATCTCATTTCCTTATTTTACTGAATGGTTTAACAAACTTGGATTGCAGACGACAATTAGAAATTTGGCACCGAAAGGGTTAATGAGCACTAGCCCCTTCAAACTACCCCACCCACAAGAAGGAAGGGACGTTTTATTAGAGTGAAACGTTATACTCTAACTGGGTGCTTTAGATTGTGTAATTGTAACAGCTCAGTGGAATTGTCTCTGCGACTATGAGATGAAGACATTTTCATAGTGGAATGTTTGGATTGCCTCTTTTATCTTTGGAACCATGGAAAATACAGTACAACGTGTCTTAAGCGGTCATTACAAAGACGTGTAAATCTAGATTTCTAAAACAGGAGGTAGCTTGATGTAGGACAAAAATGATACAGAAAGCTCCCGCCTACTTATTAAGACTCCTGTGTTCAATAAAGAAATGACAGCTTAACCCATTCCCTCATATTGACGACTTTTGACGCCTCTGCAAAAGTCACCTATTGAAACCATTGTGATAAATAGAGCATTTGCTCCTATAGGAGCAAATGCTCTATTTATCACAATGGTTTCAAGCTAAAAAAAATCTAAAATTTTCCTTTTCTCTAGTTAATGCTCCTTTTCCGTAGATTTATCCAAAGAGGTATCTAAAAATAGCCTATGAGGGTATGGGCTAAGACAGGTTCTACTGTATAGATATGAAGTTACCATTTACCGTGGGCTCTGTAGCGTCTGGCGTCTCTGGTACAGTCTGTTATTCGGTTGACGCTTCGCTGTCCGCAGATTCTCTAGAGAAGTTTGTCGGGTGAACGCCACTTTTTTATCCTGTACCGGAAGTGGGGAAAACTGCACCCTTTTCCTTGGTGCCTCTTCCTCGCTATCAGAATCCATCTGGTGAGCTTTTCTGGCCTGCATATGAAATATGTACAGAGAAAGTCGTCAATATGAGGGAATGGGTTAAGCGGTCATTTTTTATTGAACACAGTAGTTTTTAATAAGTAGGCGGTTGCTTAATGCAGAGTAAACGTGATACAGGATGATCCTAGATAGGCGGCATCTGATCAGGGACTTTACTATTTGTCCCAATCTCTTTTTCTATATATGTGCTTTATTCCTTTGAAATTTGCATTTATTTATCTCATTTCCTTATTTTACTGAATGATTTAACAAACTTGGATTGCAGACGACAATTAGAAAATTGGCACCGAAAGGGTTAAGCAAATACATCCAATGAATATTCATGATGTCATTATTTCGTACATGAATATTCATGGAGTAAATGGTTAACAAAGTAACATATATGCTGCTTGTTGGCAAATAAACGTGCATGGAAGAAATAATATCTAATTATAATTTGCAGCGTTTCTGCACACTCTCAAATCTATTATCTGTCATAATTTTTATTTAAATTCGCTAGTTAAAATTAATTTGAAAGCCTAAAAGACTTATGACAGTTCGATCGTTCAACGAAAATTACAAGAGGATTAATCAAGCACAGTCGTTTGGCGTGGTTTTTCGGAACACCTCAACTTTTTTCACCGAAATAAACTACACATGTAGATCTATTCCGTATTGAACGCCATTCTGCCATGCTAATTGCTAAATATAAAATGCGAAATGCTTTTTGCCAATTGTGTAAATTGTTAGGGAATATTCCGCTTGATGGATGTAAATGACAAATGCGAATTGCGAAATGCTTATTGCTAAATACATGTTTGTACTACAAGCATTGAACAGTGACATTTTTAAAGTCACTGTAAATTTGCTAAATGCATATTTATTTACAATAAAGCTTACTGCTTATTGCACTACAAAAGTAAAAATGGCACTGCTCGATGCCAGTAGTGTAAACATGCATTTAGCAATAAGCATTTCGCATTTCGCATTTGTCATTTACATCCATCATTTGGAACATTCCGGTTCTTTCCCCAACAATTTAAACAATTGGCAAAAAGCATTTCGCATTTTGAATTTAGCATTTAGCAAATAGCATGGCAGAATGGCGTTCTATAATTCCGAGTTCTAGCGGAATAAGACCACTAGGTACACTCGGAACACCTCAGCTATTTCTATATTCCGAACTTTGACGGAATACGGCGAGTAGTTACGATTGCACTAGGTACTGATGATATGGAACGCCATTCTGCCATGCTAATTGCTTAAAACAAAATGCGAAATGCTTTTTGCCAATTGTATAAATTGCTAGGGAATGTTCCAAATGATGGATGTAAATGACAAATGCGAATTGCGAAATGCTTATTGCTAAATGCATGTTTGCACTACTATCATTGAACAGCGCTATTTTTAAAGTAACTGTACATTTGCATGTTTATTTACATTAAAGCTTATTATTTATTGCACTATTAAATTAAAAATGGCGCTGTTCAATGCTAGTAGTGCAAACATGCATTTAGCAATTAGCATTTCGCATTTGTCATTTATATCCATCATTTGGAATATTCCGGTTATTTCCCTAGCAATTTACACAATTGGCAAAAAGCATTCGACATTTTGCATTTAGCATTTCGTATTAAGCATTTAGCAAATAGCATGGCAGAATGGCGTTCCATATATCAGATGAATAATCAAATCACACCCGGAACTCCTCGACGATGCCGGCTAAGATCGGCCTTGCCGGAATAAGACGTGGATAGTCTTGATTCCCGAATGCCATACGGACACTATTTGAACTCAGGTAGGTTTGAACATTAGCACTTACCTAGAATTATATGTTCTTACATGAAGTCCGCATTTTTTTTATTGGAGACGCACAATATTATTCACTGCTCACTTCAAACTCTGCTATTACGTTTGTTTAACACTTCAACATATTTGTATAGGATCTATACGTCATAAACGCGTATATTTCATGCATTTTATTGGTTTGCAGTTTTTTTTATTTATTCAAAACCCCTCTTAATCGTTTTGCCTGATAGAAACGCATTTTCAAACCTTTTCACACCTTTACAACCTGGGTAGATACAAATCAGATGGTTCCCATGGGAACCGTCTGATTAGGGTCTGCTCTGTTTGCTTATGGAATTCTACAATGTCAAACATGGCCAAACAATCTAACCCTTTCGGCGCCAAATTTCTAATTGTCGTCTGCAATCAAATTTGTTAAATCATTCAGTAAAATAAGGAATAAAGCACATATATAGAAATGGAGATTGAGACAAATAGTGAAGTCCCTGATCAGACGCCGCCTTGAACAGGCGGCGTCTGAACTGGGACTGCACTATTTGTCGTGGTGCATTTATGCGACTGCGGCGGTGAAAGGGTTAATAAAGATTCACGATGTCTTTATTTTTCACATAAATGTGTTCAGTCGCGAACAGAACTTTAGTGAGTAACATAATTTATCTATACATGTACACTGCTCCACAGGTAGCCGTGTCGAAATGACTCAATGTTGGTTAACCCTTTGCTCCATGAATATTCATGACAGAGATAATCAAATCATGAATTACAATTAGATTAGTTTTTTATTATGGCACATGGGAACAGGAATGTTTGGCCACGGCAGAAATTGAAGAATCATATTTATATTATTTCACAAGCAAACAGAGAAAACCTTGATCAGACGGCGCCTATATAGCAGCCGACTGGTCTGGGTCTACTCTATTTGCAAAGGCTTAGAAAGTCATATTTAAGAAGCAGTACTCAAGTGTTAAAGTATATTATTATGACGGATATTGTTTGTTACTGCAAAAATCTGAACATTTAATTTTCAGTATATCAGTGCATATCCAGATTCCGGATGAACCCTCTGATCAGGGTCTGTACTCTTTGCTGTCCAAAACACGTACAGTAAAATCCCTCTAAACCGGACGTTAAAATTGGTATACATATCGGTCTTGGAGACAGGTGGCAGTTTCATGCAGGGTGAAAGCCATGCAGAAAGCTCCTAGAGGAGCTTTCTGCATGACTTTCACCCTGCATGAAGCAGCCACCTGCTTAAAAGTATATAAATTCTTCTGTACTAGAATTCCGGTTTAGAGGGGTTTTACTGTATACCCCTTCATACTGAACATGCTCTATTGCTAGATACTGATGAACCAATCCCATTGTCATCATTCAAAGCATTAATGTCTTTACATGGCTGAGAATATGAATACGGAAAAATGGGATTCAATACAATACTTGATTCAAGTAAACGATGTAGACGGTGAGATTCTGCTTATTTACACATACAGCATGCGGGTGATCGTGAAGTCTACACGTATTATCAGGGTTTAACTCTTTACCTCATGATTATTTATATAAGGAATATGATTATCATGCATATACAGTAAAACCTCTCTATAACGACCACTGAATTACATCAAGTATTTTGTGTTAAAGGCAGGTGGATGCTTAAAGCAAGGTGAAAGTAAAACAGAACGCTCCTATAGGAGCGTTCTGTTTTAGTTTCACCTTGCTTTAAGCAACCACCTGCCCAAAATACCACCTAATTAACGCAATTTAGTGGCCGTTATAGAGAGGTTTTACTGTATGTTATCCGAATTTTTGTAATCGTACATGAACATATTTCTTTTGGCCTCGCAGAAACCCTACGCTTATATCTATATTATTTAATCAGCAAACAGAGCAGACCCTTTGAGGGGTCGACTGGTTTGGGTCTGCTTTGCTTGTACAGGTGTGAAAAGCCATGTCCCTAAACCGTAAACAGAGCCCTAGTAGGGTAAATCCGTCTTTCATATGCTAATTCGGATTAACCCTTTCCCTCATATAAACGCCTTTTCACGCATTTGCAAATAGAGTAGACCCAGATCAGATGGCTCCTAGAGGAGCCATCTGATCAGGGTCTGCTCTGTTAGCTAATAGAATTTGAAAGATCTGTTTCTTTACTTTCTAAAATGGCTACAATCTTCCACCTGCCATATTTCATTATAACTATTTTGTCTAAGAATATCCAGTAGGTACTAGTATAGCAATTAGTAATAAACATAGAACAGGGAAAGGGTTAAGTAAAGGGTCGTATGCAGAAGTATATGGAGCGAGTCGGTTTTGATTCAGTTTTTTTTTGATCAAATTTAATACGTTTAGACAGTTCGATGCAGCACGAATTACATGTTTTAAAAGACATTGATTTTTAATGAATATTCAAACCATGAAATGTTCTTTATTGTGATTATTACTTCAAATTTCACCTTTTTATGGGTTTATGACATCTTTAATCTGCAGTTTTCACACCTTTAACTGCCGAAAGTAAAATTATTTTCGCATATAAAGTATACGTAGTGTATCAAGATTTCATATAACATACTGTTAATCCAGACGCCTTTAGTCAAACTGGTGTCTTTTTGCAACAGAAGTCCGACATAAGGTCGTCGGATTCTGAAACCCCGTACCCTTCCTGTACTATTTACAGAAGTCCGATATATGGTCGTCGGATTTGAACCCCGGATCTTCGGATTGGTAGTCAAACGCGTTACCACTAGACCACCGCACACCACAAGCAGAGTATAGACCAAGATCAGACAGTTCCTATAGGAGTCGTATGATCATTGTCTGCTCTGTTTGCTTATGAAAAAGTATATATTTCATTCTACACTTTCTGCCATGGCTAAAATGTCCGTCCCTGTGTTCACGTGCTATTATAACAATTGATCTAATTAATATTCATGGTGTCATTAATTCTAACATAAATATTCAAGGAATAAAGGATTAAGATGTAGCAGTTGATAAGATCTATACGCACAGGTATAAGATACCGTATATAATACACAGCTATAAGATCTATATGCGCAGAGAAGATCTGCAAAACAATCTCCAATTATTTTTGCATTGATTTTATCAGCAGGAGCAGTCCATGATCCTTTGATAAGTTCATGCGACTTTTCGGAGGGGTATGTGCTATTTTTCATAGTAAAATTGTCGTCGGCTCTAAATGCAAAAAAATACAACTACATTTTCATACATTTATACTTGTTTTTAATGACGTCACGCTCGGCCAGACGGATTCCGATTGTATACTGCAAAATACATATTAACATGTTATGTATAATCCTTTCGCAGCCAATGTTGAAATTATAATTACTTATGCAAACAATTTGAATCCAGACGAGATGCCGAGTAACTCGGCTCTCATCAGGATTCAAACTTGTGTATGTTCTCATACGAAATGGAAGACAATTAATGAAACTCGTAGCAGACAATATATTTTGCAGACGACATTTTATAGCAGCGAAGGGGTTAGAAGTTTAAACGCTTTACTCCAACAATACGCCTTTCTACGTCTTTGCAAACAGAGTAGACCCAGATCAGACGGCTCTGATCAGGGCCTGTCCTGTTCGCTTATAATATAATATAATTACGATCCTACAGTTTCTGCCATGTCAAAGTTCCCTACTCTGTTTGCTTATGATATAATAAAGATATGATTCTACAGTTTCTGTCATGGCTAAAATTCCCGTGTCCATGTGCTATCTTAACATTCAATATTTATGATGTTTATCTATTTACCAAATAAATAAGCCATTCTACGCCTTTGCAAACAGAGAAGACCCAGATCAGACGGCTCTGATCAGGGCCTGTCCTGTTTGCTTATGATACATGTATAATATAACTACGATCATACAGTTTCTGCCATGTCAAAGTTCCCTACTCTGTTTGCTTATGATATAATAAAGATATGATTCTACAGTTTCTGTCATGGCTAAAATTCCCGTGTCCATGTGCTATCTTAACATTCAATATTTATGATGTTTATCTATTTACCAAATAAATAAGCCATTCTACGCCTTTGCAAACAGAGAAGACCCAGATCAGACGGCTCTGATCAGGGCCTGTCCTGTTTGCGTATGATATAATATAACTACGATCCTACAGTTTCTGCCATGTCAAAGTTCCCTACTCTGTTTGCTTATGATGTAATAAAGATATGATTCTACAGTTTCTGTCATGACTAAAATTCCCGTGTCCATGTGCTATCTTAACATTCAATATTTATGATGTTTATCTATTTACCAAATAAATAAGCCATTCTACGCCTTTGCAAACAGAGAAGACCCAGATCAGACGGCTCCTATAGGAGCCGTCTGATCAGGGTCTGCTCTGTTTGTGTATGGTGTAATATAGATAAGATTCTACCGTTTCTGCCATGGTTAAACTTCATGTGGCCATGTGCTATTATAACAAATTAGCCTAATTGACATTTATGATGCCATTATTTCTTACGTCAATATCCACGGAGTAAAGAGTTAACCCTTTCACCGCCGAAGTCGCATAAATGCACCACGACAAATAGTGCAGTCCCAAATCAAGGGCAACCTTTTCAAGGCGGCGTCTGATCAGGGACTTCACTTTTTGTCTCATTCTCTATTTATATATATATATATATGTGATTTGTTCTTTGAAATTTGCATTGATTTATCTCATTTCCTTATTGTACCGAAATATTTAACACAATTTGGATTGCAGACGACAATTAGAAATTTGGCGCCGAAAGGGTTAAAACAACAGAGAACATGTAGATCGCAAAATAGATGCACTTCAAGATCATGAAAGATAATTTTGAACACATCCATTGGCATAACGTTGTTATCAGTCCTGAAACATTTTGCTTAATCTGTAGTTTACTGAGCAAATTATTTTTTACACAATTTTTCACCTACTACATTTTCAGAATGCAATCACGATGTCAAACAGTTTGGAACCTGGTGAAATGCCGAGTTACTCGGCGTCTCATCTGGATCCAAACTGTTTGCAAAGGTAATCATGGATCAGACGGCAGCAGGCTAAAGGTTAAACTATTCAACACAGTTAAGTCATTTATAACAATAATTGCCTATTTTTGTTTCTATATAAAGCAGTATTCTTTAACCCTTTCCCTCATATAAACGTGTTTTCACGCATCTGCAAACAGAGTAGACCCAGATCAGACGGCTCCTAGAGGAGCCGTCTGATCAGGGTCTACTCTGTTTGCTAATAGAATTTGATAGATATGTTTATTTATTTTCTAAAATGGCTACAATATTTCACCTTCCATATTTCATTATAACTATTTTGGCCATGAATATTCAGTAGGTATTGGAATTTGTAATAAACATAGAACAGGGAAAGGGTTAAAAAAAAAAATTGCATCCAAGGAATGCATCAGGGCGTCGAATAGTTTGGATCATTATGGAACGTCGGGTTATTTGGCTTTTCGTCTGGATCCAAACTGATTGGAAATGTACAGTAGAACCAGTCTTAACCCATTACCTCATAAGCTATGTTTAGATCCAACCTTTTTAAATTAATATACCGAAAAGGAGCATTAACTAGAGAAAATGAAACTTTTAGAATTTTGTAGTTTGAAACCATTGTGATAAATAGAGCATTTGCTCCTATAGGAGCAAATGCTCTATTTGTCACAATGGTTTCACAATGTGAATTTTACAGAGTCGTCAAAAGTCGTCAATATGAGGGAATGGGTCTTAGCCCATTCCCCCCTACTGACCCCCTTTTGACGCCTCTACAAAAGTCATTTTTCAAACCCATTTCTATTTATCACAATGGTCTCAACAAGTAAATTTTACGGAAGCGTCAAAAGGCGTCAATATGAGGGAATGGGTTCAAAATTGCTAGATGATTTTGAATGACAAACAGTACATACCCAGATCAGAGGGCTCTTCTAGAAGCCAGAGGAGCCTACTAATCTGGGTCTTTACTGTGTGCAAATGACAGCTCTTTTCCAGGATTCATCTCGTTTGCTGCACTTAAAGTGTAAATGATAAACAGATTATACGTTTGTCCTAGTCCAAACAGCTTTTGGTGATTTGTTTATAGAAGGACGTCCGATATGATTATACTAAGCTTTGTTTTTAAGTGTACAAATCCTGTGTCCAACAAAACTTATCAAATAAGGCAAATTGCAGTGTCAGAAATAATCTACGTTTATCTGGGCTTAATGTACAAGAAACGAGATATTAAACAACCGTTATTTGACAGTGATTGATCGACCTCGCACAGGTATCATTTGAAAACGTTCATTCTAAATCTGTACAAAATTCTTTCATTTATCACTATGTAGATCTTAAACCAAAAATGTATGCGAGATTTTGAAAATAAAGCCATGCCTGAAATGGTTAATTCTGCCAGAACTTAAAATAAAGTTTAAATGCAAAATGAATAATATTTACCCTTTTCCTGTTTAATACAGTAGAACCTGTCTTTAGCGACCATTAAACGGAGATCTAAATTTAAAAAAACAACAACATTTGTTAGCTTAATGCAGGACAAAACTGATATAGAAAGCTCCTATAGGAGCTATCTGTATCTCTTTTTCCCTGCATAAAGCAGCCATCTGCTTTCTATGACTCTTATATTCAATGAATATACGGTCGCTTAAGACAGGTTCAACTGTAGAGTAAAACCTCTCTATAACGGCCACTAAATTACGCCAAGTAGTCTGTGTTAAAGGCAGGTGGCTGCTTAAAGCTAGGTGAGAGTAAAACAGAACGCTCCTTTTGGAGCATTCTATTTTACTTTCATTTTGCTTTAAGCAGCCACCTGTCCTATATACCAACTAATTAACACACTTTAGTGGCCGTTATTGAGAGGTTCTACTGTATTCATGTAATCTCATGAATATTTATTAGCTGCATGTTTATGATGTTTTATATATACATACATGTAGGAGTTTTTGGTATGGGTAGAGACTGAAGGCTCGGGTCTATTCTAATTTCATTTGCGAATAGTGCAGACCCAGATCAGACGACCCCAAAGGCGTGAAAAAAAGCGTTGAAAGGGTAAAGGGTTAAAAAGATTTAAGTTAGATACCGATATTCTGTATTTAACCCTTTACCCGACGAATATTACATAATGTAGTTTATTTCACAATGGTGTTATGATCAAAGGCTAGTTTTTACCATGTAAAAAACTGCAGAATCATCAAAAGCAAACAGAGTAGACATTGATCAGATGGATCATACAAAAACTGTATTTCATTTTCTTGGTCTACTCTGTTTGCAAATGCATGAAATAGACCTCTATCATATAAATGTTTGACTCACATTCAATCAATCGCGACGTCTCTTGCTGTCAGTTTTTAAACAGTATCCAAGGACAGACAATATAATGTTTCAAAAGTTTGAATAATTTATTAGTAATGCATAAGAGTTAATTTCTGGTCGTATGAAATAACGTGCTCTACATGTACAGTAAACACCCTCAAATTCAACCACCAAAAGGAGGGGTAATTATGGGTTGTAGAGACAGGCGGTAGCTTAATGCAGGGCAAACGTTATACAGAAAGCTCGGGAGTAGGGAGCTTTCTGCATTTCTTTTGTACGGTATTGAGCAACCACTTGCTGTTAAAGACACATGCGTATATATTATGTGGTCTATTTAGAGGGATTCTACTGTATATAATAAAGTAAAACTCTGAACAGATAGGTTTTCTAAACAGAGGTAGCTTAATGCAGGACGAACATAACAAAGAAAGCTCCCCAATGACCTGTTCTGCATTGTTTTCGTTCTGCAATAGCCAGCAAACTGCATTGACTATTTACCTGGTAAACAATTATTTAAGAATTACAGTAAAACCTCTCCATAACGGCCACTAAATTGTGTTAATTAGTTGTTATTTAGGACAGGTGGCTGCTGAAAGCAATGTGAAAGTGAAACAGAACGCTCCCATAGGAGCGTTTTGTTTTACTTCCACCTTGCTTTAAGTAGCCACCTGCATTTAACACAAAATACTTGATGTAATTTAGTGGCCGACATAGAGAGAGATTGTACTGTAATTTAGTGACCGTTATAGAGAGGTTGTACTGTAATTCAGTGACCGTTATAGAGAGGTTTTACTGTAATTTAGTGGCCGTTATAGAGAGGTTTTACTGTAATTTAGTGGCCGTTATAGAGAGGTTGTACTGTAATTTAGTGGCCGTTATAGAGAGGTTTTACTGTAATGGCATTATGAATATTAATCAGCTGAACTTATATACATGTAAACCCCCTCTTAACCGGACGTTAAAATAGAATCTAAACAGCCACATGCATAAAAATACCTAATTTGTTCTTTAATAAAATTCCGGTTTAGAGGGGCTGGAGGTTACATGTATTATGAACCGAGCGATTTTTCACCATGACATATTTTTATAATTATTCTATAAGCAGAAAAAGTAGAGCAGACCCTACAGGAGCCGTCTGATCTGGATCTACTCTGTTTACAAAGGCATTAAAAGGTATAGATCTCTATCGGATAAAAGTGTTAACAAATTCCCTCATATTGACGCCTTTTGTTGCCCCTGCAAAGTCACCTGTTGAAACCATTGTGATAAATAGAGCATTTGCTCCTATATGAGCAAATGCTCTATTTATCACAATGGTTTCAAAATACACAATTCTAAAATTGTCCTTTTCTCTAGTTAATGCTCCTTTTCGGTAGATTTATTCAAAGAGGTTGGGTCTAAAAATAGCCTATGAGGTAATGGGTTAAGAAATTCACTTTAATTCACTATTATTTCGCCAGATGATCGTAACATATAGTCTCTACTGTATTCAGTTATTTGTTAGGCCTGGGGGATATTGTGTGACAAACTACACCATACCTAGGCAATATGTTTACTATTAAAATCTAATTAAATCTTATTTAACCCTTTCCTTCGTATACGCGTATTTGCAAACGGAATAGACCCAGATCAGACGGTTCCTGTAGGAGCTGTCTGGTCTATGGCTGTGTCTGTTTGTTTGTGAAATTATTCTAGATATGACAAGCAAACAGAGTAGACCCAGATCAGACGATCAGGATCTGCTCTGTTTGCTGGTGATATTATTATAGATATGACTACAGTTTTTACTAATACCAAACTACCCTGTGTACATACACCATTATAATTATTCAGCTAATGAATATGCATGATGTCATTATTTCTTACATGAATATTCAACAGGAGAAAGGGTTCAAAAGGAATATTTAACATTTGCTCTGTCATTGGCGATTACGTGACTGATTTTACAATTGCTGGTGTCCGGATAAGCGTTACTGATTTCTGCACCAAACTCCATTTCTTAGAATCACGTCTTCGAGAAGTTTTCACGGACTGAAGCAATTGCTCTGTCACAAGCGATTACCTGATTTAACTGTTGGGTCCGGATAAGCGGTACTGGTCGATCTACTTCTTTTCATGAATAAGGGAGGTAATTTCAATTTCTAAAATCGTCATTTCTCCATCAAACCCTATGTTGTCACCATTTCTTAGAGTCACGTCTTCGAGAAGTTTTCATGGACTGAATGAAATATTAATTATGAGATTTTCTCTCATATAAACGCATTTTACGCCCCTGCAAACAAAGTAGAGCCATATTAGACACCTCCTGTAGGAGCAGTCTGATCAGGGTCTGATCTGTTTGTTTATGAATTCATGAAATACATGACTGTGCAGTTTCCACCAATACCAAGAAATCCGTGGACAAATGCAATTATAAAAAAAGTACCTAGTTATAGTCTACTTTCAGTTCGAATGACCGCCCAGCCGACTGTACATTTACTCCCCTGGTCACTGAGTCATTGGCCTACAATATTGAGCACTGCTAACATATGGCGCAATCATGCAGCCGCAGTACCGGCGAATGACCCTCACAGGTATCCATTTTAAGTTTTTAACCCCTGGGTGGAGAGGATGTGCGGGTGGGAGACACGGAAAAGCGTCTCTGAAATTTCCGGGTGGGACCGGGATTTGAACCCCGGACCTCCGGACTGATAATCAAGCGCGTTACCACTAGACTACCGCCACCTGTAAAAATAACAGCTAATAAATATTCATGATTTCTTACATGAATATGCAAAAGGGAACAAGGAAATCTACACAACTTAGTTATACATGTACACATATGATGTGGATTTTTTTTTTTACATCTTAACACTTTCCTTCATATAAACGTGTTTTCCCGTATTTCCAAACAGAGTAGACCCAGATCAGACGGCTCCCATAGGAACCGTCTGACCAGAGTCTGCTCTGTTTGCTAATGGAATTTGGTAGACCCGTTTCTTTACTTTCTAAGATGGCTACAGTGTTCCACCTTTTATATTTCATTATAACCTGTTTTGTCCATGAATATTAAGCAGGTATTGAAATTTGTAAAAAACATAGAACAGGTAAAGGGTTAAAAAGAGGGAAATTGGCCATATCAGGCAAAAGGTTAAGTTGTTGTTGTTTTGTCCAAGGTTATTTTATGAAGCGTTTCTCGAGATGTTATCGGAAGGTTTCTGTCATTCAGACGAGGGTGGTTTTATTTTTCAGTTTCGTATTCTATATCATTAAATTCATGAATATAATTATTTACTTTCCATGATGGCATGAATAAAATAAAACATGTATCTGTTTAGAGCCACCATGTTAGCCCAATCGCCTACTCCACACGCATCTACAAACAGAGTAAACTCAAATCAGCCGTCTGATCAGGATCTGCTCTCTTTACTTATGAATACAGTGAACCCTCATTATACCGACATTCGTTACAATAGCACCCTCGTTATACCGGCAGTATGCAATGAAACAAAATTACCGTTAAGTCTTTGAAACAACCACTTAATAAATAGGTGCAATACCAATAAGACAGGTGATCGCTTAATGCAGAACACAAGAAGTGCAAAAAGCTCCCTTTTGAGCTTTTTGCACTTCTTGTGTTCTGCATTAAGCGTTCACCTGTTGGTACTATTTTAAAACTGGCCATATGGTTCCTTTCATATTTAGAATTAATATTGAGAATTAATAAATTAACCATATTTCAAATGAATTCTCTAACCCGCAGTAATTTACCATTCATGTTACCGTAGCTCTTCTGTAAATTCATGTTTTTGCTTGTGTATGTTTATGTAATCTTGCTCTAAGCATACAAATGTATGTTTTACGCAATAAAGAATTGAATTGAATTGAATATAACGGCAACCTCGTTATACCACCAAACTGTCTGGAAACAAACACCTCCGTTGTAACGAGGGTTCACTATAATATACTCATAGAAATGATTCTACAGTTTCTGACATGGCCAAACTTTTCTGAGTTAATGTGCTATTATGAAAATTAATCTAATAATATTCAAGATGTCATTATCCCTTCCCTCCATTAATGCGCCTTTCTATGCCTCTGTAAAAATCACTTTTTGAAACCATTGTGATAAATAGAACATTTTCTCCTAAGGAGCAAATGCTCTATTTATCCCAATGGTTTCAGAACTACAAAATTCTAAAACATTCCTTTTCTCTTGTTAATGTTCTTTTCGGTAGATTTATTCAAAGAGGTTGAGTCTAAAATTAACCTATGAGGTAATGGGTTATTTTTTACATGGATAGTCATGGTTAATTCATATTGTTACAGTGAACCCTCGTTACAACGGAGACGTTCGTTTCCAGACATTTTGCTGGTATAACGAGGTTGCCGTTATAACGAGTTTGAATATGAAAGGAACCATATTTTTTTTATTATGGCCAGTTTTAAACTAGTACCAACAGGTGAACGCTTAATGCAGAACAAAATTCTGCATTAAGCGATCTTTTTGGCACTGTACCTATTTATTCCGTGGTTGCTTCAAAGACTTAACAGTAATTTTGTTTCAGTGCCGGTATAATGAGGGTGCCATTGTAACTAATGCCGGTATAATGAGGGTTCATGTTATTTGCATTGAGTAGAGACAGTTCTGCATTAAGCTGTGAAATGTGTTTCTAAATATGCGTAGTGATAATCTTTAGAGCAGTTCTGTATTGTAAGATTTTGGAAGGACCGAACTTTAAGTTCGAGTTATCCCGAAGTTCGAGTTATCCGAGTTCGAAATATCGAATTTCAACTATATAAGGGTATATTTACCATGACAGAAACTGTAGAATCAGATCCGTGTTATTTCATAAGCAAACAGGACAAACCCTGGTTAAACGGCTCTTACAGTAGCCGTTTTATCTGGGTCTGCCCTGTTTCTAACGGCGTATTTATTGAGTAAAGGGTCTTTATACCAACCGTCTCTATCTCTTTGTCTCTGTACCTCTCCTCTCTGTCTCTGGACCTCTGTCTCTCCCCCTCTCTCTGTCTCTCTGTCTCTCCTCTCTCTCTCTGTCTCTCTCTCTCTCTCTATCTCTCTCTCTCTCTCTGTGCTTTCCAATCTCTCTTTCTTTCTCTCCGCTCTTTCTCGTTCCCTTCCTTCTCTCTGTCTGTCTGTCGTCTGTCTCTGTGTGTGTCTCTCTATGTGCTCTCCCCTCTATCTTTCTTTCTCTCCCCTGTATCTTTCCCTTCCTTCTATCTCTTTCTTTCTCTCTGTCTGTCTGTCGTCTGTCTGCCCCCCTCTCTCTCTGTGTATCTCTCTACGCAATTCTAAATTGTCCCTTTATCACCTTCCATGAGGTCTTACATGAAAATTAATTGAAGCGAGGGTTATGCATTTTGTAACCTTGACCCGTTACTCAATAGAGGTGCATTTTAATACTTTATCCCATGAATATTCATGTAAGAAATTATGACTTCATGAATATTAATTAGTTTAATTATTAAAATATTGCACATGGATACAGGACATTTTGACAATGGCAGACAATGTAAAACTTACATGTATATGTACATGTACATGTATATCTATATCATATAATAAGCAAACAGAGCAGACCCAGATCAGACGGCTCCTACAAGAGCCTATTGAATCTGGCTCTACTTTGTTTCCAAAGGCGAAGCATACGTATATATGATGTAAATAGGGGGGGGGGGGGTTAATGCATTTGTATTTAAGAGAATATGTAGACCAGACATCGCTTGTAGGAACCGTAAAACTAGGGTCTGCTCTGGCTTGCTTTTGATATAAATATCAGCCATGGTAAAATAGCTTTTTTCATAAATCCAGTATAACAATGCGGCTAATTAACCATTTACATCATAAATACGTCTTTCTGCGCCTTTGCAAGCAGAGTAGACCCAGATCAGACGGTTCCTGTAGGAGCCGTCTGATCAGGGTCTGCTCTGTTTGCTAATTATATGACATACGAGTGATTCTATAGTTCCTGCCATAGCCTGTGCCCATGGGCTATTTCAATAATTAATCTAATAAATAGTCATGACGTCATTATTTCTAACATGAATATTCATAGAGTAAAGGGTTAATATTCACTCTTATTTCTCACATGCCTATTCATTAGTTAATGGGCTAAAAGAGGCCTTTTATTTACTACTTACTATTATTTACTAGATGTTTGCTTTTGGACATTACTACGCAATATAAATTTTGTTGAAGAGTAAATACAAAACGCAAGTTTAAATTTATGGATTCTTTCAACCCTTTCTCGTATGTAAGCGCATTTGAGCGCATATACAAACAGAGTAGACCCAGATCAGATGGCTCCTATAGGAGCCGTCTGATCGGGGTCTGCTCTGTTTGCTTATGGTGTAATATAGATATGATTCTACAGATTCTGCCTGGGATAAAATGTCTTGTGTTCAAATGCCATTATAAAAACAAAATCGCGTTAATATTCATGCCGTCATTATTTCTTACATGAATATACAATAGAGAAAGGGTTAAATTGTCGAAATTATTCCGCGTATGTATGAAAACTACACAAAAGACTTACCTACCTTTTATTATCTTGTAAATAAGTCACCCATAAGCACACACATCATATTTGTCCACTATCCACATAGCCACACCACTGTTATATTTATAATATCAAATTTCTTTCCAATTCGGGTCGCGCGTATTATGTATCTAGATAATTGAGTGACATATGCGCGTCCATTCATTGCTTCTTAACCCTTACAGTGCCGGACACGAGTCACTTATGTCCTTTGCAAACAGTGTAGACCCAGATGAGAGGGCTCCTAGATGAGTCCTCTAATCAGGGTCTGCACTGTTTGTCATATTACACATTTCTTTAGAACAAAATCCCTAAATATTTACCATTAGTTTGGCCTGTTTGACTTTTGGAGTAGTCCATTTGAAAATTCAGCGTTGTAAGGGTTAAAACATCCCTAGATATTCACAATAAGCTTGACCTGTTTGACTTTTGGAATAGTCCATTTGAAAATCCAATGTTGAAAGGGTTAAAACACCCCTAAATAGTCGCCATAAGCTTGACCTGTTTGAATTTTGGAATAGTCCATTTGAAAATCCAGCGTTGTAAGGGCTAAAACATCCCTAAATAGTCGCCATAAGCTTGGCCTGTTTGAATATTGGAATAGTCCATTTGAAAATTTAGCGTTGTAGGTACATTGTCGTCTGCTAAATATTGCCGCCTATTTAACTTCTCTTATAAAGAAATGTTCAGTTTCTTTTCATGAACTTGATCTGGATGCCAAACAGTTTGGATTCTGGTGAGTAGTCGAGTTATACTAGACGTCTCATCTGGATCCAATCTGTTTGAAAATCTACATAAAAAAAACGTATTCACGGTTAACCCTTTTGCTGCCAAAGTCTGTCGTCTGCTAACTTTATCGTCTGCTACACATTTTTTTTATTTTCTTCATTTTTGTTTCAAAAACATAGTAACAGTAACAAACAGTTTGGATCCTGATGAGACGCCGAGTTACTCGACATCTCATCTGGATCCAAACTGTTTGCATAGGTAATCACAGATCCGGCATTGGCAGCGAACGGGCCAAGTCTTATTCGCCGCCATAGGCGAAACTGTGATTGTCAATACAAACAGTTTGGATCCAGATGAGATTCGGCGTCTCATCTGGATCCAAACTGCTTGGCATTCTGATTAAAAAGAAATTTAAGACAGTTACTGCAGCAGACAATAATTTTAGCAGACGAAATTTACTTGACGGCGAAATGATTAACCAGAGAGCCATACTAAGCACAGATAGACATACTTTGTAAATAGACAGTACTGTACATTGTACATGTATGTTTATTGGCATTTCAAATGAACCGTGTTTTACATTGGGTAACACAGATCTACATTTTATGTATAAGTAGGCCATTGCCACCCTCTAATTTGTGACAATAAGTGTTCCGTAGATAATCGACATTGCCGTATATCACAGGCAGCGGTATCAAACTGAATTTGTGATGTACAGTTAAATCTCGATATCTCGAACTCGAATAAATGGAACTTCGAGATAACTCGAGGTAAAAGAAATATGTACTGAAATGTATTACTATTCATATTTAGAAACGCATGTGACAGCTTAATGGAGGTCTAAAGTAATGCTGAAAGCTCCTACAAGAGCTTTCAACATTACTTAAGACCCGCATTAAGCTGTGGACTTGATAAATCGTTCCGATAATTCGAACTTCTGTTATCTCGAAGAAATTTGTATGGTCCCTTGAAGTTCGATATATCGAAGTTCAACTGTACATAGAAGTACAAGTGACAAATCGTACTAAACAAATACAGTAAAACTTCGATTATTCGAACACTAAAGTACGTATTATTATCGATTTTAAGACAGGTGGCAGCTTAATGCATGGTGAAAGTCATGCAGAAAGCTCCTCTAGGAGCTTTCTGCATGACTTTCACCATGCATTAAGCAGCCACCTGCCTAAAAGGGTCTAAATTCTTCTATACCGAAAATTCGGATAATCGAGGTTTTACATGTATTATAATTTCATCATGTAGGTGATTTCTATGGAGCAAATGCTCTGTTTATCACAATGGTTTCAAAAAGTGACTTTAACAGAGGTGTCAAAAGGCGTCAATATGAGGGAATGGGTTAATGACGCACATGATTCTATACATAGCCGTTTTATAGAGCTTCTCCTTTAACGCGGGTATTGTTCCTGTATCAATACATTTTTTATCGTCTCGACAGTGAGCGCTAGAACAGTGCTATCCGAAGTATCGGTCAAATCTCGCGAGAATAATATCACCTGATCCTTACACCGTCTTGAGCATAACACGTACTTGTTGAACGGATATCATGATAAAACTATGGCTTTGACTTATCCCTTATTCAAGTATGCATTAGAAAGTATGATCCTAGCAATTTGAAATTACATTGATATCCCGAAAAACCGGACACCTATAAAAATGTATAAATATCTTTAACTCTTAGTATACTAAGCAATTTTTCGTCTGCAACAATTGTCGTCTGTTTCAATTCCATTTGCTTATAGTATAATACAGATCTGATTCTACAGTTTCTGCCAGAGCCAAAATGACACGTGTTCATGCCGTTATAAAAATCTAATTAATATTCATGATGTCATTATTTCTTATATGAATATTGAACAAGTAAACAATTTCCTTGTTCAATATTCATGTAAGAAAAAGTGACATCATGAATATTTATTAGCTCAATTTTTATAATGTAAACTTTTCAAGGAAACTGTTTGCATTGACAAATAGGCCTACAATAGAATCATATCAACAGCAAACAGAGCAGACCCTGGTCATACGGCTCCTATAGGAGCCGTCTGGTCCGGGTCTACTCTGTTTGCAAGTGCGTGATAACACGTTTATATGAGGGAATGGGTTAAGGGTTGAAATAAAATTTCTCTCACTTCTTTGCAAAAATATGGTCAGAGTTAAGATGGCGGCTTAATCCAGAGTGACCGGCCTTTACCCTTAACCGTATATAGACGCCGTATGTAGGAGCCGTCTGATCAGGATCTGCTCTGTTTACTTATGAAATTATATTATACAGTTTCTGACATGACCAAGTATTCATATGTTTATATGATCAGGATTTCATCTGCTTACCTATGGAATTATATATGTATACGGATCTGATTAAACAGTGTCTGACATCGTCAAACAATCATAATTTTTATGTTTATACATGTATTATAATGCTAGCTAATTAGAATTCATACCTCCACTATGTCAATATTCACAAGGCATAGGGTCTAATACCGACAATTAAAATTCCGTTATACTATGAATATTAATGTAAGAAATAAAACAAACTTTATATTGACCCTTCGCTTGCTGTTCACGTCAATATACATACCTGTAAATAGTGAAGACCCTGATGAGACAGCTCCTGCAGGAGCTGTCTCATCAGGATCTGCACTATTTACAAGTTGATTGTGCGACCAGTGCACTCCACAGCAGTGATTGAAGAGCGAAATGCTTGTACACAGTGAAGATATATGTAATTATACAACAGGGCATGGGTAAAGAAGGAGAAATGTATTTTAAAATTCAGCAAGCGAAGGGTTAATACGATTTTTTTTTTAAAAAAAAAAGCACGTGAACAGGCATTTTGGTCGTGGCATAAAATGTAGAGCCAGATCTACTGTAAAACGTCACTAAACCGGAATTCTAGTAGAGAAGAATTTAGATACTTTTAGGCAGGTGGCTGCTAAAAGTCATGCAGAAAGCTTCTAGAGGAGCTTTCTGCCTGGCCTTCACACTACATTAAACTGCCGCCTATCTCCAAGACCGACATTTATACCAAACTTTACGTCCGTTTTAGAGGGGGTTTACTGTATATTAATCAAAAAGCAAATTGACAAGATCCCATTCAGACGGTTCCAATATCAGCCATCTAATCTCGGATTAATCTGTTTGCATTTTATTTATGCGTTATACATGAACCCAGCATTCACCCTAAATGTATTTCTACATTTTCTCAATTTTTTACTTAGAAAGTGCACAAGTCCTGCATGCTGCAGACACCATCAGTTTCAAACATGTTGTAACAGTCACAGTAATCTAAGAAGCAACTGGTATTCTTAAATGGTAAACGTTTCCTTGTACATAATGCAATTATAAAAGTTCAGCTAATTAATATTCATACAATAGTTATTTCTGATATAAATATTCATCGAGCAAAGGGTCAAACAAACAGGATAAAAAACCCAAAATACAAAAAAAACAATATGTGGTCATGCACGAAAGATGTATGGTCACCCATGTTGTACGCGGTGTGTGAGAACATGTATTATGTATTTCTTCTTCTACATGCTGCATAACCGTCGTCTCAAAATGAAGTGATAGTCTCTATACTTGTAACGTGTTTTAAAAATGCCTAACAGTTACATAAATCAGTTGTATATGTCACGGCGTGTAGGTTCATCACCACTTGTACGGCCTTGCTGTACAAGCGCGCTTTTATGGCGACGTGGTAGGCCTAGAGTGCATGACTGCAAACCTGGCGACCCGGGTTCGATCCCGGGTCTGAGCGGGTATGTTTCTCTATAAGAACACCCGGTTACATTTGGCGCCCAGCATGGAGCACAAAGGGTGATTTCTATGTTAAACAATAAGAAACTCGTGGAGTGTTTCTTTGAGTAAGAATTCGGGACGAATTCTTGTGTAGAGGGTGTGTGTGGCCGGGTAGAGATTGTGGTGAAACAGTTGATGGGCTTAGACTGTGTGGCTTGATAGCGCAGTTGGTAGAGTGTTGGCATGGTAAGTCAGAGGCCCTGGGTTCGGGTCCCGGTCGGGTCACAACTTTTTCACCATTTTACACTTGGCACCCAACGGGGGACTGTGACTGTATGAGCTCCGAGTTCGATTCCCAGTCGTTCTCATACTCATAAAAATTCGGGATGAATTTCAACTTGCTGGGGGAGTATATCACAGTGTGTAGGTTTATCACCACGTGTACGACCTTGCTGTACAAGCGCGCCTTTATGGCGACGTGGTAGAGTGCATGACTGCGAACATTATTCGGTAATGTATTAGTATTTATTCGGCTCGTGTTTTAGTTTCGTTTTCGTTTCGACCAATGCCGATAATTTAATACTACAAATTGTTGTAGAACAAAAAGTATAAGTATCGATGAAAACATTCTATTTTGTATCATCGGGGCGTTTTACGATATAAGTTCAAATTGACACACTTCATGATAATGACTGAGCATAACAAATACCAAGTTTTATGATAATATCGAAAATATACGTTCACTGTTCATAGGAACTATAGCTTTAACCCTGATGCTAGTTTCAAGATGTCGTCTGCTATGCTATGCTATACATGTACATGTAATGCTTACCTACTTCAAGCGATCAACCGTTTGACAAAGTACATGCATTGACCGAGTGTCAAACAGCTTGGATCCTGATGAGACGCCGAGTTACTCGGCGTCTCATCTGGATCCAAGCTGTTTGCAAATGCTTGTCTGGTCGCGGTAAGCAGGGAAATGTTTATTTCAGCTCTCTCTTACCTTTCAAAGGCGAATCATTATGCACGAGTGCTTCTTTTTATGACTCTCAATAAGCGGGCTGATTTATGTTGTAAGACGAGAACCGTTATACCTAATAAATATTCATATAAGAATATGTGATATGATGAATATTAACTAGGTGAAATTTTCACAATGGCATTTAAACACGTGACCTTTTTACTATGCGCCAGAAACTGTAGAATTGTGTCTGTATCATTCTATAAGCCAACAGAATAGACCCTGATCATATGGCCCCCGTGTCTCCACTGCTTGCCAACAGAGTAGACACTGATCATATGACCCCTGTGTCTCCACTGATTGCCAACAGAGTAGACACTGACCATATGGCTCCGTTTCTCCACTGCTTGCCAACAAAGTAGACACTGATCATATGGCCCCTGTGTCTCCACTGCTTGCCAACAGAATAGACCCTGATCATATGACCCCTGTGTCTCCACTGCTTGCCAACAGAGTAGACACTGATCATATGGTCTCCGTGTCGCCACTGCTTGCCAACAGAGTAAACACTGATCATATGGCCCCTGTGTCTCCACTGCTTGCCAACAGAGTAGACACTGATCATATGGCCCCCATTTCTCCACTGCTTGCAAACGCATTAAAGTAACAGTCCCTATAATAAACACATATTTTAATAACATCATAAAATATGGTGTTTGATATGTTCAACCATATTTATGAAGATGTTAATTCAACCCATTCCCTCATAGTCTATTTCAGATCCAACCTCTTTGCATGAATCTTCCGAAAAGGAGCATTTACTAGAGAAAAGGAAACTTTTAGAATTGTATAGTTCTGGAACCATTGCGATAAATACAGCATTTGCTCCTATGGAGCAAATGCTGTATTTATCACAATGGTTTCAAAAAGTGACTTTTACAGGAGCGTAGAAAGGCCTATTTATGGAGGAAAATGTTAAACTTCTATCAAAAGATGCTCTATTTTATCACAATGTTTCAAAATGTGACTTTTACAGAGGTGTCGT
Source organism: Azorinus chamasolen (assembly GCA_963576725.1). Taxonomy (NCBI): domain Eukaryota; kingdom Metazoa; phylum Mollusca; class Bivalvia; order Cardiida; family Solecurtidae; genus Azorinus; species Azorinus chamasolen. The sequence goes on from OY755252.1 coordinate 59,038,607, forward strand.
AAGGCGATAATATGAGGGAGTGGGTTAAATATTGAAGAAAGAAACGCTGGATAGCAAGTTTATATCTAATAAAGCATAGCTAGTGGGCACGACTGAATCAGACGAACCATGTATCACGGATTACTCGAACACTAATGTTACTGTATACAAAATCACGTAAATTGCGTATTTCTTTATCATTCTCAAGCATCTGATTGGTCAAATTTTGAGCTTGCTTAAAATCTGACCAATCAGATACTCAGAAATTTATATCCACAGATCCGTGTTTTTCCCCTCACCAATGACGTAGTAAAAGACGTCAAACAAAAATGAAAGAGTGCTTCCTGTCTTATAAGATTATAAACAGGATAGATCCAGACCAGGCTGTCCAAGCAACAGCTGTCTTGTCAGAGGTTGCACTGTTTGTTTATTGTATTACTTAGATCTGATTGCAGTTTTAGCCATGAACAAAAAATCTTTTTTTTTTTCATTATAAAAAAATCAGCTGATAAATATCTCTGATGTCATTCATCAAGTAAATGATTAATGAATTGATGAAAGAGAAACAATGACGTAAAACTCTCCACGGGTCCTAATTGACGAGAACAGGAAAACTATATATGAGTATGGTTCATCGTTATGTAAAGTACATGCACATGTATATTTGAAAAACAAGGTATTCAGCTTATAAATACATGTATGCACGATACCGTTGTTTCATACATGTATATTGAACCAGGAAAGGTTTAATAGATTCTGGTGAGACAACCCGTCTGATCTAAATCCAAACTGTTTTCAAAGGTGTTTACAACATTCCTCCATCATGTTCCCCTACGATCTATTAATTTACACAATCCAACAAATAGGACAGTGGAGATCCCGATCAGAGGGTCCCTGAATGATTTGGTCTGCTGTATGAGCTATTTCACGCACTACCCGATGTATATTCGTTGAAAAAAATACTGACATCATGAATATTAATTAGATTAATTGTAATAATAGCACATTAACACAGAAATGTTTGGCCATGGCATAGGAACTGTAGAATCAAATCTTTATTACGCCATAAGCAAACAGGGCAGACCCTGATCAGACGGCACCTATGAGAGCCGTCTGATCTGGGTTTACTCCATTTACAAATACGTAGAAAGGACGTATCTATGGAGTTTTTTACCCCTTGCATGAAAAATGAAAATTATCACAAAGACGAGATTGGACAGGTATAGATACCTGTATAATATGGGTATACATATATAAATAATGTAATACAATCTTTGCGTGGTTTGGTCATTGTTTTTTTAGCAAAGACCTCTATACTTTGATTTATCACCCATTGTCCACATCCATTTCATGATCTATAGCAGCTGTGTACACAACTACAGTTGAGCTTTGATATCTCGAATTTCAAGGGACCACACAAATCAGTGTTCCTGTAGGAACTTTCAGCTTTAATTTAGATCTGAATTTAGACCTGTCACACGTGTTTCTATATATGCGCAATATATTTTAGAGCAAGTTTTGAAAGGACTGAACTTTAAGTTCGAGTTATCCCGCAGTTCGACTTATCCGATTTCGAGATATCGAAGTTCAACTGTATGCAGTAATGCCTCGCTAATATGGATCAAAATTATCATCAAAATTATCATCAATATTTGCAATTTAAGTGGATCTAAATCATCAAAATCATCATCATAATTTGCAATTTGGGTGGATCCAAATCGTCTAAATTACCAATCTGGGTGGATCCAAATAAATCATAATAATTAGCATCCTGATCGGATCCAAATCATCAAAACGTGCAATCTAAGTGAATCTTAATCATCAATATAGGACCCAATCAAAACGTCCAAATAATCGCTGTTCTACAATATTATCTAATAATTTGTTTCTTCTATGAAAAACTAGATAGCTCTTTACTCCATGAATAATCATCTAAGAAATTATGACGTCATGAATATTAATAAGATTAATTGTACAATAGCACGTGGACACAGAACAATTTGGCCATTGCTGAGACTGTAGGATTTTATCTATATTATATCATTAGCAAACAGAGCAGACCCTTAACTATTTCGCTGCCAATGCCGGATCTGTGATTACCTATGCAAACAGTTTGGATCCAGATGAGACGCCGAGTAACTCGGCGTCTCATCAGGATCCAAACTGTGTGTTACTGTTACTATGTTTTTGAAACAAAAATGAAGAAAATCAAAAGAATGAAAATTTGTAGCAGACGACAAAGTTAGCAGACGACAGAGTTTGGCAGCGAAAGGGTTAAGGATCCGTCTGACCTAGGTCTACTCTGTTTGCGAAGGCACAGGAAGGCGTATTTACTTCATAAATATTCATGGCAGACTCCACCATATTCATGGCAGACTTCACCATATTCATGGCAGACTTTACCATATTCATGGCAGACTTCACAATATTCATGGCAGACTTTACCATATTCATGGCAGACTTTACCATATTCATGGCAGACATTACCATATTCATGGCAGACATTACCATATTCATGGCAGACATTACCATATTCATGGCAGACATTACCATATTCATGGCAGACTTCACAATATTCATGGCAGGCTCCTGCCATTATGGATAATATCTTACCAATTATTTTATTATAATTTATAAAGCATTTACATACAGATGCCACATAAGCGGTCATCAAAAAGAGGTCTAATTATGGACCTGTAAGACAGGTGGTAGCTTAACACAGGGAAAAAGTAAAACAGAGCTTTCTGCACTAATTTTTCTCTGCATTAAGCAACTACCCATTTTTTAACCCTTCTCTTGCTGAATTTTAAAATACATTTCTCCTTCTTTACCCATGCCCTGTTGTATGATTACATATATCTTCACTGTGTACAAGTATTTCGCTGTGCAATCACTGCTGTGGAGTGCACTGGTTGCACAATACATTTGTAAATAGTGCAGACCCTGATGAGACAGCTCCTGCAGGAGCTGTCTCATCTGGGTCTTCACTATTTACAGGTATGTATATTGACGTGAATAGCAAGCGAAGGGTTAACATACTGGTTGCACAATCCATTTGTAAATAGTGCAGACCCTGATGAGACAGCTCCTGCAGGAGCTGTCTCATCTGGGTCTTCACTATTTACAGGTAGGTATATTGACGTGATTAGCAAGCGAAGGGTTAACATTCCTATGTTCAACAAGAGAAAAGCATTGATGCAAACCATCAAAGGGCACGTATTACTGAATAGTGAACAATAATCAAACACGTTTTATATAATATAATGTCAACACGATATCTGTGTTACTCCCTTAAAATGTGGATTTAGGAACGCATGAAAATGCTTCAATTTCACCACAATGCCCTTAAAACAAAAGTCATTCCAGTCAATTGGCCCTAGTTACACACTAACCCTTTTAATCTCACAAATGGCCCCTTAACAATTTTCTTGTTAAATATTCATGTATGAAATAATGACACCATGAATATTTAGTATCTGAATTTTTATAATGGCATCATGAATATTTATTAGCTAAATTTTTATAATGGCATATACAGTTTCTACCAATACCAAAATGTACAGTAAAACCTTTCTATAGCGACCACTAAATTGTGTTACTTAGTTTGGTATTTAGAGCAGGTGGCTGCTTAAGAGCAATGTGAAAGCAAAACAGAACGCTCCTATAGGAGCGTTCTGTTTTACTTTCACCTTGCTTTAAGCAGCCACCTGCCTTTAACACAAAATACTTGGTGTAATTTAGTGGTCGTTATAGAGAGGTTTTACTGTAAATATTTGGTATTGGTAGAAGCAAGGAATGGCACCGAGTACTGAGGTACTCGGTCAAATATCTAGTATCGACCAGCATCTTTCGTTTCTGAGTACTCGCAATAAAATAATAATAATAAAATAATGCACTGTTCATTACGATGAATTTGACGCCACCTGTTCGTCGATGGGGTCATAATCTCTCTAATTTATTCTTTAATATGCAATGTTTTATCAAAGGCAGCTAGAATTAAAGAGAATATCACATCAAACAATAAGCATAAAATAATATAAAACTTTGTGACCTGATAATTATGATGCTGGTGAAACTGTTGTAAACGGCTACTTATACCAAAGATCCATTTCATGTCTGTTATCCAGGTGATAGTTTAATGCAGGGTAGAACATAGATTTCACAGAAAGCTCCAACACCGGCTGTCAGCATTTCTATCCTGTATTAACAGACTGCGTCTAAAAGTCCGTCATCACCAAAGATTTTATCCATGATTGCATGTCTATCATGTTCAACCCTTTCCCTGTTCTATATTTAGTCCAAATTTCAATACCTTCTGAATATTCATGGCAAAATAGTTATAATGCAATATGAAAGATAAAACATTGTAACTATTTTAGAAACTAAAGAAACAGGCTTTTCAAATTGCATTAGCAAACAGAGCAGACCCTTATAAGACGATCCTACAGGAATCCTCTGATCTGGATCTACCCTATTTGCAAATGCACGAAAAGGCATTTATATGAAAGAAAGGGTTAAAGAGCTTACACACGACAATACAAAACTTACATCATTATTGTCCTGGTGTTCTTAGATACAGTAAAACCTCTCTATAACGGCCACTAAATGGTGTTAATTAGTTGGTATTTAGGGCAGATGGCTGCTTTTAAAGCAAGGCGAAAGTTAAACTGAACGCTCCTATAGGAGCGTTCTGTTTTACTTTCACCTTGCTTTAAGCAACCACCTGCCTTTAACACAAACTATTTGGTGGAATTTACTGGTCGTTATAGAGAGGTTTTACTGTACAGATCTTAACGCATGCATATGCAAGGAATATACCCCGTAACAGCTGCCTGATCGGGGTTTACTATGTTTACTTATGAAATAATACAGATATGAGCCTACAATGTCTGTAATGGCAAAATTGTTCCATGTTCAAATGCCATAATATATATTAATTCAATTAACATCCATGATGTCATTATTTCTAACTAGAATATGTAGGCATTAAAAGGTAAACAAACGAGGATAAATGTTACATTAATTTCCCGGTGCATCTTGTACACAGTAGATTCACTTACCGTTTCCGACCTAACAATTTCCTTGTTGAATATTCATATAAGAAATTATTACACCATGAATAATTATTAGCTTAATTTTTATAAAGGCACATTTACACAGAATGTATTTTGGTAGAAACTGTAGAGTCAGATCTATTAGAATTGCACACGAAAACAGAACATAGATACCCTGATTGGACCTAAAGGAACTGTCTGATCTGGGTCTACTCTTTTTTCAAAGGCGGGGAAAGCATTTATATTAGCGGAATGGTTAAGCCTTTTCATAATTGGCATTTGCAATAGGCTGGGCTAGATAAGACACATTACGTCTCGTTGGGATATAATCTACATGACAGCTTAACCCTTTACTGCGCGAGTATTCATGTGAGAAACAATGACACAATGCTTACTAATTAGATTTTTTTATAAAAGTATAGCAACATAGACGGGACAGTTTGGCCATGGCATAAACTGTAAAATCAGATCTATATAATTCCACAAGCGAACAAAACAGACCCTGATCAGACACCTTCTATGGAAGCTGTCTGATCTTGACCTACTGTGCTTGCAAAGGCGTTATAATGCATTTTGAGTAATTAACCCTTTCGCTGCCAAACTCTGTCGTCTGCTTACTTTGTCGTCTGCTACAAATTTTCATACTCTTTATTTTCTTCATTTTTGTTTCAAAACATAGTAACAGTAACAAACAGTTTGGATCCTGATGAGACGCCGAGCTACTCGGCGTCTCATCTGGATCCAAACTGTTTACATAGGTAATCAAAGATCCGGCATTGGCAGCGAAAGGGTTAAGGATTTAAAGCTTGAACAAATAAGTACCAAGTAAACTTTGTAATTTATCAGGGTGTTAGGGACTTTGTTTTAAGAGAACATACCATAAAAAACATATATTTAATACAATGTACATTGTTGTTATAAATAAACATACATATCACATGTCAAATCAGCCTTAAGACTGACTAACAGTAATATTAGTCACACTCAATTTAGTTATGAACAAAATCATTACATGATAGAAAATTGACAATTTAATTATTGACTATTCGGATTTAAGATGACTTATATATAACCCTTTCCCTTTATTGACGACTTTTGACGACTCTGTAAAATTCACTTTGTGAAACCATTGTGATAAATAGAGCATTTGCTCCTATAGGAGCAAATGCTCTATTTATCACAATGGTTTCAAACTACAAAATTCTAAAAAAAATCCTTTTCTCTAGTTAATGCTACTTTTTGGTAGATTTATTCAAAGAGGTTGTATCCAAAAACAGCATATGAGGTAACGGGTTAACCCTTTCCAACGCCTTTTCACGTATTAGCAAACAAGGTAGGCCCAGATCAGATGTCTCATGTTAGAGACGTTTGATCAGGATTTGCTCTATTTGCATTTGAGGTAGCAATGACCTGAGTCTACAGGTTTTGTCATATACTTCCCTTGAAAAGTTTCCATTATAAAATTTCAGCTAATAATTTCAGGCCTTTGTGTCTTACATGAATATCAAACAGTGATATGATTAAGAAGGACAGTGAACTGTCAGTACCCTCTACAGTGTAAGCAATAGCCAGCATGCATCTACGTGATTTCAGTATACAATATGTTTCGACTGGTGCTTATAAAAATGAATTCTATTATAACCTATTCCCTCACATTGACGACTTTTGACGACTCTGTAAAAGCCATACCGTGAATCCATTGTGATAAAAAGAGCATTTGCTCCTATGGGAGCAAATGCTCCATCTATCACAATGGTTTCAAACTACAAAATTCAAAAAAAAATCCTTTTCTCTAGTTAATGCTCATTTTCGGTATATTTATTCAAAGAGGTTGCATCTAAAAATAGCCAATGAGGTAATGGAATAACCGTTTCATCGTCAAATACATTTGCTTCAGGTTTCAAATAGGAGTTTCCTTCAGTTTTATTTTAAAAAACATAGTCGGGGTGTGAAATAGTCTACCAGCAAACGAGTTAACCCTTCCCTGATGAATAATCGTGTAAAATATAATGAATCATAAATATTAGTTAATTAAATTGTTAGAATGGCATATGAACACAAATAATTTAGGCCATGGAAGATACTTTGGAAACAGATCTGTATTAGAGAATGGTTCCGGGTCAGGCGGATCCTTAATGCTCTGTTTGATAAGAGTCTACTCTGTTTGCAAATGCGAGTTTTTCATTTATGAGCCCAACAGTGTTGTTTGTGCAGTGTGGTGTCCGTGAAACACCTCACCTTACACTCAAGCAATATTATTTTCATCCTTTCGCAGTTATGCTCTCAATGCGTTTTCATACACCTTAACACCGTAATTTGCGCTTTCTATCGATGTTATGGTGGTGGTTGCGTTGTGTGTGTGTGTGTGTGTCTTTTCCTGCTTGACTTTACTGCTTTTTTCATTAATGTTTTCTATAAGGTAAATAGTTAAAACTAATAAATACGTAACAGGATAATCTTAAACATACGAATACAAATGCAAGCATGCATGCATTAATTCGTTGCTGTGTGATCATTTTTGTTCTTTGTTCGAGTTTGCAGTGTCACTGAACGTCCTGTTTTGGATACAGCCGAAGTAGACACTCAGTTTTACTTCCTTCATTGCAAATAACGCATTATGCCGCATAGAGTGCACGTATACCAAAAGTGTTAAACAGTTAAAATTCTGGATTGTTACACCGAATGGAAAACACAAGTTACATTATGTTTTTATTGAAACATTTAACGTATGAATTTAAATAAATTCAGTCATTAGTGAACAAACTATCAATACATTTAAATAAAACTGAAACATAAACCGATATGTTTGCGATGACATGCGATGCATGTTATATTATTATATTCAATTGTGTTAAATTAGGCAAACGCAAACATATTTTATCTGATAAATTCTGAAACAGGTCCGATTCTGTAGAAATCAGGTCCGATCCGGCCCAAATGGTCCGATTGGGTCTGAGTCGGTGAATCATGATACCCCAGTCTAATTGTGAACCTCAACACCACAACCCCCCCCCCCCACAACCCCCCCCCAAAAAAAAACAACAAAACAACAACAACAAACAAACCCCCAAACAAAACAACAACAAAAAATCCAAAACAAAACCAAAACAAAAACCATAAACAAAAAACACACGCAAAAAACAACACAAAAATAAATAAAGAAACAACAAAAACAAACAACAACAACAAAACAAAACAAAACAACCTACGGAAATAAAGAAAAAAATGTGGAAATTACATTTTAACCATATTCTCATTATCCTTGATAACCCCCCCCCCCCCCCTACCAGTGAAATTCCATCAACAGCATTCCCTATAGAGGCGCGGCATCAGCCTATCGCCAATAAATGAATGGCCGCTTGAGACAGGTTATACAGTAGCATAGAAGTAGATCTTAACCCTTCTCTTGCTGAATTTTAAAATACATTTCTCCTTCTTTACCCATGCCCTGTTGTATAATTACATTTATCTTCACTGTGTACAAGTATTTCGCTGTTCAATCACTGCTGTGGAGTGCACTGATTGCACAATCAACTTGTAAATAGTGCAGACCCTGATGAGACAGCTCCTACAGGAGCTGTCTCATCTGGGTCTGCACTATTTACAGGTACGTATATTGACACGAATAGCAAGCGAAGGGTTAAATGTTTTATAGCAAATGGAGCACGTCCTGATTATATGATACATACAGGTGCCATCTGATCTAATTCTTCTCTCTTTTGAAAGGTGTCAAATAACGTCTTTGTGAAGTAAAGGATTAAGCAGACGACATGTTTGGTGCAGACGATAACACCACGTGACCGTGTCAATTATTTTTTGTAAACAATTCATCATGAACTGGAAGATCACCGCCTTTCTATCTTATATTTCTTATTTTCTTATTCACTGAACCCACTATTGACATGGTCGTTTTGTTTATTTAAATTTTAGCACGTTTGCATAGATTGTCGTCTGAAACTATTATCGCCCATATTTTATTCTTAAAAAAACATTTTCAAAACTCGACGCGGGTGTCATGTTTGTGACGCAAAATACATATTATTTTTTATGTTGTGCTATTTTGTTGTGTACCTCATGGGTCTATGACCTCTGGTTTTATTAAATACAGTGCTCCCTCTCTACAACGACACCCTTTGGGATACGAAGATTGTATGTGTTGTTCAGAGGGAGTTGTTGTAGGGAGGTAAAATATAATTAGCTTGTTTGCAGATCCCCAGATAATGTGTATTTCGAGAATTAAAACCGTTATGCCTCTATCAAACCCTATGTTGTGACCACTCTTTAGAATCGTCACTTTGTCACAACATAGGGTTTGATGGAGGCATAAAGAAATTACGATGGAAAAAAGTTGTTTCTGGAGCTTTGTTGTTTCGGAAACAGTGACATGCGTTGTTGTAAGGAGGGAATCGTTATTGAGAGAGACGCTGTAGGGAGGGAGCACTGTAAAACGTATATTGTAAATTTGATCACGAAATAGTGTTGTTAACAACAACAACATTATATACCGACATATTACTGTCAATCATTTTAACTCTTTACATTTAATGCATACAGGTGGAGATTTTTGTATTGATTTTGTTCTTCATAAAAGTGATAGTCCCTACCAGAAACGCATATTTTCAATAACACTGGTCCAGTAAATCCCCTCTAAACCTTTTGTTAAAATAAGTATACATATAGGTCTTGGAGACAGGTGGCAGATTAATGCAGGGTGAAAGTCATGCAGAAAGCTGAATGACTTTCACCCTGCATTAAGCAGCCACCAGCCTAAAGTATCTAAATTCTTCTCTACTAAATTCTTCTCTACTAGAATTCCGGTTTAGACGGGTTTTTTTACTGTATTTGTTATGCTCAATCATTATTATGAATGAATGTCAATTTGAATTTATATCGAAGAATGCTCCTGTGATACAAAATAAATTGTTTTCGTCGATATCTATATTGTTTGTTCTACAATAATATATTACCGGCCTAGGTCGAACAGTTGCAAACCGAATAAACACTAATACATTGGCGAATAACATCGGGTCTTCGATATCAAAGACATGAAAGGTGTCCGATTGGTTTTCTTGTAATGCACTTCTTTACAGCATATAAACAAATGATTTATGTATTTTTATGCATTTTTAAAACGGATTGCGAGTAGAGACTAACACTTTAAGCTAACATATGTTTTAAATGCATTTACATCCTTGGGTACTCATAAAGTTACCGTTATTTAGATGTGGTGCTTTAACCCTTTCGGCGCAACATTTCTAATTGTCGTCTGCAATCCAAGTTTGTTAAATCATTCAGTAAAATAAAGGAATGAGATAAATAAATGCAAATTTGAAAGGAACAAAGCACAGATATAGAAATAGAGATTGAGACAAAAAGTGAAGTCCCTGGTCAGACGCCGCCTTGATCTGGGACTGCACTATTTGTCGTCGTGCATTTATAAATGCGACATTGGCAGTGAAAGGGTTAAGACGTTACGTTCTTTGTTGACGTCAATATGCGTAACGCCGTTACTGCGACGCCGTGATGTCAGCAGTGTTACTCAAATGTATGTTATTTGTAAATAAATTGTCCGATATTTAAAAGTAATACATGTAATTATTCCGCAATAAATGTCTGACATTTTCATATAAAAAGTATGATATTAACACACACGGATTAAGAAAAAATAGTATTGATAAGACCAGAAACGGCGGTTTCAAATCATGTTCTATTTCTGTCAATTAAATGAACACTCGATTTTCTTTATGTTTGATATGTGTTTACCGAAACCTGTTGTGAATGTTTGTGCGAGGTCTTAGAACTGCAGTTGATAAGACGCCATTCTGAAAAATAATATCGCAACCACAGTACGTTGCCGTCTGATGTCCGTTTTCGACGTCAAACAGGGCGAATTTGCGTGATTAGCAACATCTTGGGTCAAACTTTAAGAAATAATTTAAATGGATGTACATAGTATATAATTGAAACCAATTTGTAATCGATACAAATAATATGTACTTATTACTTGTTCATGTGTACATACTTTAAATACAAGCATTTCTAATGTCGATACCAAACTATCGTACTGTTGTACATGATGTAATAAGAACAGCGCGGAATCGACGTAGGAAATATTTTATAACGTTCATACTTTTTGAAAGAATTTAACGAAATAAAGACGAGTACCCGCTCCAATGAACCATACATCGTTATATGTTCGACTTGGTACAATATGTTGAATATTTTTTGTGTAAACCGGAACTGCGTATACTGACCTGTTTTTATCCTGGAAACTACGCAATTCCACTTTGTGCACACTCTATCTATCCTAATTTCCCGAACCGAACATGAGACGATGTACGGTTGATAGTTGTAGGCACGCGTCTTTTTTTGTTAAAATCTTTCATATGCTATGAAAGTTATGAGCAAAAATGTTTAGAGATACTCGACGTCGATTCCGCGCTCAGAGTGACGTAAGCGTCACATCATGGCTAGACATTTTAGTTCCGCTATTAAGCACCAAAAATATTGTTTGAACCTCCCAAAAATTATATTATTATGTTTATGGACACATGTACTTTTTATCTTCCAAATATATTTTTGTTTCGTTCAGATACAATTTCACAAATTAAGAACGAAGATACACACTATGAGAATTTGTCGACATTTTACCCATGTGTTACATAGTGGCTAGACATTTATATTCACGTTTTTCGCGTTATTCCAGTTACTAAATTTCTGGTTAACATATATCATTTTTAAGCATATCAAATGTACTTTTACAACATATATGATACTTTAAAAAACCCTAATTTTGCTGTGAATACATCATAACACTCAACATGTTGGTGATTTTATTTCTAAAATCTCTCCTTTTCCTCATTGTTGATTTTTATAGAATTGGAACTGTTCATGTACTATTTTATTGTCCGGACGTTGTAGCAACGTGAAGCTGAAACGACGTAATCTCATCTGGTGATTTTTGCCGGGAAAATATCCACACAGGCAACAATAAAATAGGATTTGAATGTTGCAGACACCCGTTTTGTGTTACATCTCACCTGCGGAAAAATGACGACGTCGCCGATAGTTTTTCATTATAAAATTAACCGAGAAATACATAGACACGTAAAAATGTAATAGTCGGCAAGGTAGTGTTTAGCTCTTTCCGGCAATATAAATTTCATTTTGGTGCTGTAATTCTTTGCAGAGATGTCATATATTTCATACGCAAAAATACGCGATTTTCAAAACTGACGTCAACATCGAACGCAACGTCTTAACGATAAAACTTAACAAACACTGCCGATCTATTTGAGATTCGGTCAATGTTCAAGCTGTTTGACACTCAACTAATAGATTCACTAAAGCTTGGAATAATCGGAAGTTTTAACCTTTTCCTCCATAAATACGCCTTTCTACACCTTTGCAAACAGAGTAGACCCAGGTCAGACGGCTCTCATAGGAGCCGTCTGATCGGGATCTACTCTGTTTGCTTATGGAATAATATAGATCTGATTCTACAGATTCTGCTTTGGTAAAACTTTCATATGTTAACATGCCATCTTAAGAATTAATCTAATTAATGTTCATGATGTCAGTTTTTTTAAAGGATTAAAGAAAATGTTTCTTCAGATGAGAGGTTGAGAAAACATTGTGTTTTTGAGCAGGATTGGGGATGAATAAAGGCTTGCTGATCATGGCACTGAATTAATTGGGAGTTAATACATGCATAGTGCGCATGCCCACGAATCTTTTAAACCTTTGGATGCGGGAAACGAATTCGCTGTCGTTTTCAAACAGTGCAGACCCAGATCATACGGCTCCTAGAAGAGCTCTCTGATCAGGGTCAACTCTGTCTGTCATTCAAAATACCTCTCGCAATCTATTGCATAATGAATTAATTATATTGTAACGATAACGAACCATTCCTCTTTCAGCAGATTGAGGTCAATATCGTTTGCATGAATCAAATACTTTTCCAAAATGAATGAATATAGTACAGGTATTCATGGGCAATATATTTACTCTTTACTCTATGAATATTCATATAAGAAATAATGCACGCATGGTTATTAATCAGTTTCATATCTCTATAATGAGCAGAAAGGGAATGGGTTATGTTTCACAGTAGGTTTTCCTTCAATTTCTTCGGAATCTGAGATCAGGATCAGACTCTACTCCATATTTTTGAACTAGTTTCATTCCAGCTCAAGAAACAGATTGCACTCCTATAGTTTCTGTAAGGGCCAAAATTCCCGTGTTGTGTTCATACATGCAGTTGACTTCGATATCTCGAACTCGGATAACTCGAACTTTGGGATAACTCGAACTAAATATCCAGTCCTTCCAAAACTTACAATACAGCAGTAGTCTAAGATGTATAAATACGCATATCTAGAAACACGCGTGACACTTAATGCATATCTAGAAACACGCGTGAAACTTAATGCATATCTAGAAACACGCGTGACACTTAATGCATATCTAGAAACACGCGTGACACTTAACCCTTCGAGTGCTGAATTTTAAAATACATTTCTCCTTCTTTACCCATGCCCTGTTGTATAATTACATATATCTTCACTCTGTACAAGTATATCGCTGCGCAATCACTGCTGTGGAGTGCATTGGTTGCACAATCAACTTGTAAATAGTGCAGACCCTGATGAGACAGCTCCTGCAGGAGCTGTCTCATCTGGGTCTTCATTATTTACAGGTAGGTATATTGACGTGAATAGCAAGCGAAGGGTTAATGCAGGTGTATAGTAATGCTGAAAGCTCCTAAAGGAGCTTTCAGCATTACTTTACACCTGCATTAAGCTGTGAACTTAAGAAAGTGTACAGATTACAAATCGGATAACTCGAACTTCTTTTATTTCGAACTAATTTGAAAGGTCCCTTGAAGTTCGAGATATCGAAGTTCAACAGTACATGTACCGTTATAGATATGCAACAAAATAATAATCATATTATTGCTTACATGTACATCAATATACATGAAATAAAGGGTTAAGCTGGTCGTAATTTTATCCAATTTGATGAATTCAGTAAGCCCCTCTAAACCGGACGTTAAATGTGGTATAAACATCGATCTTGAAGACAGGTGGCAGCTTAATGAAGGATGAAAGGCATGCAGAAGCTCATACTGCATTAAGCAGTCACCTGCCTAAAAGTATATAATTTCTTCTCTACTAGAAATCCGGTTTATCAGGGTCTGCTCTGTTTCCTTATGATGTAATATAGGTACAATGTATGATTCTACAGCTTCTGTCTGAGCCAAAATGGCCAGTGTTAATATGCCATTATAAAACAAATAATCTCATTAATATTCATGCAACAGAAAACGGGTTAACCCTTTCCCTCATATCAACGTGTTTTCACGCATTTGCAAACAGAGTAGACCCAGATCAGATCCAGATCAGACGGCGCCTAGAGGAGCCGTCTGATCAGGGTCTACTCTGTTTGCTAATAGAATTTGATAGATCTGTTTCTTTGCTTTATAAAATGTCTACAATGTTCCACCTTCCATATTTCTTTATAACTATTTTGTCAATGAATATTCAGTAGGTATTGAAAATTGGAATAAACTTAGAAAAGGGAAAGGGTTAACAGGTCGCTTTGTATATGCTCTACTGTGGTTGTCATTCGTTTCTGGGTCGGTGCGTGAAGGGCACATTCTGAATTAACCCTTCTCTATGCTGTTAACCCTTCGCTTGCTATTCACGTCAATATACCTACCTGTAAATAGTGAAGACCCAGATGAGACAGCTCCTGCAGGAGCTGTCTCATCAGGGTCTGCACTATTTACAAGTTGATTGTGCAACCAGTGCACTCCACAGCAGTGATTGCACAGCGAAATACTTTTACACAGTGAAGATATATGGAATTATACAACAGGGCATGGGTAAAGAAGGAGAAATGTGTTTTAAAATTCAGCAAGCGAAGGGTTAACAATTACAACATCTCGGCTATTTTCTACGAAATAGTCTGAACCCTGGCGGAATACTTCTTTGACGACTAGTTACGAATGGCTGTTAACCCTTTCGCTGCCAAACTCTGTCGTCTGCTAACTTTGTCGTCTGCTACAAATTTTCATTTTTTTGATTTTCTTCATTTTTATTTCAAAAACATAGTAACAGTAACAAACAGTTTGGAGCCTGATGAGACGCCGAGTTACTCGGCATCTCATCTGGATCCAAACTGTTTGCATAGGTAATCACAAATCCGGCATTGGCAGCGAAAGGGTTAAAATGATGTCTGCTTGAACTATAATTGAAGCAATTTTTTCTACTTTTTTTCTCCATTTGCTTTTGAGAAATTACTGACCAAGTGTCGTAAATGTTAAATATTGATGAAACGCTCAGTCATTCGTCGTCTCATCTGGATCTATGCTGTTTTCAATTTCCAGTCAAGTATCGCGTTGTAGGATAAAGGTATTGAAAAATGCACACCGCACCACTGTCGCGAAGACAAAATTTCTTCCAGATGTGCAAGACAAACTGACAAAAAGAAATCTGTAGACATGTCGACGCTTTTCGGTGTATACAGTAAAATGTTCTATTTCGACTACTTAATACATACAAATATATGTATGGATCATATAGAGCATTTGGTAGCTTAATGCAGGACGAAAGTAATGTAGAAAGCTCCTATCGGAACTTTCTGCATAACCTGCGTTCTGCATTAAGCTACAATCCGCCCCTTAAACATTCAGAATTAGACCGGATTATTTCGGCGGTGGTTGTAGAGAGGTTCACTGTATTGGTGTGTTTCATAGCTGAAAATAAACATGCTAAGTAGGTGTGTTTTTTTACATCTCAAACTTGTGACCACTTATATTTAAATCTATGTGCAGCTACCGCCCAATAAGTGGCTAACCTATGTATTTCTTATATTGTTTGAAGAAAACACTTACAGTTCTTATTTTGTTCTACAGTAAAACCTCTCTATAACGACCACTAAATTGTGTTAATTAGTTGGTATTTATGGCAGGTGGTTGCTTAAAGCAAGGTGAAAGTAAAACAGAACGCTCCTTTAGGAGCGTTCTGTTTTACGTCCACCTTGCTTTAAGCAGTCACCTGCCTTTAACACAAAATACTTGATGTAATTCAGTGACCGTTATAGAGAGGTTTTACTGTTCATATTGAAGGGGGAATGGCGAACAAAATATTTGCTAGTATAGGCCATTGCCACCGACGGGTTTATCAAACAGTACAGGCCCAGATCAGAGGCCTCTTTCAGGATCTGGATCTGCACGGTTTGCCTAAGAGACACTGAAAACAATGGGTCTGTAACACTTTGAGTACGTGAAGCGAGTGTACTGGCATTATCAAACGGTGTAAACGCAGATCAGAGGGTACCTATAGGAGATTTCTGATCATGGTCTGCATTATTTGTCATTCAAAATCCTCTAGCAACCATAACCCGTTCACACGGACTGGACTATATTTAACCCTTTCGGCGCCAAACTTCTAATTGTCGTCTGCAATCGAAATTTGTTAAATCATATGGTAAAATAAAGAAATGAGATAAATAAATGCAAATTTAAAAGGAATAAAGCACAGATATGGAACTAGAGACTGAGACAAAAAGTGAAGTCCATGATCAGACGCCGCCTTGAAAAGGCGGCGTCTGATCTGGGACTGCACTACTTGTCGTGGTGCATTTATGCGACTTCGGCGGTAAAATGGTTAAACACTGATGGATAATAATATTCAGGGCTAAATATGGAGTAGTTTTATTGCTGGAGAAAATTAATACAGAAGGAACTTTCTGCGTTACCAACAATCTGCATGAAATATGTACACGAAAGAAAGGGTTTGACTCTTATAAAAACAGCAGGAACAGATCTTTAAAAGTACATCAGCAATTAGAGCAGACCCGGATCAGACGGCTCCTACAAGAGCCGTCTGATCTGGGTCTACTTTGTTGTCAAAAAGGCGTTTTAAACGGCTATACTGTGGAGCAAATGGTTAACAGATGAAAAGTAGTTAAACTTCCCCTGAAGCATCAATGCATTACAACAGACTGGGATTTTGACAGGGATGTTTTCCGACTGGATACTATTTTAAAATCATATTTATAACCTCCCTTGTATTCGAGTCAATATAGCCATCACACATTTCTCTACATTGCACACGTTTAATATAAGTTGTAACGCCATGTAGAAACACCACGACGTCATGGAGAAATTTTACATGTAGAACCTGTCAAATTATACGGCATTTTCAGTCGAAATAAGTTATGTGAAAAAGAGAATAATTATGATGCGAGTTGTCATTTTGTACAGAATGATATTAAACTCGTCTTTGAAAATGTTATTAAGATCGCTTAACCCATTCCCTCATAGGCTATTTTTAGATAAACCTCTTTGAATAAATCTACCGAAAAGGAGCATTAACTAGAGAAAAGGAAAATTTTAGAATTTTGTAGTTTGAAACCATTGTGATAAATAGAGCATTTGCTCCTATAGGAGCAAATGCTGTATTTATCACAATGGTTTCACAAAGTTACTTTTACAGAATCGCCAAAAGTCGTCAATATAAGGGAATGGGTTGATAACCTTTTTCTAAGTCTTTAATATCAGTTTGTACAAAATGACAAACGCAAACATATCCTATATATATATATTTCAAAACAAATGACAGACAATTTTTATTCATAAACGAATTAAAGTCCAACAAAACAAACTGAGGGTTATTGGAATGGCCAATGGACATGGTCAGTTGACGGATGGACAAGTGGACGCACATACAGCAAACGGAAAGATAAGTATGCGGACACACAGAAAATGATAGAAAAAAACATAGAGACAGACAGAAACTGACAAGTAGGGGTACCTGTATAACTGTACAGGTGAATACACAGTGTCATCGCTACAAACCGGGCGATTGGAAAAACGTTTTCAGCAGGAGGCTGTTTAACCAATTTGCTACCAGTGGATTCTTCCATGCTTATATATTGGATTAGTTCATTTTTTTTATCCTAGGGATGTCTGGTCTAAATTTTCATTTTTGTTTTGTTTTATATTAAATTTCCTATCAACAAACAGTGTAGACTCTGATCAGACGCCGCATCATGCGGCGTCTGATCAGAGTCTACACTGTTTGCCTACGTCCCAAATATGGGATCGTGGGCCCAAATGGATTGATGCAGGGTGAAAGTCACACAGAAAGCTCCCAATGGAGCCACCTGTATTAAAGACCGGTATTGATAGTTTATACATGTAATTTGAATGTCCGGTTGGATGATTTTACACGTAGATAATTGACAGGCATGTGCACATGTACGTGTCTGTGTAGTTTCTTACCGCAAGAAACTACACAGACACGTACATGTGCACATACATGCACATACACGTACACAAATGCATACACATACACGTGCATTTACACGTTCACATACGTAAACACACTCAGCAACGCATACACATATACGTACACAATTACATGTACACATAAACAAACGCATACGCATCCAAGTGCATTTGCACTTACACTTATGCATACACATACACGCGCACTTACGCATATGCATACACAAACACATGCATAAACACATACGCATACACGAACACATACAAAAACGCATACGCATATACATACACCTGCACATACATGTATAAATACGCATACAATACACATACACACATACATACGTAACTCACCACAAACGAAATCCACACAAAATGTTATTTTCGCCCGGAAGTGTGTTCGTCTTCGAATTCGTCCGTTCGGATGTTGACAGTTTTGAAAATGCATTAAATTTATATCACTGTGCATTTTCCTCAAATTCCCTCCGAGACGTGCAGGTCGTGACACCAATTCTCAAGTAAATATCATGAGGCGTTAAAATGTAACATTAAATGGCATAATTTACTGCAGATCATTATCCCATTAACTCCTTCTGGGTCGATTACTTGCAAGGGTCCTATTGCACGTACAAAAATGCGACCAAATGCATGAGAAAAGCTGCATTAAGTATCAGCGGTCGAGAAAAGTGGGACTTCCCACGTTTCATAACGCAATTTAGTTCTTTGCATGGTTAAGGTAAATTTAAAGTTGTTTCAAAAAAGTGTCGTCTGCTTCAATTTTAAAAGTAGGATTTCTGTTTCATTCGTTTTCATATGAAACGACCAGAGTATTATACATTTTGGATCCTGGTGAGAGGCCGAGTTACTCGGCGTCTCATTTGGATCCAGACTGTTTGTGAAGGTCATCATGATTTCGCTCGTATCATGAGTAATGTTTGACTCTTGACACGCTCACGGTGATTCGTGACATCATCGCAAACAGTACTGATCCAGATGTGACATCTCGCCGTCTCACCAGAACCCACCGATCACGTGCAGTGATGAAAAATTTAAAAAATCTCCTTCTAGAAGATTAAGCAGACGACCAATTTTGCAGACGACAATTATTTGGCGGTAAAAAGTTTAAAGATGGATGGTGTCATGGAGTTAATTTGTAAGTTCCCGGATTACCGATTACGACATCAAGTATTGTCGCAAAATGATGATATAGTTGTGTTTGGCATTAATGTTTTGTTATCTGTTTTAATGTCATTAAAATTATGCTTTTGCGATGTAAGAAGAGACGAGATAAGAATGGCGCGAAGTAATCCTTTACCTCGTAAATATTCATTTCAGAATTAATGACGTCATGAATATCTATTGGATGACATTTTTAAATGGCATATACATATTGGACAGTTTGACTTTTGCAGAAACTGTGGATTCAAATCTATAGGGACGTCTGATCTGG
Organism: Azorinus chamasolen; assembly: GCA_963576725.1. NCBI lineage: Eukaryota > Metazoa > Mollusca > Bivalvia > Cardiida > Solecurtidae > Azorinus > Azorinus chamasolen. The sequence goes on from OY755252.1 coordinate 59,058,384, forward strand.
ATCTACACTGTTTGCAAAGGGGTTAAATGTGTCTACATCATGGAAAAGTTAATCTTAAGCCTGCTATTGGCGGATGTGTGAATACCTATGCAAACAGTTTGGATCCAGATGAGACGCCGAGTAACTCGGCGTCTCATCAGGATCCAAACTGTTTGACACCCTGATAGCATTTTGGTAGACAGATTGATTATAGTTTGAATTTTTAAAAATGTAGTAGGTGAAACAATCTGTAAAAATAATTTGCACAGCAGGCTAAAGGTTAAATATGCTATGGCTAACTTTGTGATATCAACTTGATCCACGATGAGACACTGTGCCATTCGGCGACCCACCAGGACCCGAATGTATAAACTATTAACCCATTCCCTCATAGACTATTTTTAGACACGTTATCTTTGAAGAAAATTAATCTACCGAAAAGGAGCATTCAATGGAGAAAAGGAAACTTTTAGAATTGTATAGTTTTGAAACCATTGTGGTAAATAGAGCAATTGCTCATATTGAGTAAATGCTCTATGTACCACAATGGTTTCAAAATGTGACTTTTACAGAGGCGCCAAAATGTGTCAAAGGATGGAATGTGTCCCTTTCCTTCATATATAAACACCTGGGTCCATGTTTATAAAACTTTTAGTTGAGTCTGAGCTCGTTCTCAAGTTTTTGATTGGTCAGATTTGAGCCTTTGGCTCAAATCTGACCAATCAAAAGCTTGATAACTCAAATCTGACCAATCAAAAGCTTGAGAACGAACTCAGACTCAAGTAAAATGTTTATAAGCATGGAACCTGTTCACACATTTTCAAACAGGGTATACCCTAATCAGACGGCTTCTATTCGTTCCTTATTTCATTATAACTAATTTGTCTATGAATATTCAGTAGATATTGGAATTTGGAACAGAACAGGAAAAGGGTTAAACGTTTGTAAAGACATTGAATAAAGCTCCACTTTGAAATTAATTTAATGGCAAACGGATTAACCATTTACCAAATAGAGACGAATTTTGAACTGCTTACGAGTAGACCGGGATCATACGGCTTCAATAGGAGCAAACTTATCAGGGTCTACTCTGTTTGCTTATGGCATAACATTGATTTGATTCTAATGTTTCTGCCATGGCCAAAAATTCCATTATAAAAAAATCAGCTAATAAATATTCATGATATCATTATTTCCTACATGAATATTCATGAGGTAATGGTTTTAAAATGCGATGATGCAAGCAATGACTCGTATGACGTCATAGTCATACCGTTTAATAATTTCCCTGTTGAATATTCATGGAACACATGATGACACCATGAATATTTATTAGCTATTTTTTTTTGTAATAACACATGTACACAGTCATGAATCTGTGATACTGATAGAAAGTCAGATAGTCAGATTTATTAGAATATCATACAGGAGCCGTCCGATCTGGGTCCACTCTGTTTGCAAAGGCGTGAAAAGGCCTTTGTTTGAACAAAATGGTGAATAGAATTGATATGGTCCAAACATGAATGCATGTCCTCTATTCACACTGTTTATTAACCCATTCCCTCATATTAACGCCTTTTGACGCATCTATAAAGGTCACTTTCTGAAACCATGGTGATAAATAGAGCATTTGCTCCTATGGAGCAAATACTCTATTTAATGCAATGGAATCAAAACTACACACTTTTGATAGTTTCCTTTTCTCTAGTAAATGCTCCTTTTCGGTAGTAGATTAATTTCTTAAAATAACACATAGTAATTTTGGCCTTGACAGAAACTGCATAATCATGTCTATATTATATCATAAGCAAACAGAGCAGATCCTGATCAGACGGCTCATATAGGAGCCGTCTGATCTGGGTCTACTCTGTTTGCAAAGGCGTAGAAAGGCGTATATATAGAGTACAGGGTCAATGTTAATCGTGATGCAGGGGCACAGCTAGCGATACGCGCTTACGCACGTGAGTAACATCAATTAGAAAGGTGAAAAACATTATTATGGCCAAATTGGAACAAAAATCGAAGGTTAAGTGGTGGTAGACTTTGATAAACGTTCTGTCTAGTCATGTAAGCTTTTAACCCATTCTCTGTAAAAGTCACCTTTTGAAACCATTGTAACAAATAGATCTATTTATCACAATCGTTTCAAAACTACACAATTCTGCGTTCATTGCATTTCGATTCACCTACGGTCCCTGTGGTGATATGGGTTCAATGATATATAGGTAGCCACTGATAAGCAAAGTATTTTGTACATAAAGGGCTTAGGGTTCAGCCATGTACCATTTTAATTAACCCTTATGCAATCGATCGCCACCTGATTGTAAATTTCAAACAGCTTGGATCCAGATGAGACGCCGAGTAACTCGGCGTCTCATCAGGATCCAAGCTGTTTGACACTTGTAAAGTAGTGTCTCAAAAGCTTGAACGAATCTGAAGTAATTAAACATTACAGCCAATCAGGGTTTCAACATGCACATTCCTTAGGCAGGATAAGGGTTGACCTTAACCCTTCTCTTGCTGAATTTTAAAATACAGTTCTCCTTCTTTACCCATGCCCTGTTGTATAATTACATATATCTTCACTGTGTACAAGTATTTCGCTGTGCAATCACTGCTGTGGGGTGCACTGGTTGTACAATCAATTTGTAAATAGTGCAGACCCTGATGAGACAGCTCCTACTATTTACATGTAGGTATATTGACGTGAATAGCAAGCGAATGGTTAAAGCCAGTTCAAAATACTTTATCGAGTAAAACCTCACTGATCTTAAGTTTTTAGTAAATAAGATTTGAATTTTTAAGTCTGGTGACTGCTTAGTGCAGGGTGAACATCACACAGAAAACTCACAGAGGAGATTTATGCTTGACCTTCACTCTGTATTAAACTAACACCTGTCTTTAATACCGTTGATGATACTTACTTGAAAGTTCGGAAGAGCGAGATTTTTCTTAACATACTTAAATCGTGAAACAAACACTTCCTCTCTTTTTCGCTTTGAAATACTCAATGCAATAATGAAACATTTTGAATCGTGTTGAGACCTCATCTAGATCCATAGATCTATTATAAGCATGCTAAGTAATCACAGATTCGCTTATAGGATATTATGTAGAACAATAAATTTGCACGAGGTCTTCTAGAAAAAGTAAACTACCAGTCAATATGTTTGTACTTCAGTCTTATCTAAACGGTGAAAGTGCTGGTATTCAATAAATGAATCAATCGGAATTTTGCAAGGCCACAATCGGAAAATCTTGGGGATTTTTACGTACTTGTCCAAGCTTACCGGACACCGCCGGGTGGATACGATTGGCAATGCCACATTGGGAACCCCGAACCAAATGTTGGCTTAGTTAAACCAATCAGAGGACATCTTAAAGGCGAAAACATTATTATAGTCAAAATGGAACAAAATCGAAGGCTAAGGGGGTAGACTTTGATAAAGGTTCTATTTTGTCATTTAAGCTTTAACACATTCCCTCATACTGGCGCTACGCCTTTTGGTGCCTCTGTAAAAATAACTGTTTTGAAATCATTGTGATAAATACATGTACAGCATTGCACCATAGGAGCAAATGCTCTATTTATCACAATGGTTTCAAGACTACACAATTCTAAATGTCCCCGAAGGAGCATGCCCTCGGAGCCCTATAGCCGCAATGTGTACATTACATTTGGATTCAGCTACGCCCCTTGTCTTTCAGAATATATTTTTATTAGTCTGACACATATCAGCACTGACAATAAAATAGTCTTGCAACACCCTGTCATTTTTATGAAAATTAATTAGATCTAGTTATTTTTAATTTGTATTAAAATATGTACAATAAGGAAATTAACATGGCAAACAATAGAGAATCAGATCTGTAATATATAAGTAAAAAGAGCAGGGTCCCTGCTTATAAAACTTTTAGTTGAGTCTGAGTTCTTTCTCAAGTTTTTGATTGGTCAGATTTGAGCCTCTAACCAATCAAAAGCTTGATAACTCAAATCTGACCAATCAAAAGCTTGAGAACTCAAAGCTGACCAATCAAAAGCATGGACACTGATGTCTGATCAGACAACTTCTACATGAGATGTCTGAGCGTGCCTACAGTAGAACCTAGTGTTCATTCATTTATTGAACATAGGAGGCGTAAAAAGCAGGTGGTTGCTTAATACAGGGCAAAAGTAATGCAAAAAGTTTCTATAGGAGCTTTCTGTGTTATTTTTGGTTTGCATTAAGCTACCATATGCACTACTGACTCGCAATTATATCTCTTTTTGATGGCCGCTTAACCCTTTCCTTCACTAAATGTGTTTTCACGAATCTGCAAACAGAGTAGACCCAGATCAGACGGCTCCTTTAGGAGCCGTCTGATCAGGGTCTGCTCTGTTTGCTAATGGAATTCGATAGATCTGTTCCGATCTTTACTTTCTAAAATGGCTACAATTTTCCACTTTCGATATTTCATTATAAATATTTCGTTCATGAATATTCTGTAGGTATATTGAAGTTTGAAATTAACATAGAACAGAGAATGGGTTATTGAGACAAGTTTTACTGTACTCTATTTGCAGACGCGTACAAAAGCGGAATAATCGAGTAGATCTAAACGAAACTGTAGAACCCATAATTGCATCATTTTTTCTGGCTGTGTGCGTCTAGGAAACAATGGCATAGCATAGATCATTATCATATATTTAAGCCTTTTCGTGTTGTAAAATTACCTTTAGTACTCAAACAATAACCCTTTCACTGCCAGTGTCGCATCTGTGATTACATATATATGCAAACAGTTTGGATCCAGATGAGACGCCGAGTAACCTTGCGTCCAATCAGGATCCAAACTGTTTGTTACCGTGGTTGTTTATTAAAATAAAAATGAAGAAATATAAAAATGAAAAAATTGTAGCAGACGACAAAATTTGACAGCGAAATGGATAAGGCAATGTGCGAAATAATTGTTAATCTAATCTAGATTCAACCAAATTTATTTCAGGATTCAACCAAATTTTACATATTTATCAATTTGAAAAAAAGGAAATAAATTGGCTACCTTGTAAAAATCGATTGGCATATGACATTTTAAAGATTTGTATTAGGGTCGGTTAAGCATCCCGCAAATTACCCCGTATTTTCGTATTCAAATATTAGATAAAATAGTAACCGCACTCTAAACCGGAAGTTGCACATGTAAACAAAAATGAAAAACGTGATTGCAACAATTTGTAGAGTTATGTGAAATCGGTGTGTTTTAAACGAAAATAAAACAGAAACTACACATTTTAGAAGTACAAACAAGAAGATACACACATTTGAAGTTAGTTCATTTATTTCAATATGGCGGAAGGACCAGAATGTGCTGATATACCCCCTGTGAAATACGAATGTAAGTGATATTGAACATATTTTTCAACAAATCGTGTCCAAAATTTCAGTCAGTATTATGGATAATTAATATGGCTAACGGAAGTCTTCATTTAAACAGAGCCATATGGAAACGATAATAACAACACAAAAGAAAAATCGACTGACGATTTTAACCCTTTCCTTCATATTTAAACGCCTTTTCACTCATTTGCAAACAGGGTAGACCCAGATCAGACGGTCCCTGTAGGTCTGCCCTGATTGCTAATGGAGTTTGGTAGATCGTTTTCCGTATTTTATTATAACTATTTGCTGAAGAATACTCCGTAGGTATTGAAATTTAGAATAGACATAGAACAGGGACAGCTTTTAGTGATGCAGATATTCACTCGATATTCAAGAACCACACTTCACAATTCAGTAACCTCAAAATTACTTGGGCCATTTAAAGATTGTGTTATGTTAACATTTTAATTAACCTGCCACTGACATTTTAATTGTCAACATGCACCCATGTCAAATTAAGTTTAACAGGTCAACAATTATTCATATACTTATATAAACACATTGAATCTCCACAATGAATCTACTACTTTTTTTACAATATAAAGTGATCTTGATCTGGGTCTGAACTATGATTGGGCAGTTTACCATATATGCCGACACGCTCCTGATTAAACAGCTAACATCACATATGCAGCCGCGGCATAGGTGTGAAATCTTAATCTCTATGTAATTTATTATAATGTAACAGCGAGGCTGTTAGATATATAAGCACTATAAACTCTTCTTGCCAGGGAGCTAGCTCTTTGGCGACGTGGTTTTTAAAAGTGCTTGGAAAAGTTGCGAAGTTAAGCAACAGTCTGTGCGGCTACTGGCTGGATGGGTGACCGCCAGGGATTGCCGATTGCGCACGTTACAATTGGTGGCAGCGGTGGGATGAAGACAATTGTCGGAATTGAATTGCCATACCCGTGGTCATTTCCCGGGCCAAATCTCGGGCCGAGATTTCTTGGAGGAGAAAGTAATGTAACAGTGAGGCTGTTAGATATATAAGCACTATAAACCCTCCTTGCCAGGGAGCTAGCTCTTTGGCGACGTGGTTTAAGTGCTTGGAAAGGTCGCGAAGTCAAACAACAGTCTGTGCGGCTACTGGCTGGATAGGTGACCGCCAGGGATTGCCGATGGTGCACGTTACAATAAGGTCGACAAAACGATTTTGGGTTTACTATAAAAATTAAGGTCGATGAATGGGAAAGTCGAAGAAATGACAATCACCCATACTAAACGCCTGTGGTCAACAATCGACTGCTGGGTTTTCAGTGTCTGCTCTTTTGAATCCAACGTCCATGCCAAAAAAATACAATATTTTTATTTTTTGCTAATGATTAAGAAACAAGTAGGTAATTGAAGTTGTGCTTTTAAAATTTAATGTTTTTCTGGCTAAACTGATTATTGTGTATTTGAAGTTACCAATAACCAACGACGTAACAAAGTGCTTGAGCTTTGTTTTGTCCCCTCATGCAAATTAGCTTATTTTGATTTGATTGTCATTCAACTCTTAACTCCATGAATATTTAGTATTTTAGTAATATTGACATCATGAATATTAATAAGATTAATTTTCATAATGGCATATGAACACAATGTCACAAACATATTTAGCCATGGCAGATACTGTAGAATCGTATCTATGTTATTTCAAAAGCAAACAGAGCAGACCCTGATCAGATAGCTCCAATAGGAGCCATCTGATCTGGGTCTAATCTGTTTGAAAAGATGTAGAAAGGTGTATTTATGGAGTAAAGGGTTAAGGATTTTGTCTTTTTATTTTCCAGATCTAGATCACACAGCTGATGTACAGTGAGTACTATATAATTATATTTGAGTTATTAATCCATTTACCTAATATATATTCATGTAAGAAATATTGGGTTTATGAATTCTAGATTATATATAGTACTATGAAGCTGTCATATATGAAGAGTAGAATTTCTGATAATTGCAGAAACTGTAGAATCAGATCTGCATTATTCCATATATGCAACATGAGCAGACTCTGGTCAGACGGTTTCTACATGAAAGTCTGATCTTTGTCTACTTTATTTTCAAATGGGTAAATTTGTATCTCTATATCTTGTATAGAATGAACTCAAATATCAATGAGAAAACATTTGATAAAGTATTTTATTAAAAAAACAAACATTTTGTGTAATTGCAGTTTGAATTTTTTTTTTGTGTAATTGCAGTTTTAAAATTTAAAACAGAACATTTTCTTCAATGAAAGTGAATGGTCATGTACATTTTATGGTAAAATATAAGCCAAAAAGCCCTCAACATTAATGCTAATGATGATAATGAATTAAAAGTTAGGGCACATTTGACTTGTTTTATTATGATTTCAATTTCAACATCTGTTAAATAAATGTTTTCTTTCTTTTTCAGATTACATGCATGTATCCTTGATATGGTCACTGCAAGATCTTCACTCTTACTTCATAAATACACCTTCCTACTCCTCTGCAAACAGAGTAGACCAAGATCAGGATGGACATGGACATAGACACAGGCATTTTTGGTCATGACAGAAACTGTAGAATCAAATCTATATAATATCATAAGCAAACAGAGCAGACGGCTCCAACAGGAGCTGTCTTATCTGGGTCTACCCTGTTTGCAAAGGCGTAGAAAGGCGTATTTATGGAGTAAAGGGTTAAATTGATATATTAATTGAAGTTTTCTTGCAATAAACAGTTGTTTTTTGCTGCTTGAGGTCTGTTCGCTTTCTTCCTGGAATTTTGACTTTTTCTGGTCATTTCCTAATATTCGTATTCAATTATCATACACTTTATTTGTACTCTTATATGTTCTACATGTATGTCTGAGTTTATACATTCCTTGACAAGTTGGCTAGGGGGAGAGTCACTGAAGGAAGCTTTTGAACAGGTAAGCTATATTCTTTATCGTAAAATAAGACCTTTATCACGCTGAAAAAATGTCTGCTTAACCCTTTCCCTCATAGACTATTTTTAGACCCAACCTCTTTGAATAAATCTACAAAAAAATGAGCATTTACTAGGGAAAAGGAAAAGTTTAGAATTGTGTAGTATTGAAACCATTGTGTGGTAAATAGAGCATTCCTATGGAGCAAATGCTCTATTTATCTCAATGGTTTCAAGAACTGACTATTACAGAGGCGTAGAAAGGCGTATTTATGGAGGAAAGGGTTAAACTTTCATGGATATCTTCTAAAATTCTTTATTTGAATCCTTTCTCTGTTCTATATTTAGTCCAGATTTCAATACCTACTGAATATTCATAGACACAATGGTTGTAATGAAATATAGAAGGTGGAACATTGTAGCCATTTTAGAAAGTAAAGAAACGGATCTATCAAATTTCATTAGGAAAAAACAGAGCAGACCCTGATCAAACAGTTCCTATAGGAGCCATCTGTTCTGGGTCTACTCTGTTTGCAAAAGCATGAAAACACATTAACCCTTTCCTCCATGAATACGCCTTTCTACGTCTCTGTAAAAGTCACTTTTTGAAACCATTTTGATAAATAGAGCATTTGCTCATATAGGAGCAAATGCTCTATTTATCACAATGGTTTCAAACTACAAAATTCTAAAAATTTACTTTTCTCTTGTAAATGCTCCTTTTGGGTAGATTCATTCAAACAGTTGGGTCTAAAAATAGCCTATGAGGGAATGGGTTGAATATTCATAGATGTTTATGAAATTCTTTGCTGTTTAACCTTTTACTTGACCATCCCATCTTTTAGGTTATACCTTTTTCAAACAGAGTAGACCCAGATCAAACAGCTGCTTTAGGAGCTGTTTGAACAGGATCCACTCTATTTGCTTATATATTATAGAAATATAGATACTCTACTGTTTGCCAGGGCAATAAAGTTGAATAGAGATCACAGGTAATTTTTGCAGAGGGGTCAAAATGCGTCAATATGAGGGAATGGGTTAAGGAAAGGGTAAAAGCAGGGTGAAAGTCAAGCAAAAGCCCCCAAAGGGGCTTTCTGTTTGATTTTCACCCTGCATTAAGCTGCCAGCTGTTGAAAAGCCTGATAATTATACATAATTGAGTGTTTTGATCAGTGAGGTTTAACCCTTGTTAACAAAATAGTTGTGCAGCATGTAAATTTTAGTACTCACACTGGTGGACATAGCCTTGACCTAGTTATTACTGAGGAAGTAAATGGTGTCGATGTAGTCTCCTGTCAGCCTGGTCCCTTCTTATCAGATCATTGTGTAGTCAAAGTCGTCACGAATATTAAGAAAGAGAACATTACAAGTAAAGCAGTTACCTTTAGAGATTTCAAAAACATGGACAAGTCTGCATTTATGAACAGTTTATCTGAAATTTCAATTGATTCTGAAAATGTTGACATTTGCGTAGAAAAGTTTGAAACAGAGATTAAAGACGTTTTAGACACACATGCTCCCTTCAAAGAGAAAACCAAAATTTGCCGTGCACCGAAACCATGTTTACAAATGAAATACTCCAGCTAAAGCGAAAGTTGCGCAAATCTGAGCGTCTTTGGAAAAAACACAAGGAGCCCGAACAGTTTGAAATCTTTAAAGCAGCAAGGAATGAATACAGTTGTCAATTAAAAAAGGAAAAAAGAAAATATTTGAGTGAAAAAGTCATTGATTGTAAGGGTGACTCTAAAAAGTTGTATCAATTTGTATCTGATTTGACAGGAACTAAATCCAAAAATCCACTGCCTCCTAGCGAAAGTGAGATTACCCTCAGTGAAGACTTTGCCGACTATTTCATGAACAAGATACGGAACATTCGAGATTCTTTGAATTCTTTTAAAAACTTTGAGCCCATTCAGAAAGATGTTGTACAGTTTACTGAATTTGAAGAACTGAGTCAAGAAGAAATTAGAAAATTGATAAACGAGCTCAAGACAAAGTCATGTGAATTAGATGTTCTGCCTACAAAGATTCTGAAATTGTTTTTAGATGAACTATTACCTGTTATCACAAAGTTAGTTAACACTTCATTGAAACATGGTGTTTTCCCATCGAAATGGAAGCAAGCCATAATAAGACCGTTGCTGAAGAAAGTAGGATTGGAACTAGAACTGTCAAATTACAGACCCGTAAGCAATCTTTCCTTTCTGTCAAAACTTATTGAGAAAGCTGCATTGTTTAGACTTAACATCCACGTAACTGACCATGACCTTCTGCCCAAAAATCAATCGGCTTACAGACGATTTCACTCTTGCGAATCTGCCTTATTGAGACTTGTTCATGACCTACTTGAGGCTATGGAGAACCAGGAAGTAACTGCCCTTATTGCCATTGATCTTAGTGCTGCCTTTGATACTGTTGACCATGATATTCTTCTCGATGTTCTCAAGAGTCAATATGGAGTTTGTAATATTGCTCTGAAATGGTTGGACTCCTACTTACGACCAAGAAGCTGTCGCGTGAATGTAAATTCGTCACAATCACAACCTCGTTTGTTGGAGTGCAGTGTTCCACAGGGCAGTTGCCTTGGTCCTTGGCTCTACCTTGCATACGCAGGAACCTTGTTCGATGTTATTCCTCCATCTATCTCAGTATACGGTTTCGCTGATGACCATATTGCAAGTAAACGCTTTAAACCTACCCCCAGTAGTGAAAGACAAACTGTTCAAAACCTTGAAGAATGTGCCATAACGATCAATAACTGGATGAACGAAAACAAACTTAAAATGAACACAGCAAAAACTGAATTCATCATTTTTGGAAATAAGCAACAGCTAAACAAATGTACTACACATTCAATTGATATCGCAGGAGATGTTGTTGAATCGGAAACGTGTATTAGATACCTAGGTGCTTTTCTCGATGAATCATTAACCTTCAAAGAACACGTGAAAAGAAAGTGTCGCGTTGCCATGTTGAACTACTATAGAATAAAATGTATTAGGAAATACTTGACAAAGGAATCTGCCGAAATTTTAGTTCTTTCACTAGTGATCTCTCATTTAGATTATTGTAATGTCATTCTATACGGAATTGCACAGTGTGATATAGACAAACTACAACGAATCCAAAATATGTGCGCTAAACTCGTTTTGAATAGGAAATGGTCAGACAGCTCCAAACAATCTCTTAAAGACTTACATTGGTTACCTATCAAAGCTAGGATCACTTTTAAGATATTGACATACATGTACAATTGCTCTCTCAACCACGCTCCCGTTTATCTGACAGAACTTCTTGTAAAGCCAGCACCAACACGCTGTCTGAGATCGGCAGACAAAGCCCAAGAGATGTATGCTGTGCCTTTCAACAAGAGAAAGACATTTAGTGATAGAAGTTTTGGGACAGCAGGTCCCAGACTTTGGAACGGGCTTCCTAGCGAGATTAAAAGAGCAGATAATGTTGAATCTTTTAAAAGAAAGTTGAAAACACATTATTTCAGACACTTTAACTCACTTTTTAATATTTCGTAGAAACTGTCCGTGTGTTTTAGATGTATAAAGTACTTTACATAAAGTCTGGGTTTTAGTATATTATAACAGCTTTTTAACCATCGTTTTATGGATATTCGTTTTATGCTTTCTTAAATGTATATATATATATTAATGTATTGTATATCCTCTATCGATTTTTATTTGTCTCTGATTTTATTTATGTCAATGTACAACGCCATTGAATGCATTATTTGCAAAAATAGGCGTTTAACCAAGTGATTCAGTTTCAGTTTCAAAATAGTTATAATGAAATATGGAAGGTGGAACATTGTAACCATTTTAGAAAGTAAAGAAACAGATCTAACAACTTCCATCAATTAGCAAACAGAGCAGACACTGATCAGACGGCTCCTATAGGAGCCATCTGATCTGGGTCTACTCTATAGATCTGGGGCTACCCTATAGGAGCTGTCTGATCTGGGTCTATTCTGTTTGCAAATGCATGAAAAGGTGTTTATATGGGGGAAAGGTTTAACTGTAGTATACAAAATATTCTGATACTTGCAGGTTGTTACGGCAATGTTTGGGTACATGACGACAGATTATGACACAGTTGAAATGCTAGAAGAACAAGAAATAGAAGCAGAAGGTAATAGAAGTCATGTCAGCTTTGCAATTTTTGATTATGTACACATTTTGGATGCAGAGGAATTATGGCTGTCATCAGAGTTCAAAGTGTTTGACAATCTGACTACAGTTTTAGGGAGACATGTAAAATTAATTGTCTTGCTGTTACAATAGAATCAAGCTGCTCAGTTCAACTCACTTCGTGAAATAGAAAAATGTCCTATTTTAAAGTAATTAGAACCAAATATATACAGGTGTATGTAGATGAAATTATACATGTATATACATGTATATCAAAGATGCGTTCTACAAGCATTGGAGACTCTGGTTAGTGATAGACACAGAATAAAAATTCTGTCTATTTTTCACGCTGTTGCAAATAGAGTTTACTCAGATGAGACCGTCTCCTGTGGGAGCTGTCTGATGAGAGTTGACCCAGATGAGGCCGTCTCCTGTGGGAGCTGTCTGATGAGAGTTGACCCAGATGAGACCGTCTCCTGTGGGAGCTGTCTGATGAGAGTTGACCCAGATGAGACCATCTCCTGTGGGAGCTGTCTGATGAGAGTTGACCCAGATGAGACCATCTCCTGTGGGAGCTGTCTGATGAGACCGTCTCCTTTGGGAGCTGTCTGATGAGACCGTCACCTGTGGGAGCTGTCTGATGAGACCGTCTCCTGTGGGAGCTGTCTGATGAGAGTTGACCCAGATGAGACCGTCTCCTGTGGGAGCTGTCTGATGAGAGTTGGCCCAGATGAGACCGTCTTCTGTGGGAGCTGTCTGATGAGAGTTGACCCAGATGAGACCATCTCCTGTGGGAGCTGTCTGATGAGAGTTGACCCAGATGAGACCGTCTCCTGTGGGAGCTGTCTGATGAGACTGTCTCCTGTGGGAACTGTCTGATGAGAGTTGACCCAGATGAGACCGTCTCCTGTGGGAGCTGTCTGATGAGACCGTCACCTGTGGGAGCTGTCTGATGAGAGTTGACCCAGATGAGACCGTCTCCTGTGGGAGCTGTCTGATGAGGATCTGCTCTGTTTGTTTATAAATCTGATTCTAGTTTCTGCCATGACCAAAAATGGCTGTGTTCGTATACAATGATAATAGTTCAACTACCGGTAATAAATATTCATGATGTGATTATTTCTTACATGAATATTCAACAGGGCAATCTTAGAATATGCCTCATTAGCATTTGTCCCATTTCTCTAGATAAGACGCATAAATTAAAACATTTTCAAGGTTTCAGCATAAAACTCTATACTGTGACCACTCTTTAGAATCCTCTATTTGAGATGATTCTAAAGAGTGGTCACAGTACATGTATAGGGTTTGGTAGAGAAATGACGATCTTAGTATTTGGGTATGCACATATGTCTGTAGCTATGTTTTCCATTTAGATAGTTGGGGCTCTAGATTAGATTATTATTGAGTATTTCTTAACTCTTTGAACATGTGTACTCATTAGAGGCATTTCTAATGAGTACCAACCCAACACAGTTTATTAGAGATTTAACCCATTCCCACTTAGACTATTTTTAGACCTAACCTTATTGAAAAAGTCTACCCAAAAGGAGCATTTACTAGAGAAAAGAAAATATTTAGAATTGTGTAGTATTGAAACCATTCTGATAAATAGAGCATTTGCTCCTATGGAGCAAATGCTCTATTTATCAGAATGGTTTCAAAAAGAGACTTTTACAGAGGCGTCAATTGGCGTCAATATGCAGGAATGGGTTAAGAGATTTAACCCTTTACTCCATGAATATTCATGCAAGAAATAATGACATCATGAATAATGATTAGATTAATTTGTAATACTGCACATGAACACAGGATATTTTCGCAATGGCAGAAACTGTAGAATCACATCTATATTATATCATAAGCAAACAGAGCAGATCCCGGGTCTACTCTGTTTGCAAAGGTGTAGAAAGGCGTATTTATGGAGTAAAGGATTGAGTACATTTAGATAAAAGTGCATATGCAAATACTAAAATCCACATTTCTCAAAGAAACCCTATGTTGTGACCACTCTTTAGAATCGTCACTTTGAGACAATTCTAAAGACTGGTCACACCATTGGATTTTGTGGAGAAATATAGAAGTTATTCTTGAAAATATTTAAATGTTTTAATTTATGCATCTTTCATGTCTCTCAATTCAGGTACATCTGTACATTTCTCTGTATACATTTGATATATTTCAGCTGATGACCTAGACAATTTGTTGTTTCACTTCATGGATGAGTGGTTGTTTATTTTCTCTGCTGATCCCTTCTTTATACCTAGGGTAAGTGGTCTAGTTTCCAGAGCTCCAGGTAAAGTTGCGTTCCCAAATAAACAGAGCTACAGATACCTGTGCGTACCCAAATACTAAAATCGTCATTTCTCCACCAAACCCTATATTGTGACCACTCTTTAGAATCGTCTCGAAGAGACGATTCTAAAGAGTGATCACAATATAGGGTCTTATGGAGAAATAAAGGAGCTTTACTTGGAAATGTTTAAATTTACGCATCTTATCTGGAGCTCTGTGTTTCTGAATAATCTTTCTTGGTTCCCATCTTCTAGTGTTGTGGTAACAGCTTGGAACCAAACAAACATGTTGCAGGATATTCTTTAGTCTCCAGATTTAATATTGTTTTAATTATGAATTAATAATTACTTGGTGTCAATTCTTGATCAAAATTGTTTGCTCCCCTAGGAGCTTTCTGCATTGCTTTCTACATTGCATTCATTCTGTATTAAGCAACTTGTGTACAAAATACAAGAAGCTCCTTTTAAAAATGTTTGTTAGAGACAGTATGTAATTCAGTACCATGCAACTTTATCTCCTGAATATTCATGTAAACAATATGACATCATGAATATTAATTAGATCATTTTTTTAATGTCCCCATTGACGATAGTCAAGGGGCATTATGTTTTGCACCTGTCCTTCCATCCGTCTGTCCATCCATGTGCAACGCTTTTACATGCAGTTGGTTGTCACAGTTTTTTTCATTGTCCTATATCTCACTAACCACTATAGCTACATGTATTTGCATGGAATTGTATATAGATAGACATTAACCACCATCCAAACTTTCATCGCTCACCCAGCCCATGCTGCCCACAAGTCCAAGGTCAAGTTCAAATGACTTAGAAATTTTATGGTGCAGCTAGGTAAGCACCGTCACGGGGGCATTGCTGTTTCTTACAGACACAATTTTCTAGTTTGTAAAGGCATGTTAACACACGATATTTTGGTTCAGACAGAAACTGTAGAATTAGATCTATATATTACCATAAGCAAACAGCCTTAGCAGACGGCCCCTTAAGAAGTTGTCTGATCTGGGTCTTCTCTGTTTGCAAAGGCATAGAAAGGTGTATTTATGGAGTAAAGGGTTAACTCATGAATATTTTATTATAATTTATGACCTCATGAATATTCATTAGTATAAATTTTATATTGGCTAATGACCAAGAAAAGTTTTGGCCCTTTGAGAAACTGTAGAATCAGACCTATTATTACTTCATAAGCAAACAGAGCAGTCCCTAATCAGAATGCTCCTACGGGAGTCATCTCATCTAGGTCTACTCTGTTTGAAAATGCTTAACCCTTTCCCTGTTCTGTATTTAGGCCACATTTCAATACCTACTGAATATTCATTAACAAAATAGTTATAAAGAAATCTGGAAGGTGGAGCATTGTAGACATTTTAGAAAGTAAAGAAACAGGTCTATCAAATTCTATTAGCAAACAGAGCAGACCCTGATAAAGGAGCCGTCTGATCTGGGTCTACTCTGTTTGCAAATGCGTGAAAACCCGTTTATATGAGGGAAAGGGTTAAAAAAGCATTTGTATGAAGTAAGGGGTTAATGTCTGCTTCAAATAATCAAAGAACAATTTTACTGAATTTTGTTTTGTTTTTTTTATTTCAGAAAGTAGTTATAACAGAATTTGATTTAGAAAATTTCAAGATTAAATCAAAAGGGTAAGTATATTATTTTATAATTTTATTTATGCCAGGTTAAGAATTTTTATTTTTGAAGAATGGAGATAGTCTTCATTTTTTATGTTTATTACAGGGATATAAACCTGAAATTTACAGTACATGCTGGTTTACTTATAAATACAGTGGGACCTTGTTATCTCAATAACTCGGATGACTCAAACTTTGGGATAACTCGACCTAAAAGTTTGGTCGTTCAAAAATTTGCTATAGAGAATTACTCCAAATGTATCACTACGCACATCTAGAAACCCATATGACAGCTTAATCCAACAGGAGCTGTGAGAATTACTTTAGACCTGCATTAAGCTGTGAATTTGAAAAATTGTCTAGAATAGAAATCGCATAACTCGAACTTCTGTTATCTCAAAGTAATTTGTATGGTCCCTTGAAGTTCAATCAGGGTCTACACTATTTGCGTCAGGCTAATTAAAGGTTATGAAATTAGTACATGTACCTTATTGAATAAATCAGCTTTACAAATAGGTAGAGAATGGAGATTGGTTGTTTGAAAACTTAGGGTACCAAAGGAAGAAGTCCTCTCCATAAGTTATTGTTTATGCCTGTTGATTTCAGATATGGAGAAGAATTTGACATTCAGAAACATCCGCAGGGAACCGAAGTCAAGGCAATCACATACTCTAATATGCAGATCTACGATAAAGAAAACCAGCATGAAGTATTTGTAATTATTGACATATGACCACTGACCAGAGTGTGGAGGGAGAACGCAGGACTGAGCAAGACTTTTTTTGCGGTGTGTTAACCCTTTACCCCATATTAACGTCTTTGCAAACAGAGCAGACCCAGATCAGACAGCTCCTGTAGGAGCTGTCTGATCAGGGTCTGTTCTGTTTGCTTATGTTATACAACAGATCTAACTACAGTTTCTGCATAAAGGATATGTGTTCATATGCCATTATAAACATTCAGCTAATTAATATTCATGGTGTTGTTATTTCTTTTATGAATATTCATGGAGTACAGGGTTAAGACCACTTGTTATCCATGGAGGGATAAAGATGATTCTATAGATAACAAAGGGTTTGTGGAGAAATGACACCTGGTAGTATTTGGAATGTGCCATGCTATTTAGGACTGTATCCAGTCTGAGTTGAGTGAAGTATCAAAGAAATTGTTGTTACTCCTTTTCCTAATGAATATTCATGTATGAAATAATATCATGAATATTTTATTCTTTATCATAGTTTATGAATGTAGGCTCATTGCAGAAACTGTAGAATTAGATTTATATTATTTCAAAAGCAAACAGAGTAGATCCTGATCAGATGGCTCATACAGGAGCAATCTGATCCGGGTCTTCTCTGTTTGCAAATACTTGAAAATACATTTATATGCAGGAAAGAGTTATTGAATATCCTATACAGTGAAACCTGTCTACAGGAACCATTAGCTCATTCCATCCTAGGCTATTTTTAGACCCAACCTCTTTTGAATTAATCTACCGAAAAGGAGCATTTAATATAGAAAATGAGAATTTTAGAATTGTGTAGTTTTGAAACCATTGTGATAATTATAAAACTAGTTATCACAATGATGTCAAAAAATGAGTTTTACAGAGGCATAAAAAGGCGTCACTAGGAGAGAATGGGTAAGTTATGTTTTATTCTGGTATATTAAGACAGGACGAAAGTTATGCACAAATGTCCTTTTGCGTTTCTTTCGTCCACTAATGTCATTAACGCATTCCTTCATATTGACGCCTTTTGATGCCTCTGTAAATGTCACTTTTTGAAACCATTGTGATAAATAGAGCATTTGCTCCTATGGAGCAAATGCTCTATTTACCACAATGGTTTCAATACTACACTATTCTAAATTTTTCCTTTTCTCTAGTAAATGCTCCTTTTGGGTAGATTTATTCAAATAGGTTGGGTCTAAAAATAGCCTATGAAGTAATGGGTTAAGCAACCACCTGCTCTTATTTACCTCCATATATGGCAACTATAGACAGATTCTACAGTAATTGCTTGTAAAAACTAATAAAATATCATCATGAAACTTGACTGATAATAATCCCAAATTATGCCTTCTATTTTTTTAAGCAAACATTTTGCTTCTTTGCGACTGGTAGGTTCAGCCTTTAGACAACATGAGATACTTACCAGTTTAGTCATTATATGTACCTCAGGGCTCAAGCTACAAGGCAATTTGGGAGAAAAACTCTTCGTAACTTTGTTGACTTCTTCATATTTTTAGCTGAGGGAGAAGTTTAAATATATTTGTTAATTGATTTAGGTAGATTGCATAATTCTACAGTACTTCTGTTATCTGTAGCTCTGGTCACAATATACATGAACATGGCATCATGGACAAGTTTGATATGCAACCGGATCTGCGTACCTGTAATTGAGTTGTTTTATCCTAAAAATAAATAATTGGACATCTAGTTTCCCCATTTGCTTGTAATATTGAATATGTCAATTCTGCATTATTTCTAAAAATATTTACCCTTTTACTCCATGGAGACGCCTTTTGGCACCTTTGCAAACAGAGTAGATCCAGATCAGATGGCTACTGTAGGAGCCTTCTGATCAGGGTCTGCCCTGTTTGCTGATGGAGTTATATAGCTCAGACCCTACAGTGTCTGTCATGGCTAAACATACCAGTGTTTATGTGCTATTATGAAAATTAAGTTAATTAAAAATCATACATATATTATTTCTTACATGAATATTCATGGATTAACCCATATTCTCATATTGACACCTTCCGTCTTAAGTGGTCATCAAAAAGAGGTCTAATTATGGGTCTGTAAGACAATACAGGTGATAGGTTTAATGCAGGTCAAAAGTAATGCAGAAAGCTCCTATAGGAGCTTACTGTTTTACCGTTTCACGTTTTCCCTGTATTAAGCAACCATCTGCTTTTTAGCTCACCTGAGCCAAAGGCTCAAGGTGAGCTATTGTGACCGCCTGTCGTCCGTCGTCCGTCTGTCCGTCCGTCTGTCCGTTCACTTTTATTTCAAATGACTTCTTCTCCTAAACCACTGGGAGGATTTCAACCAAATTTCACAGAAATGTACCTTAGGGTGTCCTTTATCAGTTTTGTTAAAATCATGACCCCCGGGCAAAAAATGGCCCGCCCCACTACTTTTACAGGGTTTTTTTTTTAAATCTTTAAAAATCTTCTTCTCTGAAACCACAATTTCTAGAGCTTTGATATTTGGTATATAGCATCATCTAATGGTCCTTTACCAAGTTTGTTAAAATGATGACCCCCGGGCCAAAAATGGCCCTGCCCTGGGGCTTGTAGTTTTTACATAGACTTATATAGGGAAACCTTTAAAAATATTTTTGTCTGAAACCACATAATCTAGAGCTAAGATATTTGGTATGAAGCATCACCTAATATACCACTACCAGGTGTGTTCAAATAATGACCCCTGGGCCAAAAATGGTCTCACCCTGGGGTTTTATAATGCTACTTAACATCAGAATCTGTAACACTTAAAAGGTAATTTCCTCACAGTTATTTCCCTTGTCCCATCAGCATAGCCATAAGCGACAAAGGGAGATAACTGCATTGGAGGTCTAGTATCATTCTATTTATAACTATTTATAATAAAATGTTGAAGGTGAATCAGTGTAGCTGTTTTAGAAGGCATAGAAACATCTATCAAATTCCATTAGCAAATAGCAGACCCTGATCCTATAGGAGCCACCTTATCTGGGTCTACTCTGTTTGCAGATGCATGAAAACAAGTTTATATGAGAGAAATTAAGGGTTAAACTGCAGACCAGCAGCAGTTCAAAGGTTACAGCTGCTGGGCAGTAAAATCTCTCCAGGTCAATGCATGACTCTTAACTCTTTGCATGCTAGTGGTGAAACTGTGATTACCTATGCAAACAGTTTGGATCCAGATGAGAGGCCGCATACTGCAGCGTCTCATCAGGATCCAAACTGTTTGTCATCTTAACCATATTTTTGCCAAAAAATGAAAGTAAGTTTTTTTTAAGAATTGAAGCAGATGACAATAACTTTTTGTTGCAGACGAAACATTAAAGGCATTTTGAAAGGGATTTTGACCCATTAACCCCAGTGTGTAGTGTGAGTGATAGCTAGATCTTCCAATGTCTCTCAAATTAGATGTGAGAGATATAGGAAAGTAACAATTCAGCCAATCAAGGAAAATGATCACCATCTAGACTTTTGATCTGGGTCCAAACCCAACTGATGTAAGTCATGGTAATGTTTAAGAAAACTGTGAAAACATGATTATGCAATGGCCCAACTGATATAAGTCATGGTAATTCTTAAGAAAACATGATAATGCATTTGCCCCCCATCATCAGATATTCACACCTAGAGCTAGAATTATTTCTAAACACCTATTAACCCTTAACCTGTTTGCTTTGACAAAAATTGATCTGGGACTGCTCTTGTTTGCTAATGCTTAAAAAAATTGTTATTGCCATAAATAGAAGTTTTAGCTTTGAAAAAAACTGTAAAATCAAATCTATATTTTGTCAAATGTAAACAGAGCAGACCCTGATCAGACATCTTCTATAGCAGCCGTCTGATCTAGTCTACTCTTATTTTTAATGTGTAAAACACATTATTTCTCTGAAGAGAAGTTTTTGCTTTGACAAAAACTGTAGAATCCGATCTATATTGTGTCAAAAGAAACAGAGAAGACCCAGATCAGACAGCTTCCGTAGGAGTTGTCTGATCTGAGTCTACTCTGTTTGCTAATGCATAAAAACAGCTTTATATGAGGGAAAGGGTTAAACGATTTTTAAAGATATTCTTATTGGTCATTTCACACAAAAACTGGCATTATGTACTGCCTAGCACTTTATTTGCCTATATACCTGGGTCAAGGTATAATTGCATAGCTTTATTGAAGTCATTTGAATTTCTCAAAGACCAGTTTTAGGCATTTTGAGCTAAGGCAAAAATGGCACAAGTTGTAAACAGTTTAGATCTTGGTCAACCAGTCACTTGGTATTATTTCTGAATTCAGTTCAAGTTTATTCAGCAGTGAAAGGGTGAAAGCAGTGCACTAAGCTTATTTCATCTGCTAGAAATGTTGTCCACTGAAAAATTAACATGTCAATATACATGTATTACTGTAACTCAGGTGAGCGATATAGGGCCAATGGCCCTCTTGTTTAAATTCCTGCTTTTTAAGCAACCACCTGCTTTTTAAGATTATACTGTTCTTTGATTTTTGAAATTTTACATATTGTCCATGCTTTTACATGAGAAGAGTTTTTCCATGTCATTATTAAATTGTTTCATATTCTTTCCTTGCATAATGTTTTAGCCAATTTTTGTATTTTACCAGATCGGCTCCTTAACACATTCCCTCATGGACCCAACCTCTTTTAATAAATCTACTGGAAAAGGAGCATTTTCTAGAGAAAATGAAAAGTTTAGAATTATGTAGTTTTGAAACCATTGTGATAGATAGAGCATGTGCGCCTATAGGAGAAAATGCTCTGTTTATCACAATGTCTCAGAAAGGAACTGTTACAGGGGCGTCAAAAGGCATCAATATGAGGGAATGGGTTCATCTAAAGCTGTGCTGTTTAAACCCTTACAACGCTGAATTTTCAAATGGACTATTCCAAAATTCAAACAGGGGATTAGGGGCTTTTCTAAAGAAAAGTATAACATGACAAAATGTGCAGACCCTGATGAGAGGGCTCCACTAGGAGCCCTCTCATCTGGGTCTACACTGTTTGCAAAGGACATTAGTGACCCACACTGTAAGGGTTAAGATTTGGAAATTTGATCAATATAAATTGCGCTATTTAATCTGTAGTCAGCAACGTGTTTTTTTGTGTGACAATATTGCATTAAAATGGATCTTTACTTT
This sequence comes from Azorinus chamasolen, assembly GCA_963576725.1. Lineage (NCBI taxonomy): Eukaryota > Metazoa > Mollusca > Bivalvia > Cardiida > Solecurtidae > Azorinus > Azorinus chamasolen. The sequence goes on from OY755252.1 coordinate 59,080,616, forward strand.
TTTTTTAACTAGATTCTTTAAAGAATGTTTTCGTTACTAGATTGGGTCAGTTGGCATGTTTGTGGGCGTCTGGACGGTAACTTCTGTTCATGATATGACCAAACTTGGTGTACAGATTAACTTCAATAGGGACAAAATGAGGATCGCATATTTGGGGGTTGGGATCAAGGTCATTGCAGATATAGGCAAACGGGTTAAGGTCATAGAAAAATGTGAATTTTGTTGTAATGTCATGTTGCTTGTCTTTTTTCAATCTCAACCAGTATTTTGACCATGAACTTTATTAAAAATGAGATCAAGTCTTGTTGGCTTTTTTATTTCTGTCCTTTAACCCTTTACTCCAGACATACATCTTTTTACGATGGAAAATATACCATGTGATCAAGATCTAAACTTTTCAATTACTCACACATAAAGACAATTTGATAGCTAACCTTACTGTGGACATCGTCAGTCACGCATCTCACGTGTGCGACCGGTTGTCAAGATTTAACCCATTCCTCAATGGGCTATTATTAGACCCAACCTCTTTGAATAAACCTACCCCAAAGGAGCATTTACTACAGAAAGGAAAATGTTAGAATTGTGTAGTTTTGAAACCATTGTGATAAATAGAGCATTTGCTCCTGTGGAGCAAATGCTCTATTTATCACAATGGTTTCACAAAGTGACTTTTACAGAGGCGTAGAAATGCGTATTTATGGAGGAAATGGTTAAGGAGCACAGGCGACTGAGCTCTAGCAAATAAAGGGATATCACGCCACATACATGGATGCCAACTGGGACATATGTAAAGATGGATGCTGTGAGACATCTTGATCAGGAACCATTATGGTTCGATAGAAGCATTAGGAAGGCAACATATATCTATCCGATATTTCAAACCCACATTGAACAGGGATGGAGGCCACCACATGTCGCACACCTAGGATACCTAGTTCACCTCGTTGTTAAATCCCAGTAGAAATCGGTTCAGTCTGCTGAATAGAGAGGCATGGTCTGTTGTCTGCTTATGTGATTATAAAAAGATTCTGCTATGGCCAAATCTGTGTTCATACGCCATTATAAAGTAGCAATACATCCTTTAACCCATTACGTCATAGGCTATTTTTAGATACAACCTCTTTGAATAGATCTAAAGAAATTGAGCACTAACTAGAGAAAAGGAAAATTTTAGAATTTTATAGTTTGAAACCATTGTGATAAATAGAGCATTTGCTCCCATAGGAGCAAATGCTCTATTTATCACAATGGTTTCACAAAGTGACTTTTACAGAGTCGTCAATATGAGGGAATGGGTTAACCCATGAATATTCATGAAAGAAATAATGACGTCATGAATGTTAATTAGATTATTTGTTTTAAATGACATATAAACTAGTGAATGTTTTGCAATAAAGAAACTGTTACGGGTGGACTCAGATTTATATTATTCCATGAGTAAACAGAGCAGACCCTGATCAGGCGGCCCCTACTCTGTCTGCATAGGTGAAGAAAAGCGTATTTATGGAGTAAAGGGTTAATACATATTCATGATGTCCCTATTTCTACATGAATATATGCATAAGGTAAAGGGTTTCATTTAAATTTATGAACTCATACATGCCTTTAGTATCGTTACTCTGAACCTTGGGCAAATACTGTAGATCCAGATCATATATGTGGTGCAAGTTCCACTGAACTTCCACTGAACTATCTGAGCAGGATCTACCCGTTTCACAGTATCACCGTTTAGTCAAAGACGTATTCCGGTACAGTAAAAACTCTGTATAAAGATTACTCAGAAGAAAAAAGGTTTTTGGTTCTATTGCAGAAAGCTCCCATAATAGCTGTCGGCACCACTTCCTTACTGCCATCAGCATCAAGCTGCCCCAAAAGACATCAATTCGTTTAGTGAGTGCTTTAGAGAAGTTTTCTTCAGATTGAAGAATAATAGAATCAAGCATGGGTTTTGTTAAAGACGGGGGTTTCTATACCCGAGGTTGGTCTGTTCCAGTCGGAAACGAGCTTTAGCGAGTTTCCGATAGGAACAGACCAACCGAGGGTATAGAACCCCCCCCGGCTTTAACAAAACCCATGCTTGATTATTTTTCTCGCTGAAATACGCCCTAAAACCAAGTAAATTAACGAATTTTGTGAAGTACTACTTTACATTGCGTAATACGACTTCCATATCTAATAGCAACAGACTGCAGCATAACTTTATGCGTGACAAAATGACGTCATTTGTTATGACAACCACAAACGTTACGTTTTGGCGTAAAATATAAATGACTGAGCGACTACAAAACAACGTCTTCGGTTAATTAAAATAGGCTTTTAAAGTGTTTTTATGACAATTAGAATTTCATATTCGTGCTAATTACTTATATTATTTTCAATTCATAAGGTTGTTGCCTATAGAAATGTTGGTATAATTCTGTAAGAATTCCTTTCCTTGTATTGATTTTACCAAATCGCGTGTATGAATACACTAGTCACGGGGTGTTCCAGATAAGGATTTCTAGTACGGCTATTTTTAGTAACTCAGCTTATCTAGCACGGCTGAGAAGCGAGAAAATGTTTTCTCCAATTTTCCTGAATCTCGCCTATATTTTTAACTTAACGTTTAGCCTGCTGAGCTACTACCATCTAGTTAAAAGTACAAAAATGAGTCATGCAGGAAACACCACATACAGAACAAACACTCGCCCGAACAGCAACACAAGGCAACAGCAAATGTACATAGGTAGAAAAAACAACAAGAGACGCACAAAGACAAAACAAACATACAATAGGAGGAAGATGGAAGTACCGCCTTGGAACGGTCAGTGACAAAAGTCACCGGGGGTTTAAACCGGCTTATGGGCGCCCAACCTCACCCTTATTCCATCCCCATCCTAAAAGACAAACAGTGTAAATAAACGTATCCCCTCTCCGACTAATCTACAACAACCGCGACAGCAAATACAGTGGTAAAGTGCATGTATAACAAAAAAACATTTAATTGAACATACTGTATCCATCTATCGCTAGTGTACTCAATGATTGAGCTGCAAACAGAGTAACTGTAGAAAAGTAATAAAGGGTACGACAAAAATGAAATAGTACAGATATCCGACGTTCTCCTTCCATTTCTGGATTTAAGAGGTCGCCTTCATAGAGTACTAAACCTTTCTTGTCGGCGTACATGCAAAGAGGCCAGCGTGATTGCCAACTGTAAAAGGGTTCACAACCAAACATACAGTATGTTGTAGTAATACAGGATCATATCCCTTTTTAATGAATTGTTTTATATATTTGATGAACAAAGTGAGAAAATGGGTATGTCCATAATTTTACGAAGTTTGTAAATCACATCACCATAAAATTCAGGATGTGAAATACCGTGTCGCAAAAGTACCTTGAGATTACATTTGTACTTGCCAATAAGCGAGAGATTTCGATAGTAAAATTTAGAGAAAGTTTTTCTTAGTTTATGGTATCTATATCCTTGTTTAAGCAGTTTTTCAGTTAAAATGAGATTTCGACTGTTAAAATCGTCAATAGATGAACAAGCTCTAGCAAAACGAATAAGTTGAGATATATAAACCCCGTAAGATGGAGCACGGGGAACATCCCCGTCAAGATGAGGAAAATTTACAATATTAAAATCAAAATCATCTCTTTTGTCATATATTTTAGAAGAAATCATTCCATTATTAATTTTAAGGTCTAGGTCAAGAAACGCTGCATAATTGTCGGACAGGTTAGCTTTATTCAATTTGAGTTCTTTAGGATAAATTGTAGGAATCAGAGCATCAAAGAAAGGGCTATCTAAGTTAAAAATATCATCCAAATATCGACAAGTTTCATTGAAGGCTTTTATAACATCTTCTTGTGATTGAAGTCCAATTGGTGTAATATTTCATTTGCTCGTCAGTAAAGAAAGCTTTTTCAGCATTACATGCCAAGAATGATGTTTTTTCTCGGGCAAATACTTTCTGGATCAAGTTAGTAAGCTTATCCTTAATTAAAATCCATTACATCATAGGCTATTTTTAGTCACATTACCTCATAGGCAATTTTTAGACCTATCCTCTGAATAAATCTACCAAAAAAGGAGCATTTACTAAAAAAGAGGAAATGTTTTAGAAGTGTGTATTTATGAAACCATTGCGGTAAATAGAGCTTTTGCTCCATAAGAGCAAATGCTCTATTTATCGCAATGGTTTTTCAGAGACTTCAAAAGGTGTCAATTGATATGGTTTGGCTCGTTTTTATCGGGTTTTACGTCGTTTTAACAGTATTTCAGTCCACTGGTACTTTATAAAAAAGACAATAGTTTATTTATAGCAACTAGTACATTATACATGATATGACTATAATATTGCACAACTATAGTCTGTTTCGATCAAGGGCCAGTGTTTCAGTCATATCACGACGTCGATCCAGCTAATTGCAGGTGGAGGAAGACCCCAAAGGTTCTTCTTTGCACAGACCAAATTGCATTGTTTCGTGCACAGAAGAACATCCAGGTAGAACCACCGACCTACCGCAAGCAAGCTGGAAGGCTTCCTCACATGAAAAATCCAAATGCCCAGATAGGGATTCGAACCCACAGCGGTGAGGGGCGTCACTATGAGGGAATGGGTTAAATATATCTGTTTGTAACTGTAAATGACAACAATGGTTTGCCGACTGCATATCAAATATCTTCATCTAGAGAAAACATCCATCAACAACCGAATTCTACAACGACAGCGCATTATTATGATGATGCTTATGATAATGATGACGATGGTGTTGATGATAATGGCAATAGTAGTGGTGATGATGGTGATAATGATGATGACTATGATGATGATAATAATGACTATGATGATGAGAAGGATGGTGATGATGATGGTTATTATTTATTTAATCCATTCCCTCATATTGACGACTAGATGTAAAAGTCACTTTGTGAAACCATTGTGAGAAATAGAGCATTTGCTCCTATAGGAGCAAATGCTCTATTTATCACAATGGTTTCAAAGACTACACAAATTTAAAAAGTTCCTTTTCTCTAGTTAATGCTCCTTTTCGGTAGATTAATTCAAAGAGGTTGACATAATTGTTTCAAGAACACACGTTTATAAAAATTTCCATAGACATTTTAATGTATTTGGGTAGATCCAGATTTGATGTATCTGGATATAGATAACAGTCTAGGAAAAATTAAGTTAAAAGTTATGTTCGAATGTCTGAAGTAAGATTTTCCTTTTAAGTGAGTTATATTTTTTATCATTTCTTCGAGCTTATTCAAATTATCAGATAGGCTCGAGTAAGGCCACATAATTATACAGTGAAACCTCAACGGAGGTATTTGTTTCCAGAGGTTTTGCCGGTATAACGAGGTTGCTGTTTTAACGAGCTTGAATATGAAAGAAACCATATGGCCAGCTTGAAACTAGTACCAAGATGTGAATGCTTAATGCAGATCACAAGAAGCACAAAAAGCTCCATTTGGGAGCTTTGTGAACCGTGTATTCATTAGTTGTTTCAAAGACTTAACAGTAATTTTGTTTCAATGCATGCTGCCGGTATAACGAGGGTGCCATTGTTACGAGCGCCGGTATAACGAGGGCTCAGTGTATATGTCATGTAATCTGTAGATTAATTATTTAACGAAAAAAAGCAGGGTAAAATGAGATAACAAAATATGTTCCGATGAGTGAGAACTTCTTAAAACGTGTATAATAATAACGATGATGATGATGATAATAATGAATTTAATTATAATACATAATACCAAGACTAAGATTTTGAATCCGGCGAAGAGGACTAAAACCTGTGCTGGAAAAAAAATCCATAAGTACCAATAAATATAATAATAATTATAATGATAATAATAATGATAATGATGATGATGATAATGATGATAAAATATAATAATTGGTATGATTACCACCAGATTTATTCAAAGAGGTAATGGGTCTAAAACAGCCTATAGGGGAATGGTCTCACCTCCTGGACATTTCATTTAACCCTTTCCTTCATAAATACGCCTCTGTATAAGTCACCTGTTTAAACCATTGAGATAAATAGAGCATTTGCTCCTATAGGAGCAAATGCCCTATTTATCACAATGGTTTCAAATTACAAAATTCTAAAAAATTTCGGTAGATGAATCCAAAGAGGTTGGATCTAAAAATAGCCTATGGAGGGAAGGGTTAACACTTAACTCATCCATGAACATCCATACAAGAAACCATTACACCAGGCACACGCATCAGATTCACGAACTTTGCCATGACAGAACCTACAGAATCAGATCTCTTTAAATCCGCAAGCAAACAGAAAAGATCGACCTACATCAGCAGGATCCATGCTTATAAAACTTTTTAGTTGAGTCTGGGTTCGTTCTCAAGTTTTTGATTGGTCAGATTGGAGCCTTTGGCTCAAATCTGGCCAATCAAAAGCTTGTGAACAAACTCAGACTCAACTAAAAAGCTTTATAAATAAGCATTGGCCCAGAGAGTGTCTTATCTCGACACAAGTTCTTCGTAAACGTCGCGTTTAACCCTTTCCTCCATGAATATTCATGTAAGAAATAATGACGTCATGAATATTAAATTAGACTTATGTGATATAATAGCACATGGTCACAGAAATGTTTGGTTATGGCAGAAACTGTAGTATCATATTTATATTATATTATAAGCCAACAGAGCAGACCCTGAAAAGACGGCTCCTATAGGAGTCATATGGTCTGGGTATACTCTGTTTATAGATGCATAGAAAGGCGTATTTAGAGGAAAGGATTAAAATAGATGAAAATAAATTATATGAATCAAGATTAGTGAAATATCATTACAAAAAAGATATCTTTGTAAATTAATTAGACCCAGAACAGCTGTCGTATCATAGTGTGATCAAGTGCTTCACTTATCAGTAGTCACGTGTATATGTTGAAGGAGACCTTGTTTAACAGTCTAGCGAAGATCGACACTGAAATTAACCAAGGTCTTCACGTTTGACCGAGTCTCCGAAGACAAAATTTAATATTCTTACGACACAGATTATAACATAACCAGACAGGGTGTCCTTAAACGCCTGTTTGCGAACAGAGCAGACCTCAGACCAAACCCAGACGAGACTGCTCCTACACGAGCCGTCTGACCAGGATCTGCCCTGTTTGCTTATGAAATCTACAGTAAAACCTCTCTATAACGGCCACTTAAGTGTGTTAATTAGTTGGTATTTTGGGCAGGTGGTTGCTTAAAGCAATATGAAGGTAAAACAGAACGCTCCTATAGGAGCGTTCTGTTTTACTTTCACCTTGCTTTAAGCATCTGCCTTTAACACAAAATACTTGATGTGATTTAGTGGTCGTTATAGAGAGGTTTTACTGTATAAACATCTGATTCTACATTTTCTGCAATGTTCAAAACAACCTAACGTTTGTTTATATGGTATTGTAAAAAATCCACAAACAAATATGTCATTGTTTCCAGCTTGAATATTCATTAGATAAAATGGCAAGTCTTTCGCTGCGATACGCTAGTCCATGCTTACAGTTTTGATCCAGATGAAACTACGATTAAAAATATTCAATCTATTTGCCACTTTAATAACCCTTTTAACTTTTAGCCTGCTGAGCAAATTACTTTTACAAAACATTTCACCTACTACATGTTTTCAAATTCAAGCTATAATCAATTTGTCTTCCAAAATACAACTAGAGGTTTTTGTCACAAAAACGGATGTCTCCCCTCTAATAAAAACAATATGTAAAGGGAAATCACTAAAAATGTTATGGTCTTGATGAATGATACTTCCCCTCATTATGCACTTTCCACGCCACATTTTTCAAGAAGAAAATGATAACAGCTAATAACTCCATAAATACTGATACCAGATTTATGGCCCTTGTGCACGACACTTACTTTCATCATGCTCTTTCCAAAAATAAAATGTCATTCCAATAGCATTAGTCGAACAGGAGTTATTGATCGGCCAAAAAATGTAACAAAGGGCAATAACTCCAAAAGTATTGAAGCCAGAGTTATGGCCCTTGTTCATGACACTTTCTCTCATCATGCTCTTTCCATGTATGAAGTTTCAATACGATGGCAAGAGCCATGTAGGAGTTATCGTCCGGACAAGAAAGGATTAAACAAATGTACAAGGGGCAATAACTCTAAATTTATTGAAGCTCGAGTTAAGGATCTTATGCATGACACTTTCTCTTATCATGATATTTCCATGTATGAAGTTTCACTCCAATGGCATCTGTCACATAGGAGTTATCATCCGGACAAAAAATTGTGATTTTTTTTTACAAAGGACAATAACTCCAATATTAGTGAAGCCAGAGTTATGTACCTTGTGCATGACACTTCCTCTCGTTATGATCTTTCCATATATGAAGTTTCAATCCAATGGCATGAGCCATATAGAAGTTATCTTCCAAACAAAAAAGTGTGATTTTTTTACAAGGGGCAATAACTCCTATATTAGCGAAGCCAGAGTTATGGACCTTGTGCATGACACTTCCTCTCATTATGCTCTTTCCATATATGAAGTTTCAATCAACTGGCATCAGGCATATTGAAGTTATCGTCCGGACAAAAAGTGTGACGGACAGACAGACAGACGGACAGACGGACGGACGGACAGACGGACAGACGGACAGACAGACAGACAGACAACTCTCACGAAAACAATATGTCTCCCCCATATAAATATGGGGGAGACATAATTAGAGTATCAAACAGTTTGGATCCTGATGAGACGCCGAGTTACTCGGCGTCTCATCTGGATCCAAACTGTTTGCATATAGGTATTCACTCATCCGCCAATAGCAGACTTAAGGTTAATTTGTTTTGAAGAAACCTGGAGCAGACGACAAAAAACAATTGAAGAAACCTGGAGCAGACGACAAAAAACAATGGAAGAAACCTGGAACAGACGACAAAAAACAATGGAAGAAACCTGGAGCAGACGACAAGCTCAGCAGACGGAATTTATTTAGATTGAAAAGGTTAGTATTACAATGTATGTTAACGCCTCCACTGCATTGAAAGGAATATACTGGGTGAGCTTCCTCATTCAGAGAGGGGTCACTCTCTGTGGTTGAGTAGTCACTTTGAAAAAAAAAAAGTTTTGTTTTTCTTAAACCCTACATGTAATTGTTTCGCTGCAAAATTTTGTCGTCTGCAATCTTTGTCGTCTGCTCCAATTTCATTTATTTTTCTTCACCTTTTGTTTCAAAAACAATAGTCACAGTAAACACACAGTTTGGATCCTGATGAGACGCCGAGTTACTCGGCGTCTCATCTGGATCCAAACTAGTTGCATATGCAATCACAGATTCGACTTTGGCAGCGAAAGAATTCAACAATATAACTATTTTAAAAGACTTACGAATGTTAGAACCTGTGTTATTAGATATTACATAGTCCAACATGAAGGAATGGTGTTTATTCGCTTCCTAACGCTTTTTGTGAGTTTACAAATAATACTAGGTAAGTTTTGTTATCCTGAAATATTTACGAAGGTTTAACCCATTCGCTCCCACGATCTCATATATGGGACCTATGCAAACAGTGTAGACTCTGATCAGACGCCGTATAATGCGGCGTCTGATCAGAGTCTACACTGTTTGCTGATAGGAAATTCGATATAAAACAGAACAAAAATGAAAATTTAGACCAGCCACCCCATAGATAAAAGATAGACTAATCCAATATATACGCATGGAAGAATCCACTGGAAGCAAATGGGTTAAATATTCATAAGTGTATAATAATCATCTATCGGGTAGAGACCTGATCAGATGACTTATTTTGGAGCTGTATGATCAGGGTCTGCTCTGTTAACAAATGCATGAAAAGGTATCTATATGAAGAAGAATATCAGTATTGAAAGCAGGTGTCTGTTTAACCATTTCTTCATAAAAACGACTTTTCAAGCATTTGAAAACAAAGTAGACCCAGATCAGACGGTCCCTGTAGTGGTCGTCTGATCAGGGTCTGATTGGTTTGCTTATAAAACTATGATAGATCTGACTCTACAGTTTCAACAAATACCAAAAAATCCTGTGTACATACACCATCATAAAAAAATCAGCTAATGAATATTCAACGAATATTAAGCAGGTGAAGGGCTAAAGTAGGACGAAAGTAATTCAGAACGCTCTTGCAGGATACTTTCTGCATTACTCTCACCCTGCATTAACCCTTTCCCTCATATAGACGTGTTTTCACGCATTCACAAACAGAGTAGGCCCATATCAGGGTCTGCTCGGTTTGCTAATGAAATTTGAAAGATCTGTTTCTATACTTTCTAAAATGGCTACAGTGTTCCACCTTCAATAATTCATTACAACTAATTTGTCCATGAATACTCAGTAGGTATTGAAATTTTTAATAAACATAGAACAGGGAAAGAGTTAACCCGTGCCCTCATATTTGACGCCTCTATAAAAGTCACTTTTTAAAACCATTATGAAAAATAGAGCATTTGCTCCGTAGGACCAAATGTTCTATTTACCACAATAGTTTCAAACCCTACACAGTTCTGAAATTTCCCTTTCTTCTAGTAAATGTTCCTTTTCGGTAGAATGATTAAAAAGAGTTGAGTGTAAAAATAGCCTATGCAGTAATGGATTAAGCAACATGGTTGCTTTATATGGGTATTACAGTAGACTTAGTTTTAGTGTCAGTAGACTTAGTTGCCAACATCCCTGTGTTTTATGCTATTATATAATTCATCTAATTATTATTCATGAGCTCCTTAGATAAAGGTTGAAGTTCAACAAGTCAAGAAAAATTATCATCTACAAAAGGCTGTAACTATCTTAACGTATCTTCTTATTTATTGTCTTGCCCTGTCTTATTGTTTACCTATCGCTCATTTATCAATATCTCACCCGTCTATCTGTATATTGAACAGATTGTTTCGCAAATAGAATCAGCTTATAGTTATACACACATCCCACCCCCAGTGACGCATTTTTGCGCCTCTATAAAAATCACATTTTGAAACCATTGTGATAAATAGAGCATTTGCTCCATAGGAGCAAATGCTCTATTTATCACAATGGTTTCAAAACTACACAATTCTAAAATTCTCCTTTTCTATAGTTACATGTAATGATCCTTTTTGGTAGATTCACTCAAAGAGGTTGTGTCTTAAAATAGCATAGGAGAGAATGAGTTAAAACCGTCTACAGGAACCATACAAATGAGTCTAATTCTAGGGATTTGCTCCACAAATAGACCTTTCTACACCTTTGCAAATAGAGTAGACCCAGATCATGTAGCAGCCGACTGATCAGGGTCTGCTATGTTTGCTTTTGAAATGATATAGATACAGGTCTACAGTTTCTGCTAAGGCTGAAAATTCCCGTGTCCATGTTTTTTCCATAAAACTTAATTTAACAAAGACAGAGAGACAGGGTGATTGAGACACACACACAGATAGAGACAGACAGAGATACAGACAGACAGAGGGAGACACACAAAGAATCAGAGACAGACAGAGGGAGACACAGCCAGACAGGGACATAGCCAGATACAGAGAAAGAGGGACAGAGAAGGAGACACAGGGAAAAAGACAGACATAAATATTTCAAACAGTATGTTTTCTATGTCCATTACAGGTCAAACAGAACCCTCAGGCACTCTCATTATGTCGGACAGCGAGTGTTTCGGCGGTACAATATTTTTGGAATGTACCAATGGAATTATTTCCATAGACATTATAACTGTCGGTGCCAATCCGAGTACATCAGGATGCCCTGGTCACATTAGTCAGATAACAAACGACACCGCATCCTGCTGTGACTTTTCAGAAGATGACTGTACGTTTCAGTACAGTAGTAGCGAGGATATTATCCCAGCATGTAATGGAAACCCATCTTGCGAAATTGGAGTTGGAAATGAATTTTCAAATTGTGGAAACACATTTCAATTCATAACAAGCTATATGTTTGTTGAATATTACTGCACAGAGGGTAAGATAACTGTTTGAAACTAATATTTCGAGTGGTATAAATATTCTGAAAGCAGGAGATCTTTCGAAAGCACAAATAGCAATGCGAAAAGAGAAAATAAATTGCAGACTCGGTTGTTTTGAGTCTGTTCATGATTAGTAATTAACCCTTTCGCTGCCAAACTCTGTCGTCTGCTAACTTTGTCGTCTGCTACAATATTTCATTCTTTTGATTTTCTTCATTTTTGTTTCAAAAACATAGTAACAGTAACAAACAGTTTGAATCCTGATGAGACGCCGAGTTACTCGGCGTCTCATCTGTATCCAAACTGTTTGCATAGGTAATCACAGATCCGGTATTGGCAGCGAAAAGGTTAAAAGTAACACTATTCACGCCCCTTAGCACCGGCTTAAGCAGTATTCAATTTTCAAAACTAATAACACCAAAACTAACGATCCCGAAGGACCAGAAAATATAACAACATTGAGAATGAAGTACGGGGCGACTTTTTACGGCCGTTACACAGGCACTTAACACCTGCTGTTGTGAAGTAAATATATTCTGAATGTGTGATATCCTAGTCACGCTATCATTTATAAGAGGTCCATGAAATGGTTTACAAATAGTGTATACCCATGCGTCTAATAATGCTTAAATATGTCCGCGAGTGGCAATAATGTTCCCATAACCCTTTCCCTTATGAAACTTCAAATAGGAAATAATGACGTCATATATATTAATAAGGTTATTTTTTATAATGGCTTATGAACACATGACATTTTGGTTCAGGAATAAGCTGTAAAATCAGATCTATATTAAGCCATTAGCAAACAGAGCAGACCCTGATCAGACGACTCCTATAGGAGCCGTCTGATCTGGATCTACTCTGTTTGCAGATGCGTCAAAATGCGCTTACATAAGGTAAAGGGTTAACCCTCTGCCTCATAAATAATGAAGAAAATATTCCAAAATAGGGAATTAATATAATACATAAATACTTAAACTGCTCTGATCTAATATTTCGACCACTAAGGGCCTTTATCAAAGATTATCATGTCAAAATACACGTCACATTTTTGTTACATGCATTCAGCCATAAAATCAAAGAGAATAATGTTGATCCAGCGTCGTCATTGTGACATTGGGTTGTTTTTTAAAATGTCATGAAGTCAAATTTTGTATTTCTTGATGACGTCATGACAAAGGCTCAAATCTGACCAATCAAAAGTTTGAGAACGATCTCAGTCTCAACTAAAAGCTTTATAAGCATGGACCCAGAATTGTTCTAAAACATATCACTATTCATATCTAGAAACGCATATGAGAGCTTGAAGAAGCCCCACCTATTAAGCATAAATTTAAGAAATTGTCCAGATTAGAAAATGGATGACTCGAACTTCCCTTATCTCGAAGTAATTTGAATGGTTCTTTAAAGTTCGAGAAGTTGATTTTCAACTGTTAATTAATTTTCGATATTTCAAAGTTTAAGAATTTTGTTAGTAGGGTAATGTTAATAATATGGATTTGAAAATGATTATCTGAAGAAATGAATAAATATCGAAATTTTTATGACTAAAAAAAATGAGAGAGTCGTTGGGAAATTAAAATTGTTTGGTATAGTATGGTGACACATTTCTGACACCACTTTCAACTGGCTAAGTATGACGTACTGAGATCGAAAAAATGACACCTTGGTGTTTTTGATAGAGTGCCCATCCATTTGAAAGAAACTGGTCTTAAAAAGTTTCACACGTAAGGTTTTGTGTTAAATTAGGTGCTTTTTTAAATCGATGAAAACGAAAGTAGGATTAAATATAGGGAGAAAACGAAAGTAGGTTTAAATATTGAGACTGTGAGTATGTTTATTTCTACATTTTTTTCCCGATTTGTTAGAGACAGTCTAGTACTCATCTCACTTCGGCTTCCAAGAGACGTCTAAATGCATTGTTTGATATCGAGAGGCGCCTGCGCGAAGTGTTTGCTATATTTATAGCGATTGTTTATAAAGAACTGTCATACTTTTTTGACCGCTGGAACAAAAAATACAGCGCGATATATTTTATAGTTTTATAGTTGTTTCTCAACAGAAAACGGTCAAATAAAAAGCAAGACTGTTTAAATGGTATACTGAAGGGTACATTCAACATACAGTAAAACCTCGATTATTCGAATTTTCGTTATAAACGAATTTAGATCCTTTTAAGGTGGCTGCTTAATGCATGATGAAAGTCATGCAGAAAGCTCCTAGAAGAGCTTTCTGCATGACTTTCACCATGCATTAAGCTTCCACCTGTCTTAAAGATCGATAGTAATACGTAGTTTAGTGTTCGGATAATCGAGGTTTTACTGTATATTTATTTGTTTAATGCAAATACGTTCAGGGACTTTAACATGGTAATTAAGTGGTTAAGTATTGGCAGAAATAGGCCACCATAGTATCGTTTTCCTCTTTGCAGTTGACATTATAAATACTATGTGTTCCCCATCCGAAAGCATAACAACAGGAGTGACTTCCTATATCCAGTATGACCAAGCTGAAAGTTCGAATACATCTGAATGTATATGTTCAGTGGAGGCCAATGACACAGCATCAGCAATACGGGCTTATACTATACAGATAGTTCTGTCAGAAAATACGTAAGTAGTATTAGATATACGTAAGTAGCATTAATCCTTTCCTTTATATAAACGCATTTTCATGCATTTGCAAACAGAGTAGCTACAGGAGCCGTCTGATCAGGGTCTACTCTGTTTGCTTATGATATTATAATAGATCAGACTCTATAATCCATTTCTAACAAGCTTAATCGACTCGGAAGTAGTCATAACTGCACAATATTCAAATTTAAGCAGACATTATCTATCAAAACTCTATTAGCAAACAGCGCAGACCCAGCTCAGACGGCTCTCTGTTTACAAATGCGTGAAAATGAGCTTATATGTGAGAAAGGGTATTTGCCAAAGCGGTTGTTGTAGATTAGTCGGAGAGGGGATACGTTTATTTACACTGTTTGTCTTTTAGGGTGGGGATGGAATAAGTGTGAGGTTGGGCGCCCCTAAACCGGTTTAAGTTCCCAGTGGCATTTGTCACTGACCGTTCCAAGGCGGTACTTCCATCTTCCCCCTATTGTTTGTTTGTTATGTCTTTGAGCGTCTCTGTTTGTCTTTTATATACATGTACATTTGCTGTTTTTGTCGTGGTGCTGTTTGGGCGGTTGTGTGTTTTGTATGCGGTGTTTCCTGCATGAATCTTACATGTACTTTCATCCAAGGTGTCATGTTAAATATGCCTTATCAGAGCAACAGATAACGTGCGTACTCAAATACTACAATTATCATTTCCACCAAACCCTATGTTGTGACCACTCTTTAGAATCGTCTCCTCGATACGGTTCTAAAGAGTGGTCACAACATAGTTATTCTTGAAAATGTTAACTTGCGTATCTTATCTAGGTCTCTGTCTTATATTTAATATGACTAACTATACAATACTTTCGACTGTGATCGGAATTATTTATCTGTATACTACGACCAGGTGCGGATCCAGGATTTCAGATTAGGGGGGGGGGGTCGTAGATTGTTATATTTGATGACATAAATAAATAGTGTGTTTGTAATACTTGCTGAAAAAGAGCTGTGTTAAAGGCAGGTGGCTGCTTAAAGCAAGGTGAAAGTCAAACAGAACGCTCTGTTTTACTTTTACTTAGCTTTAAGCAGCCACTGCCATAAATACCAATTAACTTACAAAATTTAGTGGTCGTTATAGAGAGGTTTTACTGTATATAGATATAAAATATTACTAAAACATGTTTTGGCAATTTTAGCGGAGGGGGGGGGGGGGGGGGCGTACGCCGGCTCCGACCCTCTAAATCCGCGCCTGACGACATTTATAATATGCATTAT
Organism: Azorinus chamasolen; assembly: GCA_963576725.1. NCBI lineage: Eukaryota > Metazoa > Mollusca > Bivalvia > Cardiida > Solecurtidae > Azorinus > Azorinus chamasolen. Next base: position 59,096,460 of record OY755252.1, read on the forward strand.
TTGCCGACTTAACCCTTTGAATACAGGACACGCACTCACGGGCATTTTTAAACAGTGTAGACCGAGATCAGAGAGCTCACAGGGTATCCAAAGCATATCATTCAAAATGCTATAGCAAGTTTTAGCCTTGCATTTATACTAAGCAGGCTCAGTTACCCGTTAGTGTATTATTCCAATCTGACAATTCAGAATTGAAAGGGTTGAATTCATATGAGTAGAACCTGTCTTAAGCGGCCATCAAAATATGTCTAATTATGGGTATGTAAGGCAGGTGGTAGCTTAATGCAGGTGTAAGAGCTTTCTATATTACATATGCCCTGTATTAACCCTTTCCCTGTTCTATGTTTATTACGAATTTCAATACCTACTGATTATTCATGGACAAATAGTTAAAATGAAAAATGGAAGGTGTAACTTTGTAGCCATTTTAGAAAGTAAAGACACATATCTTTGAAATTCTATTAGCAAACAGAGTAGACCCTGATTAGACGGCTCCTCTAGGAGCCGTCTGATCTGGGTCTACTCTGTTTGCAAATGCGTGAAACACGTTTATATGAGGGAAAGGGTTAAGCAACTGCCTGGCAACTGCAATGGGTGGCCGCTTAGTACAGGTTCTACTATACACAATTGCTTTCAGCGATGAAACCAGTATGCAGCCACTGTCACTTCGATATTCCAATGGAACTATCTTTAGAGAATGGAACCACACATCTAACACGTACGACATTGTTGCCACCGATACTGTTGACGCTAGTCTGATATACGTAGTGGCGCAGGCATCACTCACCGGAAACTTCTGGCTCGGATTCGAAGGTAAAGTCAACTCTCGTTTCACTGACAATGTTCGTTCCCACGGAAATTCGTTGTATTGAAAATGTCGATGTAATAAACATTTACAGTTGAGCTTCGATATCTCGAACTCGGATAACTCGAACTTCGGGATAACTCGAACTAAAAGTTCGGTCCTTCCAAATGTACAATACAGAATTGTTCTTGATATGTATCACTACACGTGTATAGAAACACACGTGACGGCTTAATGCAGATCAAAAGTAATGCTGAAAGCTCCTGCAGGAGCTTTCAGCATCACTTTCGACCTGCATTAAGCTGAGAACTTGAGATATTGGTCAGATTATGATTCGGATGACTCGAACCTCTGTTATCTCGAACTATCTTATATGGTCCCTTGAAGTTCGAGATATCGAAGTTCAACTGTAGTTAAAAAGTAACACCCCTCTAAATCGGACGCTCAAATTTGCATCAGTACCGGTCTATGGGACAGGTGGCAGGATAATGCAGGGTGAAAGTTATGCAGAAAGTTTCTGGGAGCTTTCTGTATGACTTTCATCCTGCAATAACCCATTCCTCTATAGGTTATTTTTAGATCCAACCACTTTGAATAAATCTACCGAAAAAGATGATTAACTAGAGAAAAGGAAAATTTTAGAATTTTGTAGTTTAAAACCATTGTGACAAATAGAGCATTTGCAAATACTCTATTTATCACAATGGTTTCAATAGGTGATTTTTACAGAGGCATAGAAAGGCGTATTTATGGAGGAACGGGTTAAGCAGTCACATGACTAAGTAGATCTACATTCTTTATTTTTACTAAAAATTCAGTTTATAGAGAGTTTTACTTTGTATGTTTCCAAGTCTAGTGTCAGCCACAGGTGTCCTTCGCATGCTATGTCTCGACAACAACAGCAGCAACAACAACAACAACAACAACAACAAAATAACAACAGCAACTCCATTACAAATACATTATTTTTCAATCACATGTTATATAAATATCTAAAACATACCAAAAGATAGTTTTCTGACCCAACTAAAAAAAAAGATTTTTTTTTTTTTTTTTTTTTTTTTGGTTGGGTCAGAAAACTATCTTTTGGTATGTTTTAGATACTTCTTTTGATATGTTTTAGATACTTATGACGTGTGATTAAAAATGTATTTGTGATGGAGTTGTTGTTGAGGCATAGCATGCGAAGGGCACCTGTGGTGTCAGCGTAATGAATACTTTGTTGTATCGAAAGTCGTTTTAACGAGTGTTACAGTCGTAACATGTATAAAGAATGTTCATTGAAATATGATACATACAATGGGAACCTATGACAGAGACTAGACTAGTCATGGCCCTTCAAATGTGTAAAATTAAACCCTTTACTTAAATGAATGTTTATTTAATTCATTACCTCCTAGACTAATTTTAGAAACGACCTCTTTGAACAAATCTACTGAAAAGGAGCATTTGTTAGAAAAAATACTTTTTAGAACTACAGTAAAACCTCTCTATAACGGCCACTAAATAACATCAAGTATTTTGTGTTTAAGGTAGGTGGCTGCTTAAAGCAAGGTAAAAGTAAAACTTTCATCTTGCTTTAGGCTGCCACCTGCCCTAACTACCAACTAATTAACACAATTTAGTGGACGTTGTAGAATGGTTTTACTGTATGTACTTTTGAAACATTCAGCTGAATCATATTCACGATGTCATTATATCTTACATGGATAGTCAACAGGAAGAGGGTTAAACTTACTTAATGAATATTCATTTACTTTTTGTATAAAGTATAACAAAAAGATATTTATTGCCATAGATTTAACTGAAACAGATCTCATCGGAAATCAATGGAATTAAAAATGTTTTATACCGAGATCGTATCTTCGTAGAAAGCGACGTTATTGTTTTTAGGAACAAAGAATGTCACTTGTTGAGTTTAAACAGCGTGCTTAACCATTTCGCTGCCAATGCCGGATCTGTGATTACCTATGCAAACAGTTTGGACCCAGATGAGACGCCGAGTAACTCATATAGGAGTCGTCTGATCAGCGTCTGCTCTGTTTGCAAGTAGAATTTCAAAGATTGTGTTTCCTTATTTTATAAAAAATGCTAAATTGTTTCATCTTCCGTATTCCATTATAAATATTTAGTCCATGAATATTCAGAAAGTATTAACATTTGTAATAAACATAGAACAGTGGAAAGGTTTGATCTGGGTGAGTTGCCTCGATTCATTACTCCGTGATACAGTACAACCTATTGGAGCGTTCTGTTTTACTTTCACATTGCTTTAAGCAGTCACCTTCCCTACATACCAATTAATTAACACAATTTAGTGGCCGTTATAGAGAGGTTTTACTGTAGAATGTGTTTGACACCCAGTTGATCTACTCTTTCAAGTCTGGTGAATTCGGAAGTAGGTCAAAGTTTGAGCAGGCCTTGAACTTTAGTGCAGAATAACGCATTGTGTTACACTGGCACAAGGTAGAAAATTACTATAATAGTTTATTTATAACACTTACTACATTAATACACCGTTTACTAGGTGCTATAAATAAACTATAGTCTTTCTCGATCTAGTGCCAGTGTATATCTGTGATTTAAGGCATCAAGGGGTATGTTGCCCATTGTTTACATATCATACCAGTCATGGTTTATAGATCTAGAATAGAACATCTTCTAAGCAACCCTTACTTTCA